>PVJL010000437.1:42298-422133 GCA_004026885.1 Lyroderma lyra
AAGGTTTTCAAGTTCTTTGGGTAGATCCCCAGAAGGGGGATTGCTGGGTCAAATGGTAGCTCCATTCTCAATTTTCTGAGGAACCTCCACACTGCCTTCCACAGTGGTTGTACCAGTTTGCACTCCCACCAGCAGTGTACCAGAGTTCCTTTTTCTCCACATCCTCTCCAGCACTTGTTATTCCTTGTCTTGTTGATAACAGCCATTCTCACAGGTGTGAGGTGTATCTCATGTGGTTTTGATTTGCATTTCCCTGATAGCTAATGAGGATGAGCATTTTTTCATATGTCTGCTGGCCATTTGTATTTCTTCGTGGGAGAAGTGTCTGTTAGTTCTTCTGCCCACTTTTCAATTGGGTTGTTTGTTTTTTTGATGTTAAGTCTTATTAGTTCTTTATATGTTTTAGATATTAGACCCTTATCTGATGCATTATTTGCAAATATTTTCTCCCATTCAGTTGGCCGTCTCTTTGCCTTGTTGATGGTTTCTTTTGCTGTGCAGAAGCTTTTTAGTTTGATATAGTCCCATTCATTTATTTTTGCTTTTACTTCCCTTGCCTTTGAGGTCAGGTTCATGAAGTCTTCCTTGAGTCCTAGGTCTGTAAGTTTAGTACCAATTCGTCTTCTATACAGTTTATTGTTGCAGGTCTTATATGAAGGGCTTTAATCCATTTTGAGTTAATTTTTGTATGTGGAGAGAGTTCACAGCTCAGGTTCATTATTTTGCATATGTTTTTCCAGTTTTCCCAGCACCACCTACTGAAGAGGCTGTCTTTTCCCCATTGTATGTTTTTTTGCTCCTTTATTGAAAATTATTTGTCCATAAATTTGTGGGTTTATTTCTGGGCTTTCAGTTCTATTCCATTGGTCTTTATTTCTGTTCTTCTGCCAGTACCAAGCTGTTTTGACTATTGATGCTTTGTAATATAAATTGAAGTCAGGAAATGTAATGCCACCAGCCTTATTCTTTTTATGTAGTATTGCTTTGGCAATTCGAGGTCTTTTATGGTTCCATATAAATTTACTAATTCTTTTATCTATTTCACAAAAGTATGATTGTAGGATTTTAATGAGTATTGCATTAAATCTGTAGATTGCTTTGGGCAGAATGGCTTTGTATGTGTTGGATAACAGTCCTTTATCAGATGTCATTTGCAATTTTTTTTTTTTTTAATTTGGGTTTGTGGCTTGTCTTTTAAGTCTCTTAACAATGTCTTTCACAGAACAGAAGCTTTTAATTTTTAATTAAGTCTATCTTATCAATTGTTTCTTTCCAATATTATCTTTGGTTTTATAGCTAAAATGTCATCATGCCCAAGGTCATCTGGGTTCTCTCCAATATTATCTTCTATGAGTTGTATAGTTTTCCATTTTACATTTAGATCTGTGATTCATTTAAAGTTAATGTTTGTGAAGGGTATGAGATCTGTGTCTAGATTCATTTTTTACATGTGGATGTCCAGTTGACCACCATTTATTGAAAAGACAATCTTTTTGCCATATATTTTCTTTACTTCTTTGTCAAAACTCAGTTGATCATATTTATGGAGAACTATTTCTGGGCTGTTTTTTTTCTGTTCCATTTATGTGTCTATTTTGTCATTACAACACTGTCTTAAATACTATAGCTTTAAGTCATAAAGTCAAATAGTATCAGTCTTCCAATATTATTGTTCTTTAGTATTACCTATTCTGGATCTCTTGCCTCTGATAATAACTTTAGAATCAGTTGATATTTATAAAATAACTGGTTGGGATTTTGATTGAGATTACAATCAGTCTATAGAGCAAACTTAGACCAGCTTACATGTTGACAGTATTGTCTTTTTACCCATGTACATAGAATACTCTCCATTTATTCTTCCTTGATGTCTTCCATAGAGTTTTTGTAGTTTTCCTCATATAGAACTCGAACATAAGATTTATAAATAAATATTTCAATTTGGGGATACTAACAAAATGGGATTGTGTTTTATTTCCAATTCCACGTGTTCATTAACTTTTGTATATTAACCTCATACTCTGAAATATTGCTGTAATCACTTACTAGTTCCAGTAGTATTTTTGTCAATTCTTTGTGATTTTTGACATGGGTATGTCATCTGCAAACAAAGACAGTTTTATGTCTTCCTTTCCAATTTTTACACCTTTAAATTTCTTACCACATTAGCAAACACTTCCAGGATAATGTTAAAAAAGAGTGCTAAGAGGGGACATGCCTTATCTTATGGGAAAGCTTCGTGTTTCTCACGATTATGATGTTAACTGTAGGTTTTTTATGGAGAGTCTATATCAAATTGAGAAAGTTCCCTCTATTACCAGTTTACTGAGAGATTTTATCATGAGTGGGTGTTCACTTTTGTCAAATTCTTTTTCTACATCTATTAATATGATTGTGTAATTTTTCTTTAGCCTGTTGATGTGATGGATTACATTAATTGATTTTTTAATGTTGAATCATCCTTGCTTACCTGGACAAAATTCCACTTAATAATGGGTGTAATCCTTTTTACATGTTGTTGAATTTGATTTGCTAATATTTTGTTCAAGATTTTTGTATCTGTATTCATGGGAGAAATTAGTTTGTGGTTTTCTCATCATGTCTTTGACTAGTTTTTGTATTAGGATAATGCTGGCCTCATAGAGTGAGTTAGGATATATTCTCCATACTTCTGTCTTCTCAAAGAGAATTCATATAATTTCTTGCTTAAATGTTTGGTAGACTTCACCAGTGAATATAGATGGGCCTTGTGTCTTCTGTTATGGAATGTTGTTAATTATTCATTTATTTAATAGGTATAGTCCTATTCAGGTCATCTATTTATTATCGGAAGGCAGAATTTATCTTTCAAAGTATTGGTACATTTTATTGGTTATAAAAATTTGTGGGCATGAAGTTAATATTCTTTTTTATCCTTTTGATGTCATTGTCATCTATAGTGATTATTCTTTCATTTCTGATATTAGTAATTTGTGTCTTCTGTTTCTTAATTACCTTTGCTAGAGGCTTATCAATTTTATTGGTCTTTTAAAAGAATCAACTCTTGGTTTGGTTGATCTTTCTCTTGAATTCTTATTTTCAATTTCATTGATTTCTGTTCTAATTTTTATTATTTCTTCTACATACTTTGGATTTAATTTGGTTGTCTTTTTTTTTAGTTTCCTAAGATGGAATTCTAGATTATTTATTTGGGACGTTTCTTTTTTATTACATATAATGCTATCATCTCACTCTAAATACTGCTTTCATTACCTCCAGAGTATTTTGATAAATTGTGTTTTTATTTTCATTTAATCAAAATATTTTTAGTATCTTGAAATTTTTTATTTGACTTGAGATTTTCTTATATGGTATTATTTAGAATAATGTTGTTTAACCTCCAAGTATTTGAAGATTTTTCTAGCTATCTTTCTGTTATTGGTTCTAGTTCAATTACATTGTGATGGGAGAGTATATTATGATTTCTATTTTAAAATTTATTAAGGTATGTTTTATGGCCCAGAATGTGCTCTTTCTTTAGTGAGTGTTTCATGTAAGGTTGAGAAAAACGTGTATTCTGCTGTTGCTGGATGAAGTAGTCTATAGATGTTAATTATATCAATCCAGGTAACTGATAGTGCTATGGATTTAACTATGTTCTTACTGATTTTTCAGCCTGCTGGATCTGTCCATTTCTGAAAAAGAGGTGTTGAAATCTCCAAGTATGATAGTGGATTCATCTATTTCTCCTTGTAGTTCTGTCAGTATTTACCTCACATAGTTTAATGCTCTGTTGTTAGACACATACACATTAAGGATTATTCTGTCTTCTTGAAGAACTTTATCATTTTTGTAACACCCCTCTGTATCCCTAATAACTTTCCTTATCCTGAGTCTGCTCTGCCTGAAATTATTTAACTACTTCTGCTTTCCTTTGATAAGTATTAGCATAGTATAACTTCCCCCATCCCTTTACTTTTAATCAGTATGTGTCTTTATTTTTAAAGTGGTTTTTTTGTAGGCAACATACAATTGGGTCAAGTTGTTTTTTTTTTTTTTTTTTTTTTAATCCACTCTGGCAATATCTGTCTTTTAATTCCATTTAGACCATTGGCATTCAGAGTGTTATTGATATAACTGGATTAATACCTACAATAATATATGTTAACTGTTTTCTATTTGTTGCCCTTATTCTTTTTTCCTATTTTCATCTTCCACTCTTTTTCCACCTTTAGTTTTAACTGAGCATTTTATGATTCCATTTTCTCTCCTTTCTTAGAATGCCAGTTACACTTCTTGGTTTTAAAAGTGATTTTAGTGTTTACCCTTGAATTTACAAGTAATCCAAGTCCATTTTCACATAACACTATACCCCTTCACAAGTAATGTGAGTACTTTGTAATAACAAAATAATCCTAACTCCTAGTCTTTCTTGTATCATTGCTGTCATTCATTTTGCTTATACAAAAGCATAGCTAATCGACTATATTGTTGCTATAATATTTTGAACTGATGGATGGTGTGTACATTCATGGCCTGATTCAGTTAAGCTCTCTATTCTTTATTACTAACTTGTCCTTTTAGTTTTTGGTTTCATAAAGGCTTTTGTATAACAATGTTTTTGTAATAGAAAATGTAGCCTATTTTTTTTTTAACCCTATAAGCTACGCCAGCCACATCCAACCAATGTGGCTTCCCTGGGCCACATTGGAAGAAAAATTGTCTTGGGCCATGCATAAAAGACACCAACACTGATGATAGATAATGAGCTAAAAAATATAGTTGCAAAAACAGCTCATAATGTTTTAAGAATTTGTGTTGGGCCACATTCAAAACTGTCCTGGGCTGCAGGTTGGACAGGCCTGAGCTACACCTTGACCTAATGTTTTTATGCTTAATATTTGGGCTCACTGTAGTTCCTTTTTAGGGTTTACTGAAGGTGGAGGTATATAGGTTGTATTATTAACAAGGGTTAGTGAGGTTTATCAGGATTTAACAATTATAGAACAGGCTCCTCTAGAAGGATATAAAGCACCACCAAGTCTTTTGAGTGTCAGGCTGTTGCTAGTAGTACTCTGGCAAATAATTTTGTTATAGAAATTGTCTGGGTTTAGGGCTAAGCATACTGCGGTATTTAATCCCAGTTTGGGTCTTAGCTATCCTGTTGTGAGGATTCTTAAAGTCATTTTTGTAGCTTATTTTTATTTTAGCTGTACCCTTTACAGCCTAGTTAAAATTTAACTTTATTATTGAAAGATCTTTAACACACTTTACACAGAATTTTATTAATTTGGGTTAGTCATGTGACCATGGTGGCTGGCACAAAATTTACCAACCCTTATTCATTTATGGCTTAATTTTTATCACTGCTGTTTCCTAGGGGTAGGGTTAAGCAAGGCATTATGAGCTACTTTTAAGTGTGCTTGATGCCTGCTCCTTTTAATGCTTTTTGCTTTAAAGCGCATTCTCACTGAGATGTAGATGCTTGCATATGTAATTTTACTAAAAATTCATAGAAAGGCTGGAATGAAACTGATGTGTTTATGGAGTTAAGTGAACTTATCTAAGCATTTTCTATGTCTTGCTTTAATATTAAGCTACATTAATAGATTGGGTTAGGTTGCATATAGATAATGGGTTGATGTAAGGCCAGGAGTGTTAATTGGGCCCAAATTTGGGAATGTTAGTGATTTTGATAAATTTCTGGGGATCAGTATACAGTAGACTCTTCGTTAATCAGAACTCAAGCAAATGGCACTCTCAGCTTGAGTTCTGGTTAATGGAGAGTCTACTTACACTTATTCAGCATCTACCAATCCCTATGCATACCAGTTAACTGAGATTATACTATGTATATAGTTGTTTTTGAATGATTAAAAGGAAATGACAGATCTAGAGGGGTAGCTATCTAAGGAAAATTTGTCACAGTAACATGCTTGTATCAAGGGGAGGATTTTTCTGTTGAATGGTTCCATAATTAATTATTAGGCTGATTAAATTTTATTATTGAATTTGCTTTATTATATATAATAGGTTTATTTGTGTGTATGTGTGTGTTTAATAGGTGGGCAATAGGCCTTATATATTATTGTATACTTGTTTTGGGGGTTTGGCAAGGTATTAATAATTGTATACAGTATAATTAACAGGGAAGAAAGTGGGTTTGGTTAAGCCAGTTACTAGTATAGGCTAGCATGTGGGTGCATTTGCATAAATGTATGTGTGAACATAGGTATATACCTATGCATATGTAGGCATACACATTATGTGTAACTCTTACGTCCTTCCATTGACCTAATTGTATCTTGTGGTTTTTTGATGCTGGTGAATATTTAAATCATTGTATGTTCAAATGTACCCTGCAGGGAAGCCATGATTATGCCCTGTGACCATTAATTGAACACACCTCATAGTTGTAGAGATTTGTGATTACCAGTATAAGCTCAGCTACAAGTTGCTTGATTTGTTAAGGTCTTTGACAGCCATAGCTGGATCCTGGTATACCCCAAATTGAAAGTATACCAAACGTGTGACACCATAGTTATGTGTCTGCGTGGGATGATTAGTCATTAATTCACTGAGATGTCTTATTTAAGGAAAAAGAGTAATTTTAGGTGAGATGGTCCTGAAGTAAGAACCAGATACTTAATAGAACTCATAGATAGAAACCCTAATGATTGATGGGCCTGGAGCAAGAAAAGGGGTCATTTCTGGAAGGGTTGATGTGTTTCTTGAAGCTTGGTAATTAAGAATTGATTATCAGTTATGATACACATCTTAACTGGAAATGATTTGACAGTGTGGTACGTATGATCCATAATAGTGTGTACTATGTAATATCAAGCATGTTATTATGATATGGATATTCATGTGGTGAAATAAGAGCATTGGAGAGCCATTTCTGGGTTGTGTAATGTAAATAGTTTACATGCTTATATGTGCAGGGTGTAAATAATGCATGATCATACATAGCAGGTGTTATGTCCTAGAAATCATTTATGTACCATATATGTGGTATATAACAATGCACAATGTATATAGTGATGGATGAATTTGTAAAAATATTTCAATACTGCCATAATACATAAAATTAATTTGATTCCACTCATGTAGCACCTTCCAAAGATGTAGAATTTCAGTGCTGATAGTGAAGATTGAGTTTCTTCTTGAGTCTTTGGGGAAATTATTCTCCTTCTCTGGTTTACAAGATGAGGGTGATAAACGTACTACCAAGACTCTTCATTTTTAGAGATTATTTTCTGTAATACTGTGAATAATACTAATATAAGAGTAAGGAAAAAATATAGAACAAATATACTTGACTAATGCTAATAATGGATGTTCAACTGGTTGTCCTCCAATTCATGTTAGTAAGTCTGCTACTAGTAGTCATAATAGGCACTGGCTGAGGGATCCAAAGGTCCTCCTTTTTTTTTTTTTTTTTTTTTTTTTTTTTTTTTTTTTTTTTTTTTTTTTTTTTTTTTTTTTTTTTTTTTTTTTTTTTTTTTTTTTTTTTTTTTTTTTTTTTTTTTTTTTTTTTTTTTGGTGTATAGCTAGGATTAAGATTGAGAGAATTAATGCTCCTAATTTGTTGGGAATGGATCACAAGATTGCATAAGCAAATAGGAAGTATCATTCTGACTTGATGTGTCAGGGAGCATTTAGGGGTTTGGCTAGGGTGTAGTTACCTGATCTCCCCTGGAAGTCAGGTAAAAATAAGACCAATATGAGTAATGCTGAATTAGGAATAAGTCATAGGATGTCTTTGATTATATAGTATGGGTGAAATAGAATTGTATCTGTGTCAGATGGGATTCTTGTTGGTTTGTTAGATCCCATTCTGTGGCAAAAGAGTGAATGGACAGTTCTGAGGGCTGAGATGATAAACAGAAGGATGAAGTGGAAGGCAATAAGGTGAGGGTGGCTTTATTGACTACGAACTCTCCTCAGATTCACTAGACAAAATTGATTCTGATGTAAGGGATTGCTGAAAAGAGATTTGTAATGACTGTTGCTCCTCAGAAAGATATTTGACCTCATAGTGGTACATAGCCTGTAAATGCTGTAACTATTACAGAAAACAGTAAGATAATTCTGATATTTTGGGTCTTCCTGAATATAAAATCCCTAATATAGTCCTTATACTACATGGAGGCATAAGCAGATAAAAAGTGTGGATTTTCTGTTGTCATATAGATAACAGATAATTCGGCTATAATTTACATCCTGGCAGATAATGGGTTATGGAGGGAGGAGAAAGCCGTTATTGTGTCTGATGGTGTAGTATATAGCTAGTAAAAGTCCTGTTAACATTTGTAGAGCTAGGCAGATTTCTAGAGGGATCCAAAGTGTCATCAGGAAGAAATATTTGATGGGGTCAGTAGGCCAATGAATGAGTTGATGATAATTTCAGTTGGTGGGTGGGACTTTGGAATGTTGCTCATTATTATTATTATGGTTAAAATAACAACAGTGGTTTTTCATGTCATTGGTCATGCTCAGATTCCATTAAAGAATAATTATATATTGTATTTATTTTAAGTACCATTTTTGTGATTAGTTTTGTTGTCATATCTATCAAGGATAAGACAAAAGCCTTTAAATTTTTCACTAATTCTTTCTTCAGTGTTCTTCCTTTCTTTATGTAAATTTGAATCTTCACTTACATCATTTTGTCACTCTGAAGAATTTCATTTAACATTTCTTTTAAGGCATGCCTACTGGTAATATTTCTCTCTCCAGGAAAGTCTTTATTTTTTCTTGACTTTTGACAAATTATAGGTTGGTGGCTTTTTCTTCTCTCAATACTTAAACTATTTCACTTCATTCTTTTCTTTCCAGCATGGTTTCTGGGAAGAAGTTGGATGTAATTCTTGACTTTGCTCTTCTATAGGTGTTTTTTCCTCTGGTTTCTTTTAGAAGTCTTAAAACATTTGATTTTGGGGTAAAGATAATATGCCTAAGTGTAGCTTTTTAGGAAATTTATCAGGTTTGGTCTCTGTGCTTCCTACACCTGTGGTTTGGTGTCTGATATTAATTTGGGGAAAATTCTCAGTCATTATTGTTTCAAATACTGTTTCTTTTTCTTTTTTACTCTGGTATTCCTATTAGATGTAAGAGGGCTTTCCAGGAAAAAAGAAAAGAAGTCCAGCCATAAATGCCTCTATTTTTCATAGAACGTGGCTGGATACTTTCTGGACAGCCCTCGTATGTTACAACTTTGTACTTGCCCCACAATACTTAGATATTCTATTGTCTTTTTAAGTCTTTGTTCTCTTTGCTTTTTGGTTTTCAAGGTTTTTACTGAGGTATCCTAAGCTCAGAAAATCTTTCCTGAGCCATGCTTATTCTACTAATAAGCCCATCAAGGCATTCTTCATTTCTGATAGTTTGTTTTTTTATTATCTCTATCAGTTCTTTTTGGTGTTTTCTTAGGATTTCCATCTCTGCTTGCCTTGCCCATCTGTTCTTGGATGCTGTCTACTTTGTCACTTAAAACCCTTAGCATATTAATCATAATAGTTCTAAATTCCCAGTCTAATAATTCTAATGTCCCTGCCATGTCTGGTTTTGATGCTTGCACTGTGTCTTCAAGGGTTTTTTTTTTTCTCCTTCTAATATGTCTTGTTATTTTTTCTTAATAGTCAGATATGACTTACTGGGTAAAAGGAACTGCTGAAATAGGTCTTTGGTAATGTAGTAAAAGTGGAAGGGGAAGCATTCTCTAGACCTATAATTAGATCTCAGTTGTTGAGTGAGCCTAGGCCTCTGGACTGTGAACATCACTGAATGATTCTCGGATTCCCCCTCTTAGGTGATGCAGGATTGCTGAAGAGGGCTGGAGTTGGGTATTCCCTTCCCTGAGATTGTTTGTCTAATAAAATCTAAGTAGGCTCAGCTCTAGTGAAATAGTTTTTCCTGAGCATAGATCTTATTAACACAAATGGAGTGCTCTGGTGTATTTTCAAACTGATTCCTTTTCCCCTGGAAGCATATTTCTCTGAAATTTGCTGTGAAAACCAGGTAGATCTGCTAGCAGAGGTGTCCAGCCTTTTGGTTTCCCTGGGCCACAGTGGAAGAAGAATTGTCTTGGGCCACACATAAAATACACTACAATAGCTGATGAGTTAAAAAACAAAAAGAAAACAAAAAGAGTCCATACATAATTATTGTAATGTTTTAGGAAAGTTTACAAATTTGTGTTGGGTTGCATTCAAAGCTGTCCTGGGCCACATGTGACCTGTAAGCAGCAGGTTGGACAAGCTTGTCTAAAGATATATTTAACAAAATGGGAGAGGGGGGAGGCATGGGGGTTGCTAAGGGGGGCCTCTACTACTAAACCCCCTGGCATTTTTAATTCTCAGGCTTGTCCACACTGCACCTCTAGGAATTTAATTACAGTCCAGGTTTTACAGTCCAGATTTTTCTACCCTGGCACTTGTTCCCACCTAGAGTTCTACTTATGAGATTTGCCCCAGTAAGTTGTGGTTCTCTATATTCATTGTTGCTCTCTCCAATTTGGGGGACAGTTTTTCCCTATGACCTCACTTCTCTTAGAAATAGGGTGACCAAATGTACCATTTTAAATGGGACAGAAAACAACAGCACTGTCCCTTTTCAAACAGTATGTCTGGTCAGCTTACCTAGCAGCCCAAGAAGATTTGCTTCTGTAGTTCAAATTTTTTATTTGTTGTTAAGATGGACTGGCAACTTGTAAGATTCTTACATGCTGGGTAGATTACAAACCAGAAGTACTTTGCATTTTTTAAAAAAATGTTTATCTGCTTGATAAATCTGCAGTTTTTGTGTTCCTGTATTTGAGCTACCTATATTTGTGGTTGCATGTCTGTCATTAATTTTGGAAAGTTCCAAGCCATTAGTGATACAAATATTTCTTCTGCTTTGTTCTATTTTCCTCTCTTTCTGATACTCCAACTACACATATATCACATCTTTGAAAATTATTCCATATTTCTTAGAGGTTTTGTTTAAAAAAATTTATTTTCTTTGCATTTCAGTTAGAGGTTCTATTGCCCTATCTTCAAGGGCACTGTTTTTTGTCATCCTTTTGTCGAGTCTACTGATGAGCCCAGCAAAGCCTTCCATTTCTGTTACAGTGTTTTTTTATTTCTAGCATTAATTTGTATTCCTTCCTAGAGTTTCCATCTCTCTGTTGACATTACCTATATCTTCTTTCATGTTGTCTTTTTATCTAGTAACTATATCAATCATAGTCATTTTAAATTTCCTGTCTGATAATTTTAACATCTGTGCCATATGAGTCTGGTCTGATTCTTTCTTTTACGCTTCAGATTGTGCTCTTTTTTGCTATGTCTTTGCATGTCTTACAATTTTTTGAAAGCGAAACATTTTATTGGGTAATACAAAGGGGCTTTTAGTATGAGAATCTATGTTCATGTACCTAAGCTTTATATGTGTTTAATGTTTGCTATAACTGTGGATATCAGAGTCCTCAAATTCCTTGAGTGCCTTGGATTTAGGCATTTTTTCCCCTTCTCCTTGACTTTATCTTAAGTTCTCCTTCTCAGAGAGACCATACATCCTGCAGTTTGTTTACTATAATCCACTAGGGTTTCTGTTGGCATAGTGGTAAGGCGTGTGGGAGGACGAGCATTCTGTAATGTTATGATTAAATCTCAGTCTTTTAGTGGTCCTTTGTCTCTGGGCTTTGGCCTTCTGAAAGGTTTCTACAGTAGTATAGTTCCTCGCCCCCTAGTTGAGACAGGAAGTATAGTGGGTGGCGGAATGCAGACTGCAGGGAATGCTTTCCCCCCAGCTGGGATAAGGTTCTGGTAAAGTCTTGTCCCAGGAAGAAGAAGGTGTGTCTATGGAGGATGTTCCTTACTTCACAATGATTACTCTTCTTTTCCTAAGCCATGAGGGGATCTTACTTGGCTCTTCATCATGACAACCAGATGGGGCCCCTGCAGATACAATCCTTGATTGTGGGTTCTTTCCTAAAAGTGTCACTCCCGAGAGTTTTTCACTGTCATGCTAGTCCCCACTCAGTCTCTAGAAATTTGTCAAATTTACCATTTAAAGTATTTTTACCAGCTTATGCCAGTGGCTGCCATCCCAGGCAAGTGGATCTCTGCTATGTTTCTCCATTTTTGTCTCTTTTTTCGCATGACTGGGTGACTATTTGCCCTGATTCTTCAGTTCTCTGATAGGTCCAGAAAAAGTAATTGATTTTCACTTTGTTCACCTTTTTCATGTTATTTAGTATGGAAGCAACCACTTCCAAGATCTATACATGTCAGAGCTAAAACTGGAGGTCCCTTCTCTTGATTATTGTTCTGTAAGATTCCCTTTTTAAAGTAATCATTTTCATCCCACTGTCTTTACAGGGGGCCTTCCCACTCCTTGGTGGTGAGGCCTATGTGTGGAACTAGCATCCTGCCTTAATGGAGACTTTGAAACAAAATTTTTCAAGAGATTGGAGCATAACAGGGAAATTAACATCACAGAAAGATACCTGGTTTATAGGATACAAATGACTTCATTGAAGTTGAGGATAGCCAAAAGTGACCTCTTTGTCACACTTCGTCTGTTTCTCACATACTTCTTTATTTATCAAAGTTCAAAGACACTGAGAAAGATGAGAGAGAAATTTTCCCAAGCATGTTGTAGTTTGGAGGTCTGGCCTTTTCACACAAGGGCTCCCTTCAATGGTCAAATCACATACTTACCTCATGTTAAAATCCTGTCTCAAGGTCTCAGTAGGTCAACTCTCCTCAAAAGATAGCAGTCCATTTTAGGCAGAGGAAAAGTAGGAAGGAATAGATTTATATGCCTACTAGGGGTAGTTGTCTAACCAATGAATGACTGAACCTAAGTGTAGGAATTTGAAGCAGAGGAAAATAGATTTAAGGAAACATAAATTAATTTTGAATGCTTTCTGATGAGCTCACTCTTTCAGAACACAGAAGGAAAATATTGAATATTGATTAAAAGAAAAAAATGTAAGAAAAATGGTCGCTGTGATAACTTGCCTTTATCAAAAACAAAAACAAAACCCCCAAAGTAATCAAAAACCAAACAAACAAAAAAGATATTTTGGACATTTGGAATTGAGAATGAAATTAAGGCTGTTGTTTTTAACAAGTATAGTACCTTCATTCATATATTTGTACTCAGCCCTACCCCCACTCCACACACACATACTTTTTGACCCCCTCCAATTTATTCTCCATTGTGCACTCAAAATTTTCCAAAATATCTGATTAATTTTCCTCCTAAACATCTCTTGAATTTCTACTTACAGTTAATCACATATTTATTTTGGCATTCAAGCCAATTTATTATCTTGCCTCAATCTGTTTTTTTCTGGCTGCATCTCTAGCCATTCTTCCTCAAAAAATGTGTTCTCCACTCAAAAGTCTCACAAATCCATTATAAACCACGTATTTCCACATTGCCTATAGCTATAGTGTCATAGTTTGCTTGAACTTTTATGAGCCTTAAAACTCAGCTCACTTCCTATGTAAAGACTTTACTGAAGAAGCCTTCCCTTTGACAGGTTCAGATGTTCTGTGCGCTATTTCATTATTCAACATTTTGTTATAGAAAAAGAATGTATAAACTTCTATTGCTTTGCATGGGTAGCTATATTCTGTTAACCCATGAGCCATTGTTTACTGAATAGGATGGAAAATGTGATATGAGAAGCAGAGTCCACAGCTCAGAGCCCAGACTGGGATTGCAGCTGCCTGCATCCAAAAGCCCTGCTCTATCTCAAACTATACCATTTATCTCACTTTTGTCAAGTTATCTCACCTCTATGCTTTGGTTTTCTCAACTGAAAAATGTAAATTGTAGTAATAAAACTTAACCCCCGAGTCTTTGTGAGGATGAAATGAGCTCTTCTTTAGTAGAGTGTACTAATGTCCAACACAATAATGTTTGTTATGTTCTTGACCTTGAGGCTCATAGTGGTAAGGATGAGGATGACATGCAGAATTGAGGGGTATCGAATTGCTCTGTCTAATAAGTGATGGAGACATTGAGGTTCACTGGTAAGTTTGGGGGAGGAAGAAAACAGAAGTTAATGGGGCTGGGCAGAGAAGGAAGGCATTGTTGGTACTGTGGGGAAGAGAGAATTTTAGACAACAGAACAATTTGGTTAAGGTTTTAAATATTTTGCTAGTAATTCTGTGATGTTACCTTCTTCTGTCCCCATCTCCCATATGAGATCTCTAAATGTACATTAAGTGGTATAGAATTCTTTCTGAGTTGTGAGAAGTATCAGGTTCTGTTTCGGCGTAAGGTGGGGCACAAATACCATTTGCATGTGTGCAGATGACTTCAAATTTCAAGTGTGTGTCTTCTAACAATGAGTCCTGAAAGTTAATACCCATATCACATTTATACTGTAAATAACACTTATTTTCCAGTCTTCATTGCCTAAGAGAGAAAAATAACAAAGGCAACAAGGATATTAGTATTGTCTCATAAGTGAAATGGCTAGAATCCTAACACTTTCTCTTTCTTTCTACTCCTAAAAAATATTCCTTAACCGTTGCCTGTGGGCACCCCTGAATTTCCCTTAGCCTTGCTCAGTGACTGGTAGTGAACAACAATAATGCATGTTTCTTGGTGTTTTCTTCCTCTATTAGTAACCTTATTGACATCTCCACTCCCAGTTTTTTCAGTAGGACAGACAGCCTACCCCCATTTGGTTTCTTTTGTTTGTTTTTCACCATTTTTCATTTTCAGACACATTCCTTTTGAAACTTGGAACACTTCTTTAAGGGTGATCAGAGAGCAATAAAATTAATGCTGCTTGTTATACAGCCCAAACATTCCACCCCAGCAATTAGGTACTCAGAGTAGAACCTTTGAGGAAGGATCCCCATTTATCTGAGGGGTACTCCCCAAGAGATAAAAGACAGGCTTTGTTCCTCAGTTGTGTTTGAGAGCTCAAGTCCTGAGGACACCTAACCATTTTGATGAGTTTTATTCACATGGCTCCCAGGAGGGCTCTAAGTGTCTCATGGAAACCAGATCGTCTGTTCTGATGAGCTTGCACTCTGTGCTGGGTTCCCTTTTACACCCTTTTACTAGAATTCTGCTGGAAGCTTGATTTTAATTTATTCAAAGCCTAGGGCCAGTGGACTACAGCTGTTCTCTGCTCCATTCCTTATCCAAGTCAGTGTCAATGAGCATAGAAACCCATCAGCACATTTGACATTTTTACGGATTTATTAAACAGTTAAGAGCAAGGTGTGCCATCAGACTACCCTCATAGGAAGACAAAGTATTTTTTAAATTCTGGATTTTCCCTGCACATGAAAGATCATGATATTCTAAGATGCATGTGCTTTCTGAAATCAAGGTGACCTTACCTAAGAATATTTTACAAAGCAGAAAATTAAGCAACCTGATCTGAAATAATTGGCAAAAGAGGCCTAGTTTAATTTAATCTACTTTATTTATAATTTGAATCTTATTCATGTCCTTAAAATACTTATATTAATGAAAGTGATATTAAACAGATGAATTATATTAAGTAAATTAAAGAATAAGGAGACAGGAAAAGCAGGTGTCTGGGATGAGCTAGTTATAAGAGTGGGACATTTAGCTCTGAGTCTCCCTCCAGTCAACAGGGCCAGATGCAGAAACCAATTTGGAATTTTTGCAGATATATCTTGAATGCTTACTATGTGCCAGGCCCAGTTCTAAGGGCCTTTTCATGTGTGAATTACTTTTACTTCTACAGCTACTCTTTGAGGCAGGTATTGTTGACACCCACACTGTACAGTTGTGAAAGGTAAAATAACGTGCCCAAGGTAACACCACTAGTGCTTAAGAGAGCTGGAACCTGAATTCAGGCAATCGGACTTCAGAGTTTAAGCTCTTAACCAAAATGGTTGTTCTTACTATCCACTAAGAGGCCACTAAGAAGTAAAAGCTTTGCCATGCCATGATTTAAAAAAAAAAAAAATGTCTCTAGTGCAGCCTTAGATTGGGTAATGAAACAGAAAAATTAAAATAAAAAAATAACTTGGTTCCAGTTTTGCAAAAGAAACAATACCTTCTCCATATGGCAGTTTCTTGTGTCGCTGTCTTAAAGTTAGGGGAATGGCATTAATCTATAACTGAGAGGCATAGTCTCTTTGCTCTGTAATGTAAGTTAGCACAAGGTTTGAGGTTAAAGGTATTAGGAGATAATGTTTGTGAATTTGTCTCTTAGATTGTCTGGATCATATATCACATGTTTTAAGGAAGATTTTTGAAATGTCTGCTGACAGCAGTGCAGAGTTGGCTTATGTAGCCAATGCTTAATAATATATATAGTGTAGATTATTGATTAAAGTTCTCTATATGTAGAAGTCAGAATGCTGTTTTGTAGAACTGGATCCACATCTGGATGAGCACAGGATTAGGGGTAGGAGTGGTTTTATTTACCATCACATAGACATGCAGTTTGGTAGGGTGAGCTATAGAACTGGAAGGGACAAATTTGGACAGAAAAAAAATCAGTCCTATCTATAAAAGAAACATAGTATCTTATAAGATACTTACTTTTAAATTTAAAGGCTATATTTATACATAGAGTCTGGCAGAAGTAATACTCAGACTTGTTATGATTTTATTACAAAATCATAACCATACATGCTTATGATTTTATAATAATGCCCCTTATTTATGAGCTGGTAATCTATCCCAAATCTGTTACAAAATTATAAACATATATGGTTATGATTTTGTAATAAAATCATAACTCAAGTCTGCAGGTTACTTCTGCCAGACCTTGTGTTATTCTTATACAAGGGCTGTCCGGAAAGTATCCAGTTATATGAAAAATAGAGGCATTTATGGCTGTATTTTTTCCAGACAGCCCTCATATTTATCATGTTATACGTGAAATTTACTCCATTAAGAGTTAAAGAGAAACCGAACTAAATATAACTTAATATGTGCTGTCCCTAATATTCAGAAAAAGTTTAATTTTTAGAAGTTAGAGAGCCCTTAAAATTACATTTTTCAAGAGAATTCCAGATGGTAAGAGTTTATATAAAGAGATAATTACTAAACAGCTCACACTTTTTAAATAGTTCTACAAAAAGAAAGATTATTTTTGTTTTCAAACATGTCCTGTACATAGACTTCTCTTTTCCTATTTCACCCGTAGTCATGTTATACTGCTCTCGCCTCACTGTTTATTTTGGAAGTAAAAAGGCATAGAAAGGGAAAAGCAATTGAGCATGTAATTTACTCTAGCAAAGAGAAAATTTTTGTTTCCAGATAAAAAAGTGCTGAAGTGCTTTTAGGCAGTTACTGTTGGTTGTTACCCTCTCTTCCAGTAGGGGGCAGGATGTAGCAATCTGTGAATTCCCAAATTTTGAAGGGGTTAAATGAGGAGTCGTATCATGTTGATTTGGAGTTACTGTTTAACTAAGTAAAAAGCTGTTATTTTTCCTGCTATATGTTCCTGACTTAAGTCCCCCAAAGAGAGACTATGATAATTTGCAAAATATGCCGTATGCAACAAATCAACACTTAGCCCAGTTCTCCCCCAGAGTACTTACATGCTTCCATGGATTTCAAGAAAGTGTTTTCCATTTTTGGTAAATAAGTAAATAGAAAATTACTGTATACTTCAGTCTATCCAGATGTTATATTTTTGGAAAGAAGGCAATATAAACATTATTACTAAGAGAGCCAGATAGCAAATGCTTACTGAGCAGCAACACCTGTCCCAGGCTGTGGGTTGCAAAAGTGAATGGAACAAGAGCTCTGCTTGCAAGGAGCCTGCATTTTACTAAAAGGAGACAAGATCCACACAGAAATTACCAACTAGAATGAAACACGTTAGAGAGTGGAGGGTTATCCAGGTGGTCAGGACAACCTTTCTGGGGACGAAGGGGCAGTCCCGAAATTCTACCTGGGCTATTTTCTAATAGCTTCTTTATTGGTCTGTGGTTTGCCACTGAGAACTACTTTTCCTGCTAAAAATATAACATGATGATTATATCCCTAAAATGGTTCATGAAAGACTTCAGTCAGGAAAAAGAAAAACAAATGAGTGTTTGAATTTTGGTTGTAGTACTTAATTAGGAATCTGCTTTAGACACATTTGACCTAAGACCCTTTATTCACCTGCAATATCATGGTTATAATATAAACATCATTAGAGGTAACTTACAAAAGGGGTTTTCTAGAGTGACTGGCATGCAGTACTAGTGGTAGTTATCCATAATCTATAATATAATCTTCTAGACCAGGAGGTGACAAGCATTTTCTGTGAAGGGTTAGGTAGTAAATATTTTGGCTTTGTGAGGTATGTAGGCTCTGTTACTTCTATTTAACTTTATTATAGTGTGAAAACAGCCATAGAAAACATGTAAGTGTATCAATAAAACTTTATTTACAATAATAGAGAACCAGCTGGAGTTTGCCCACTGGCCATAATTTTATGACTACCTGATCTGGAATATGCGTGTATATACAGGGTATCCCCCCAAAATGTAAACACACTTTGAATTATTAAAAGTAGTATTCATTAGCAAACAGTTTATTTCAAAAATTTAAAGGAATCTACAGAAATGAATAATTTTTTTGTCCATGCCTGTTTTCAAACTGATGACCATTCTGGTCCAGGCACTGCTGGCTGCGTGAAGCAATGGAACCACAAACATCAAGAATCATTGCATTCCATATCTGTCTGCATTCTCATTCAATGGCTGCCTTCAGTTCATCCACTGTTGTCAGTTTTGTACCCTAAATTTTTAAGTGTCTCCATATAGTCTAGTGGTGTGAGGTCTGGTGAATGTAGAGGCTATTCCACGTTCACGAGACTTCACCCATTATTTCAAATTGATTAAACGTGAAAGGGAAAGAAAATTATGGGAGTTATCAGCTGTTAAAATGTATATGCATTTTTGAGACACCCTGTATAGTTATAACTATATTGATGCAATTATCAGTAATTGTAATATACTATAAGTGAACTCAGTCACCAAATACGGCACGAGTTCTGTGATAAAAAGCATCCAGTGATCTCTCTCGGTGTGCTGGAAACTGGTCTCTAACCTGTTGGACAGAGAGGGACTGGACTCTCTTAACCACCCAGTCTTTTCTTGTTATGAATCAGAAGCCACCTACATCCCGGGGCTGTCCTTCTGTCAGACCAGAGCTGCAAAGGGATAAAGTTAGACTCGCTAGGGTGAGAGAGGGGTGGTCTATTTGTTGGAAAAGTAGCCCTGAGGTTCAGAGCATCTCAAGAGCATGACATTGTAGGAACATTTCTTAACTCTGGGTTCTCAGCGTGCCAATTTATTTCCCTTCAAACATGCCCACTTCCTGATCCTTCTCTTCCATTTCTCTGGCCTCAGTTATGTTTTGAAACTATCAAGTTTCATCAGAAAGGCCTGGAAAAACTTACAAAAATGGCACATTGGTGTACCCTAAGTACACTGTAACCCCCACCCCCATTCTGATTCAGATACAGCTATGGGGGTGCTTAGGGGACTAGATTTTTAACACATACAAACTGTTAAATGTTTTAATATGCCTCAGTTTACCTTTTAAGAGTAAAATCAGCAGTTAGAAGCACTTTGCAAACTGGAACCGGGGGGAAACAGAAAGCACAGAAAACAAAGCAAGGACATTGTTTGATTGCCTACAGCTTAAAGCCTAGTGGGCTGTTGGATGAGTTGTCTTAAGTGTTTCGATTTTGTAAACTTGAGACATTTACAGGTAGAGATTTTTGTCTTACTTAGCAGGCCACCATCGCATTAGAACCACATCAATCTAATGGTCTCTTTATTTAATGAATTGAACATACCCTAGCTCATTAAGCTGACACTTTCTGAGGTGTACTGTTCTGCGGTAAGAATTGTTTGGCATCTGAGAAATACAGACTGGCACAAAGACTGGGCTCCCTTTTTTCTCTTTCTGTCTCTCTTGACCAGGCAATTTTGCCGCCATAGAAACACCTCTCATCACTCTAAGTAGTGAGTCTGGAACCCAGAGAAGTACACTGGAGAGCTCAGGGTGATGAGATAGAATTGGAAGGAAAGACAAGCGGAAACATGAATAAAAAGTATGCAGACTGATGGGCTGCCTACCTTAATTTGCCCTTGGGGCTTGGGCCAGACCACGGCAACTGGCACAGTGTTAGGTACAACCTATTCTTTGTGGCTGGAGAAGGTTGTCATATATGAAAAATGAGAGTGTCAACAATGTTACAATGAAAACATAGATATCTTGCAAACTCTCCTCTCTCCTTATATCCACACAAAATGATAATTAAAAGATTACTCACCGCTACCCAGCATCATTTTCTGAGAAACACTGTGCTAGGGTAAATTGTTTGGGGGCAGAGGTTTAGAATGGCATAAATGTGGTATTTATGGCAAAAACATAATGGCATAAAATCTTTTGGAATTAGAGAATTAAAGGGACTAGGAATTTGATATGAGCATTTGTGTTCACAGCTCACTTTATTTTCGGATCATAGGTCAAGGCTTTATGTAAATCTTAGGATTCTTCAGTGATGTGAAATTGTTAGCAAGGCAGGGTAGCATGGTAGGTAAGATTCAGCTATTTTTTTTAGCTGCTAGGCATTGTGCTTCAGGTTTCTCATCTACAAAATAAGGATAACACTACCTCTCCCACATATATGTACATATGCACACACATATGAGGGCTGTCTGGAAAGTATCCAGCCATGTAGTGTGAAAGATATTTATGGCTGAATATTTTCTAAACAGCCCTCATACACGCACATACACACATATATAGTGTACGTATATTTGTGTGTGTGTATGTGTGTGTGTGTATATATATACATATATGTGTGTATATATGTATATGTATATATGCATATATATGTGTATATATACATATGTGTGTGTGTGTGTGTGTGTGTGTGTATCTATATATATGATAAAGGAGTAGGAGGTAAACCTGCTAGAACAGCATTGACAGACAGTATGAGGGTATTGCTCAAGGCCATCAGCTGTTGTGGACCAGGGATCACACTCTTGATCTGGTATTGTACAGAAGTAATTAAATACAAAACTGATCTTTTTCACTTAAAAAAAAAAAGTAACAACAGGTAAGTTTTTACAGTGTTTGTTGGAGCTCCTTACAGAATTTTAGAGCACAAACCGTGGGCTCTGTAGGGGGACAGAAGTAGCTCAGATCCTGCCTTCACCACTTGCTAATGTTCATAAAGGACGTGGTTCAGCTGCCAGGGCCTCAGTTTCCTCATGGACAAAATTGGGGTGATAATAATATGTATCATTGAATTCCCAATAGGACTGAGAACTAACATGGAAAACCCTTAGTTCCTGCCTCCCAGTAAGAGCTCAGAAAGTATTAGGCATTGGCATTAAGCAGGAGGTGACTGACAGACGAAGAGGGTGGGACATAGAAGGAACTCCACGACTCAGCAGGGATGAGGAGGGCCTTGTAACCAATGTGGGGCCTGTATGGATCAGAGTCTTAGCGAATTGGCAAAAACAATCCACACAATGCAAATTAAGCTATTTGTGTATGAGACTGTTTTGTTTTGTTTTCAAGTGTCCCTTTATCAGATTACTAAATAACTGTGTCCAAAATAAAATGAGCAAATAGATTGGAAATTAGTTCTGGCTCAACCTCATTTTCTGACTTTCTTGCTTTTAGTGGACATGCAGACCCGACAGGGACCTTGTGCAAGCAACCCTGAGACCATCTGTGAATATTAGATTCTGCCTCGAAGTGCAGAGTAGCGCTGAGAAGCTCGTTTCTTGTTAAATGCCAGGACAGCTCTTACATTTTTTAGTTTTCATTGGGTTATACTGGTCTGACAAGAATTGTTCTTATTTTCCAAAATTAACACTGCTGAGGGCTTCAAATAGAAATGCAAAAGGAGCAGTACTGAGATGCTACATTTTATTAGTGTGTGCCCCAAACCTATTCTATTTTCATGCTGCCATGTTCGCATTCGTGAAAGAGTTTATTCTCATTTTACACATGGACAAACGGATCTAGCCCAGTGGCTGTCAGCACAGGGCCTGTGCCAAAATTCTCGCTGGTGGCTTACAGACCTTTACAAGCATCTGTGTCTTATCTAAATCTTCCCCTTCTAACTTCAGAGGAGCATGGGGTTCTGCAGGTTAGAGGCATCTCGTACATTCTGGTTGAATGATTTTCCTAATGAATTTTTATTAAGGAAAAGACAAAAAAAAATACAGGCAAAGGACGTGACAGAATCAAAAAATATTCTGGTTTGAATATTTCCAAGGTTATAAATGTGTCAGAGGTTAGGGATTGTAAATGATTAGGAAAATACAGATAATGTATGTTTGAAACAAGTAAGAGAAATTATTCTTTGAAATGCAATGTGAAATAGTAGGACAGGGGAGGGGGACAAGGAGAACACAGTATTCAGAATTAGATGTGGCTTCCTGTCTTAGCTGGAACAATTAGAGTCTTCTCTGAGCTTCAGTTTCAGAATGTGATTATGAAATCGTCTGTCTTTTCTATGACATGAGTCAAACAAATCAATATAAGTGACAGTGATTCCCTAAAAGCTCTCAAAATTGTCCACTAAAACATATTTCTAAACATAAATGTGTGCCCATACTTATGGACTATAATAAGAACACTTGCATTTCTTACCTTCTGCTTTGTATTCTGTGATGTATTTATTGAAAGGGGCTTGATGAGGTGGTGAAGTGGGAGATGAAGGATTGTGTCATGTAGAGTGGCCCAGCTGAGCTGGGTGTTCCTTTCTGAGCACCCATCTCTACCTGTATGTTTACGATTCATTTCAAAGGCCAGCAGAGCTGGCCTTTTCTGTCACACCAGCAGCAGCAATGTCTAGATTAACGAGGGGAAATGTTGGTGGCCTGGAGGACTGGCCACTGATCAAGGTGACCTGTCCACAGATCTTGCTTTATGTAGGACCCGATCTCCAGTTTGCAAAGGTCTTTTCCACTTCCAGCTGTGTCTCCTTACCTTCCAAGCATCAGCCTCACGCAGGGGTCACCACGGCTAAAAGCCACTCCCCCCATGGCCCAGGAGCAGGTGAGGTGGGTACTGCTGTGAGGAAAGATCCCCAACGATAAGTGGCTTCGGGATGAAAGATACACCAATTATGTCCTGTGCAGGGGGTCGGGGGGAGCCCTGTGAGAAAGAAATCCTATCCATGCATGACATCGAAGGCACCAATCAGGGGTATGGCTTCCTTTTTAATTCAAAGATGTTATGTAGAAACCTGAATGTGACCTTTGGCATCGGCAGTATCTGCAGCCGAGCTGCATAATGAAGAGAAGAAGAAAATTGATTTGGGAGTGAAACAGGCACATTGTAGCCTTCCTGCTGCTCTGAGCAGCAGCACTGGGCGTAGTCACGTCTGCCAAAGGAAACGCACGACTCATGAGGATTTCTTATTTTCATCAGCGAAAACACAACACAACCCCAACACGTACACCATGTGGTTGCGGTCTTACTGTCAAACAGGTCCCTCTCCAGTGTCAGGGCCACTAGAGAGACTGACTTCTTCCACCATCACACGGTCTCCGGGTCTGGCGTGGTATACCAGGCGTCCCTCCTACGTGTTTCCAAGGTGGATAGAAACTGTTGCAAGAAGAGACTTCTCTGTTTTTTAGTTGATATGGATGAAAGATTCCTTATAATGAAAGGTTTGTCAGAGGAGGCCTTGTTATAATTTAGGATTGTCAGAGGAGGTGAAAAATTGTTTCCTGATTTCATAGTTTACTGCTATAAGCAAAGCATTTATGGTAGAAGCTGTATTGCTATATATTTTATTTCAAATATATCTTTTTTGACTTGTATAAACTCTAGGCCCCTGTCCCTCTTTGTTCCATTCTTTGCTGTTGGTTGGACATACAGGTGCCATGCAGTTGCTTTACATTTTATTCATTCTTACAGTCATTGTTTAACTTAGTATTTGGCCTCAGTGTGCCCAGATATCTCGTCTCCCCTCCCAGAACTCAGGCCTCTTCTCTGTGACCTGCGGCTGCAGGGTTGGGCATTCCCGTTCCCTCTGCTGTTACTTTGCTTGAGGGCATGGAGAGCAGGAGCCAGGGATGTGTTGCTGGCCATTAAGATTGGGGCACCAGTCTGTGAAGTTTTTCTTCTGCAGTGCCATTGATAATTGAGGTATTTGGCGATGGGAAATTTGTAGGAAGATTCTGAAATTCCCCAATTTCAAGGTGGACCTTTTGAAACTGCTTTTAGACAAAGGCCATAAGACCCAGTAATTCATTTCTCTTAGTTCCTTACCCTTCCCCCCACCCCAACCCGCCACCCCCCAGCAGCTTGGCTTGTTTCCCTCTTTACAGAGGAAAATCAAATACAGTAAACAGAGCTCCTAAGGTTTGGCTGCTGTGTTGCAGTCAGGGGTGGGGCGGAGGAGCAGGAGAGGAAGAAGCAGACTGGAAGAGGAAAGAACCAGCTGAAGTCTCTGTATTTGCAGAAAACTTGCCTCGGGTTTCACTGTCTTCCTGCCTGGCCACTTAGGCTTTTCTTTTCCACCAGAGAACACCCCAAATGGCAAGTTTCGACCATCTCTACTTCTGGAGACTTGTGGGGGCAAGAGCCTGTATTGAAGGGTTGTGTACATCCTCTCCCCAGATGGTCCACGCACTCCCTCATTCTCCCTTCTTCCAAACTATGGATTTACTAGTGGGGTTTTCCAGATTCTTTCCCACTCCTCTGTCTTGACTTGGATTTGTTTCCTGAGGAAGATCACACATTAATGTGTGACATTTACTAAGTTTTCCTGGTCCCCACTCTTCACTGTTTATGGGAAAAAGCCATTCGTTGCTTGCTTCTTACCATGCTGCTCGTGTAATAACTTTGGGTTATTGCTTTTAGGAACTTTATTAATTTACTTTTTGGAAGGGAGGTCCTACCATCCAGCATTATTTCCATCTCCTTCCCCCGAAGTTCATGCAAATAGTCAGCAAAGAAACCAGCACACCCCCTACTACTCTACTGACACACCCGTGCATCTCCATCCCCTGCAGGACACAGCGAGCTCCTCAGCATGGCAGATCAGGCCCTGCACGATCTGGTTCCTTCATTCCCTCTCAAACTCTGCCCCTCAACAACACTAACTTGGGTTACTGTGCACAGCGTAGGATTCCACGTTTCCTCTGTTTTCTCCTGTTGCTGAAAAGCCCATCACTGACAAATTTCTTTTTCTTTCTTCTATCCTCCCAAAATACACTCAATAGTTTTGCCAGGTACTCCTCATAGCTCTAGTCTTTGTGATCACCCAGCCCCCAGCCCACCTCTCTCCCGTCAAGGCAGGGCCTGTGCCCTCCCCTGACCTGTCTGGCGTGTTCGTCTCATCACACTTTGGGCTGTTACCCTCCATCCTTGTGTGTTGTAACCAACCGCATTCTGTTCCTCTCCTCCATGAGAGGAAACTCTTGAAGCAGGCACTCTTGTACTGCACCAGGGACAATGACTAGCACATGGTCAGAGGATACACACTGGTTAAAATTAAAATGAGCTAAGTGGGCTACTACTCTATGGGGTTTAGTTCATGGCTGACTTTGGAATTTTCCCACCAACAAAAATACTAAGAAAAACAACTATTGTGGAATCTCTGACCACTTGTTTTGTCACGGAGGAGCAGTGCCTTAAATAAGTTATGTTTCTCACAGGTGGCCTGATCCAATTCATTCCTCAGTAAACAAAGAATATGAGAAATAAAAACTTTCAAGGGACAAAAAAGTGGTACCCATCCCACACTTTTAGGAATAGTGTTTGCTGTCTGTGGTCTGTGCATTTATTGTATTTTTTTCTCTCATAGCATTAAAAATGGTCTTGAATTATCTTTCATGTTCTCTTCTTTCAGTGGATAGCCTATGAAAGGAGGAAAACATGAGGGCAAATACAATTTTAATATGTAAATAGTTTTCTAGCAAAGACATAGAAAGAAAAGAGGCTTTATTTCTAAACTCAATTATTGTAAATCCAGATGTTACTGCCAACACTTAATTTGAAAAGAAGTGTCGTCTAAATAACTCATGTTAAATATATAATTTTTAATTGTTCAGAGTAAATAAAACACTATTGGCAATTACCACTAGATAGTTTATGATTGTGGTTGGGTTGCTTACAGGATTTAATTAAGCTTTGGCTCCTCATGCCACCCTTTCTGATCTAATGAATTGGAGCCTTCTCAAACATATCTCCAGGAGTTTCTAGAAGGAAGAATCCAGAGACTTTTATTATCCTTGAAAAATTTATTGCACATTTACCATATTTAATTTGTTTTTACATTTAATTTGAACAAGAAACATTCAAGAAAAATGCCATTAGAATAATTTCCAAAAGACTAGTGCAGCTAACTTAGGATCTTTATACTTCAGGTGAATGGACAAATACAACCGGGTACAGACAGTATTTTTTTTTTTTTTTTTTTTTTTTGAGGAGGAGGAGGAGGAAGAGGAAATTAAGGTACTGTATTAGGCAGGATAGTGCCCTCCAGAGATATCCACATCCTAATCATAACCTGCCAATATGTTTTGTTCCATAACAAAGTTTGGAATTAAGTTTGTAGATCAAATTAAGGGTGCTCATGAGCTGGCCTTAATAGAGAAAGCTTACCCTGTTTTCTCCATGTGGGCCCGATGTACTCAACCAAGGTTCTTCAGTGTGGGAGAGGGGGGCTGCAGAATAGTTCAAGAGTTACAGAGAGAGATGAAGACGCTAAGTCCTGGCTTTGAAGATTGGGGTGGGGGGGGGGTCACCAGTCAAACAATGCAGGATGGCCTCTAGGAGCTTGAGTAGGCAAGGAAATGGATCTCCCTTAGAACCTCCTGAGAGAAACACAGTCCTGCCAACACCTAGATTTTGGCCCACTGAGACTTCCAGCCTATTGGACTGTAATAAATGCATTGTCTGTGATAATTTGTTACAGCCAAAATAGAAAGCTGATTACAGGTATATTTATATGCTGTAATACCACACAGCCATTAAAAATAATACTTAAGAATGCCTAATGGTGGAAAATACCTATAATATATTGTTAGGTTAGAAAAGCAGATGAGGAAACACTATATACAGTAAAAGCAAACAAAAATGTTCATATACCTATTTAGATAAAATCTGAAAGATTTACTATAAAATGATACTCATGGTTCTCTGAGTACTGAAATGATCATTTTCTTCTTTTTCTATATTTCCCAAGTTTCTTTCATAATCAGAAAAATAAAATTCAATGTTAAATGTGATTGACCTTAAAACTGGAGATAGGTTACTCCACCGGCAGCATTTTATCTCTTTTCAAAAAAATTTTTTTCAAGAAGAGATAAGCAATAATTAATATTATTAGTTCCAGGAGGTTAGCTTTCATCCAATCCTTACTTGACTAAATTTCTGCATCCCAAACACACTTTAAAATATAAATAATATATTAATGTCTACTTGCTTTATTATCTTTTTTCTATGAACTAAAGTTAGTAACCAGGGTCATATAAAATTAGAAAATATTTTTGTCACAGAAAGATTAATTGGTGTATTAATGGCTTCAGGATTAATTACATTAATTACAATAGCAGCGTTTGTATGGTGTCTGAGACAAAAAGCTGTGAACGAACTTACCTTCAGCTGGGTGGTCCCTTTCATCTGTTTATACCTGGCTCACTACTGGCACCCATCACAGTTACAACGTCACTGTCTTCTCTTCATGCTTTATTATCTGATTTTCATTAGTGATGAGTTTCAGTGTTGCTCTTTATATTTGTAGAGAACATAATTTAAAGGAAATTAAACCTGTTAGCAAGATAAAACTGTTTAGTCAAATGCTTTATTTGAGTTTAAGTGTACTTTTAATAACTAGCAGTTGTATTTGTGTAGATAAATGATAAACTACATGTAAAGTTCTGATTCCAAGTTACAGTGCCCAATGCAATTATTTAGTACCCGGGAGTCAGCTGCCTACAGGAGCCAGTGAGGGTTCTGGCTCAGGTGTGCCTGAGTTCAAACAACGGCCTCACCTCACCCTGTCTCTGTGTTCCTGGCACGTTATTAGTACTTCACCTCTTGAGCCGCCTTTGTAAAATGGAAGTGATTCTCCAGGTCTTCTGGGTTACTGTGAGAAGGAAAGGAAACAAAATGTCCTTCCTTGTGTAAGGAGTCAGTAAATAGTGGTTAGCCTTACCTCTGAATGGCCTTTTTCCTGTTACTTGAACAGCACAGTTTAAGAAAGTAACTGCTCCTGTTTGTATTCTCTGTGGTTATTTCAAGGCACATTTTCTTATGAAGTGTGATAAAATAATACATCATATGTGACAAGAAACGGGTGTTCTATGGAAAGATAACTACTGCAGAAGGGACAGAAACTTGTATTTGATTTCCGTGTTTACAATAATTTTCTATAAGTCCATTTCAATGACCATATGAACCTGAAGCTATTAAGTTTCTCCAAAATGCTTTATAAGGAGGATGCAATCCCTTTATTCTCCTGTGACAGTGTAGAAAAGTACAAGTCCACAAAGGAAAGGAAAAACAAAATGGTACTACATTCTGGCATCTGAGCTGTCCTAGGGAAATCATGGGGGTCCCAATACTCCCATTCATTTAGATAAAGGCACAAAAACCAGGAGACATTGGTGAATTCAGTCCTTGGATGGGCATAAGAATGATAGTTAAAGATGAAAATTTAACAAAAACCAGAGTACCTTGCTGGAACTGACTTTCTCTCCTCCATTTGCTTCATTATCACTATTAAGGGTTTTTTTTATGCATATGCTGAACCAAAACCTGACAGTTTGTGAAATAGCAACCATGACAAAGCCTCAAATAGTATTACAACAAAACCGAAAGCATAAGACAGGCACTTAAAAACAGGTATATGTTTCTCCCAAGTTAAATCTGGAGTGATGAAAAGAGCCAGATTACTCATGTAAAAATGAGGAATAAAAGATAAATTCTTAAATCAGATTTAAATAATAAATGAAATATCCTTGGGTTTGCTCATTTGCTTTACCCCTTTGTGGAATAAATTATTTCTGAGACTGAATGTTGAGATTCTATGGCACCTTGGGATATTCTTGAGATATAAGTTTGACTGTCAATTTTGTGCTAAATGTAGGTATAAAATATAATTTCCCATTTTAAAAGCAAGTTGCTAAAAGTATTCTGTCATTCAGAAAAAGTTTATAAGGTTTCACAATCACTGTTTTAACACAGAAATCTGTTTATTAAACCCAACAAAACAGAGAAAATTATACCAGCCCTCAATTTTTGAATTTTCATTTAAATAAGCAAACTCTAAATCCACACCTTAAAAGGTGTTTGTGCATCTATGTATTTCCAAAATACTCATATTTCAATAAGATTTTCACATTATATTCACCAACAGTATCACAAAAGTTTTTTTTTGTTTTTGTTTATGTAACTGTAAGGAACAGTAGTTTCTAGAAACACTAAGAAGAAAAAAGCATAGCAATGTCCACAGTTACAAGAAAAAGTGCACATTACTTGGTCACAATCACAGTCATTACTTTGAAAAACTATATGTAACAAGTAGATAAATATCACTGATGCCTTAATCTCATTATCAAAAACTGAATGACATAAATTTTACATGAAATAAGGCAAATTCAGGAATGCACAAGGAATTTGTAATCCAACCAAAGCTAAACAACAGGAAAAGAAATTGTACAAGAAGCATAAACAGATGTTCTTCTCCCTAAATATTTTAAAAATAGGCTTGCCTCGGTGCACAAAGAAAACACCATTCATGTGTACCCAACACTAGAAAATAAGAAAGAAGGGCAAAGTATGGGGAATAGGAGGGGACAGTTCATTGTTAAGTTGCAGCTGCATACACTGAGAGTTCTTTATATGATTTTCACCTAGAAGTTTAAATCATACAAATCATACCAGGAGAGGTAATGGTCTTTTGGGAAATGATTTCTGAAATAGAGAAATGAAAAGAAAACTACACACAAGAGTGCAAATTTTCAGATTGTCACTTGCAACCTCTTAACATTCAGTCGTGTACATACGACTGCTGCTGTCAGGACGCCTGTACGACAGCAGCGGCGATCTGGGGGGAGCTGTACAAAACCAAAGTGTCATCCCCCCCGCCCCCAAAAAACAGGTCTCGATTAAAAAATTCTGTGATGAAAACCTCTATGGTGCAGTGTTACATGGGACGGCTGAGATCAGCATGAGTGTAGAAATGCAGGCTTCTCTCGGAAGTAGTTCCTGATGTGATGACTTAAAGACCGTAGGCAAGGGCTTCGTTGCCCCCAGCATCAAGTGTTACTTTGTAGAAAGAGTTTGGAAAGAGGAGAAGGCAAAGGGATGTGGAAAAGGGACTTACAGTAGTTTCTCAAAACAGTTTTCTTTTAGGGCCTATGAAAAAGTTACCAAAGTAAAAATGACAATTTTGAATGAAAAACAAGTTTTCTCTTTATAAAAATTACATATATTTTAAAATACAAGATCCTTTTCATGTATATCCTGTAGCAACAAGAAATTTTGGCTTTTTTTTTCCCGCCAAATACTGCAGCTTTCAGTCCAGTAAGTCAGTAGCAAATTCCACTAATGTTTCAGTTGGATCTTGAACTATTTTTTTTGTACCACAATTTTCTTCTGTTTTATCCTTGAATTAGGAATATACAGCCTTTTTTGTTGCCCGAGACAGTTATTATGCTGACACACTAAAAACAAAAAGCAGTAGGCTGGACACAAAGTATCTCAAGTACTTCAGAGGTCGGAGTTCCTGTGAAGCACCTTTAATACATCACTTTACGGATCAAGGACAATGTGGCATAATGGAAGTATTTCTCTTAAGACTGTGCAGTAAGACCACAAGCATCTCTGCTGGGAAATCAAAATGTCATTAGTGGAAACTGCAAATTTAGACCTCAGTGAATAGGCCCATCATCTGACTCAGTTCTGTTGTAAAATAAGATTTTCCAGTTCATCTGCAGAACGTAACAGAAATGCAGCTGATTCTCGATATCCTGCCACGAGCTGTCTCACGGCATTGATTTCGGTTGGACTCAGCTGGGGTCTGGAGCTTGAACCACTAGAGGATCCTGAGCCAGGTGCCAACTGCCTCTTCATGCTGAGATCCGTGGGTCCTAGAAAACAGTCACAAAATTAGACACGAACAATTTTTGTTCTAATACTGTGAACATGAGCATAAGTCACTGTTGACTTAGTTCACATCTTTGTGAGAAGCTGCTGATACCTTGAATCAAATCCATTTCTCAGAAGGACTAAAGAGCAACGTTTATGCAAAATGAGCAGCTGGGCATTCTCAGACCCCTCATCTGGCCTTTGACAATCACCAACAGTAATGTCCTTCTCTTAACGTGTGCTTTTAAGAATATTCCAATTTTAAGTCTACATTCCACAGGTAGAAGTTTCCCTGTAGTAGTGTAAAATGATGGGAATTGTAAATGCTTTTTATTCACGTTTGTTAACAAATAATTTAGATCCTCTAATTCAGATGTTGAACCATCCTGGATTATAGTATTAATGACTCTGGATTAAAAACTTCTCTATTTAAAATGAAGGAAACAGAATTGGGAGAGCATAATAACATGTTTCAAGTTGAAATTCTAAGTGTCACAATAAAGATGTGAATTGGGTAATTTTTCACTTCAGGCTAATACTTTTTTTTCCAAAAGGTTAATTAGTATTTAAAAATGTAGGCATACTAAAATGAAGTTTGCTTTAAAAGTGTGCAATAAGTAAATGATTAATACAAACAATAACCACAAACTAGATTTGGAATGCTGCTTTTGGTATTAATAACATCCCTATGTTTATTTGCACAAAATACTCACGTGTCAGAACTTTTATCCTCACTTGTAATTAACCAAATCAGACATGTCTGTTTCTGGACATTTTGTAAATTTTTACTTAATCTGTATTTCATCATTTGTAATGAACATATGTACATCTTCAGTCATCTGTTGAAGGACACTTAGGTTGTTTCAGTGTCTTGGCAACTGTGAATGATGGTGCAATGAACGTAGGGGTACACGTAAGTGTTTTCACATTTTCTGGGTAGACATTCAGAAGAGGGATTGCATACAGTACCTCTAGTCTTAATGTTTTGAGGTCCCTCCATACTGTTTTCCGTTGTGGTTGCACCAATTTACATTCTCACCACAAGTGTGGGGGGGTTCCATTTTCTCCACGGCCTCTCCAACATTTGCTGTCTTATGAATCGTAGCCACACCTAACAGGTGGGAGGTAGTACTTTATTGTGGTCTTAATTTGCATCTCCCTAATAACTAGTGATGTTAAATTTTCACATATCTGTTTGTCTTCCTGGGAGAAGTGTCTGTTGAGGTCCTCTGCCCAATTTTTAACTGGATTTTTGGTGGTGGTGGTTGAACCGTATGAGTTTTTGTATATTTTGGATATTAACCCCTTATCAGAGATATCATTTGAAAATATCTTCCCCCATTCGGGTGGTTGCCTTTTTGTTTTGTTGAGGCTTTTCATTTGATGGAGTCTCATTCATTCATCTTTGCTTTTACTTCCCTTGCATTTAGGGTTAAGTTCAGACATGTCCATAAATTTAGTGCCTATGTCTTCTATAATTGTGCCAGATTGCATATTTGAGTTAATTTTGGTGTATGGTGTTAGATAGCAATCTAGTTACCTTCTTTTGCATGTGTTTTCCTAACACCATTTATTGAAGTAGCTTTTCTCCCCCCATCATACGTTTTTGTTTCCTTTGTTGAAAATCAGTTGCCCAATTTTGTGTGGGCTTATTTCTTGGCTCTCCAGTCTATTCCATTGGTCTGTAAATGATGAAATATTACCATTCATGACAACATTGGATGGATCTTGAGAGTATCATGCTAAGGGAAATGTCAGATGGAAAATGACAAGCACCATATGATTTCACTTATATGTGAAATCTAAAACAAAGCAACAACTGGACAAAGAAACTCAGACACAGACAACAATGTGGTGGCTAGCAGAGGGGAAGGTTGAAGAGGGTAAAGGAGTCAAATTTATAGTGACAGGAGGAGACTGGCTGGTGAGCACACAATGCAATATACAGATGTTGTATTATAAAATTTTATACCTGAAATCTATATATTATTAACTAATATTGCCCTGATAACTATAAATTTATTTATTTAAAAATCTTTAATTCAGACATCTGTGTTAAGATGCTTTGCATGAACTATTGTTGAATTAATATTTTATTATGTAGTTGTGTTCATTGTTCTTACCTTCCACATTAAGCAGTTGATATAATTACTAATTTGCAGTGAGTAATAAATGTAAAATCCTTGAAAAAATATTACTAAGCACATAGCTAAAGGCATGTTCAAAAACTGTAGTTATTCTATAACTCAAAGGTATTTTAACAGACTTTTTTCTAAACATACAATTTTTCAGATAGTTTGTTGTGAAATGAGCAAGGGATGTGATTTTATCCTTCTAGTTCTCCGTGAGACACGGAGATAGGTCAAGACCCAACCCCCTCCACCCCGACCCTAATGGTAGAAGACTTCTGTTAGCCAGGAGGCAGTTGTCCCACGAGAGAGAAAGAGCTTCACTTAATTAGGACAGAGACAAGACTGGCACAGAAGAACTTTGACATCTGAGAGAAACTTATATCTACTTGTGCCATGACCTTTCACAGCTTTGATTTTCTAGCAGAATTAGCTTCCATTTGTTCATATTAAAGAATCACGATACTGAAATAACAAGCTGGAAGGGAGAGATGTAGGGAGGTCACACTTGCACATGGAAATTACTGTATTCAAGCAAATCATTAACAGCTAGTTTATTTAAAAAGTTCTGAGTGAATTTGGAAAGCATTGTTACGTAACAAGGCTTTTGGTCTCTGGATGAATGATTTAAAATCTTTTTTTCTTTACATTCAAGAATCTAGTACTAATAGAGATTTTTTATGAAGGAAAGTTGAAAGAATTTTCCTCTCAGCTATGTAGATCTCTATTATCCAGTTGGTTGATTATCATTATTTCATTAGAAGGTATAACATTTTGTGATAGCTAAACCAAGTTGAATAATGATTGTCATTGTTAACAGGAGAAAGGGTGGGATTAGGACTCAGGTTCTTTTTGAGGTGAGGGACTATTGTGATTTTACTGAAATAGAGTTGCCTCTTGGTGTCCATGGGGGATTGGTTCCATGACCTTCTGAGGATAGTCAAGTCCCTTATATATAAAATGGTGTAGTATTTGCATATAACCTATGCACATCCTCCTGTATAGTTTAAATCAACTCTGGATTACTGAATACTTAATACAATATGCAAATAGTTGTTACTAGTCCCTAAACAACACAGTATAACAAGAAAAAATTCTGTACATGTTCAGTACAGATGTAGACCAAACTACAACATGACTTTTTTCTCTTCAAATATTTTCAGTCTTGCCAGCCAGGGAACCACCAAAACATATATACATATATATACACACATATGTATATATTTTTTTTCAGTCTGGGTTGGTTGAATCTGCAGAACCATGGAAGTGGAGTGCCGACTGTACTGTAGTTCATGGATTATTCTCCACCTTCGGTTCAAGGGTATGAACTTATAAACTAAGACACGGCTTCCACTGTCCTATAGATCATTAGCAACATAGACAACTCTATAGATAATTTAGTAATTTAGACACTCTTCACACCTGCTACTTTGTTTTCTGGGAGAAAGGTGACTTGATTATTTTGCTTTCTTTTGGATCTACATGATTAGGATTGAGTATATGAATCAAAACTACAAGGATTATTTTTGATGTTCACTCATTCAAATCTTCTAAATTATAAGGTTGGGCAGGGAAGCAGAATATATTCACAAATGGACAAATTATGTAAGGTGCCTCTCAGCACCGAGCCTCTCAACAGTTCAGTGGGGACAGTAGAGCAGGATGACTGATCCCATTTTAAAGATGGGGAAACAGTTTCAGACAGGTTCGCTGACTTGCCCAAAGCCACAAGGAGTTCCTGGTCCTTCCTCCTGCACCACAGTGGCTCCGCTCAGAGGAGATTTGAATAGTAGGACGAATGCCCTCATAGGAAGAACACATAAAGGCATGGCGCATGCGGACACTGAGGGGTGATCGGGTTTAATGTGAGACACTGAGGTGGTGTTTGTTGGTGCTTCATGGCCTGGGCCTCAATTTGATCATGGTTAACTACATGCCCCAATAATCCTTCTAGTTGTGTAGCCATGATTTCCTATGACTTACGGCATCTCTTTATAAATGGACATCAGTCCATGAGTGATGAAAAGCTGTACCAGAAAAATGACTATTTGCAAAGTCTACTTCCAAACCCTTCTTGTTATTCTTTGAAACTAAGTCCTTTGATTATCAGCTTAGGTACTTGAGATCACAATGAGTCCCACTTGATATTGGGTAATCCTGGCTCAATAAAATAAATTTGGAAGTGTTCCTTCTTCCTGTTTTGTAGAAGAGTTTGATAGAATTCACTGATGAAGACACCTGGTCCTTTGTTAGGAGATATCTGATTATTGATTGAATATCCTTACTCGTAACCAGTCTGTTCAGATTTCCTATCTTTTCATGATTCAGTCCTGCTAGGTTTTGTTTCTGGGAATTATCCATTTTTTTAGGTTGTCCAATTTACTATCCTAAGTATTTCAGTGGTATCAATTGTAATTTGTCCTGTTTTCATTTTGAGTTTGTTTTTTCTTGGTGAGTCTATCTGTAGGATTGCAAATTGTGTTCTTTTATAGTCTTCTCAGTCTCTATTTCATTTATTTCTGCTCTGATTTTTGTTGTTTGGGCTTTGTTCCTTTTCTAATCCTTGAAATGTAGAGTTGTTTGAGATTTTTCTTGTTTCTTAAGGCATTTATTGCTACAAAATTTCCTCTTAGAACTGCACTGCAGATTAATTACTTTCAATTGATGATTAAGCTGGGAGCTCTATAGCTGAATAGTGAAAAGGATTTTGAAATACAGGAATTTACTTTTGCCATTGCATATATGTTCAGAAAACATTGCTGAGGCTATACTGTGTACTTAGTAATTCATATCCACTAGATTATTGGTGTGGGAATGAAGATTTAACTTGTTTTGATAATATTGGAAGTTCATTAAGCAGCTAGCCATTACTTGTGATCAAACAATGCTGTTCATAAACAAAATGTTACCATAACATAAGCTTCACATAAAAGCACTGTTTTGCCTTGTAATTTCTGAAGCCATTCAGTATTTGATAAAAATTTATGACTGAATCATCAAACTGCTGTGTAGTAGTACAAATTAGAATATTCAGATTTCACAGAAGTGATGACTATTTCAATAACACACAACAGATTCAAATGTTTTCCAGTCTACCTGCTGATGAATAGTGAATAACCAAATACCTTATGTTTTAACAAACTTAGAACTTTTGTCCATATAAGCCTATTTTTCCTTCGTGCATCTTAGCAAATTCCACTTCAGACTGTACTGAATTAGTTTTTTCTTAGCTGTGAAAATATTCTCAGCTATTATTTCATTCATACTATTCACATAAGTAGATGCTAATTCAATCACTTCACACAATAGAGCAATGTCAGTAATATATCTCAACTTACTAAAAGGAATACCACTTGAAATCAGTTGACTTTTAACTGTGTATTGATATTGTCAATATCTCAATTTCTTCTACCCTCCAAGCCCTGTTTCTGCCATAATGCTAATACTCACAGGTTTATTTTCTCTGGACACATTCCTTCAGCCTCTGCAATCAAACAATGTATTAAACTCATCATCAGTAAGGGAAGTGACTTTTCCTGACTGAAAAATAGATGAGCCACTTGGAATCTTTGGTTGCAGGCACATTTTCATTTTATAACTTTCATTATGGTATTTTAGTAATGATTTTCATACTTTTCTACCAAAGGGTGAAAAAAATTCAGCTGCTTGGTTAAAATAGCTAATATATTTAAAGCTTCCAACACAGCACCTGGATTATAGCAGACACATATTACTAGAGTAAATCTGCTATAAGTTGCAATTATTTTCAGCAGTGATGGCAATCTAATTTGCCCTTTTAATATTGTTCTGGATGACAGTAGCATCATAAAATGAGCTGGGGTGCTTTGCATTTCCCCTCTTTTAGATCTGTTTATGTAAAATGAATATTCATCTAATCCTTCAGATTTTTGTAAAATTTATTATTAGAGTATTGTATCTCTAAATTTGCAAATATACTAGCATAAAGGTATTAATATTTTTAAGTCTATTCAAAGATTCTGCTTTTGTTGGTTTTTTCTATTGCTTCTTTGTTTTCTATTTAATTTCTTCTATAGTCTGCATTTTCTGTTTCTTTAATGTATACATACCAAAATACTACTGTTGTTCTATCCCACAAATTAAATGTGTAGTGTTTTCATCTTCATTAATTATAAATATTTCTGAACATAGTACTATCAGTATATTCATTGTCATTTGCTTAAGTAGTCAATATGTCTGAAAGAATATGTATTATCAGCTACCCACCCACTTGGGGGTAGGTTCTAGCTATAACCAGATTAAATCTTTTTTTCAAATTCAAATGGTTTTCTTTTCTATCAGAAAAAAATGTGTTAAAAGTCTACGATGATTATTGTGGATGTGTGAATTCATGTAATACTGTTAATTTTTAAATTAGGGATTAATTCGAGATTATGTTATTGGGACTCTTAGTTTCCAGACAATTCCAGACAATTGTGACTTTTCATCATTAGGTAATTTTTTTATGGTCCAAAGCTTTTCTCTTAAACAACTTTTGACATGCACACTCCTAACAAATAATGGATTACAACAGAACAAGACCTGAGGTGTTAATATAGAGCCTGGGGTCACTCCATATTCAGGGATTATGGTCAGAAGCTATAGTTCAGTGGGAAATATTTGTCTCCTCTATAGTCTATGGCAAAGTGAAACTATCATCAACCCATTTAGGGCTACAGGAAGCCTAATTGTGCTGGCAAATACTTAACTCCTCTTGAACTTATCACATACCTTCTCTACTTGAGTAACCAACATTAGGGTTATCAGGGAAAAAGGTATTATCTATAAAGCATGTAACAAGTTGCTGAGCATATTCTAAAGACATCTAAGAAAACACAAAAAGCAAGACAGAAATCACAGCCCAGCATACATAGCTGTTTAAGGCATTATGCAAGAGAGAAAAGAAGAGTATACAAATCACCACTATGCTCCCTCCAAATTGCTGACTTGCAATTTTGACTGTTAGACTATTAATCCTCAATATCCCATACATTAAAAAATTATATTTATTTGAGTCTTTATAATATCATCTATTTTCTTTTTATTCCCATTGTTTTATTTCTTTTTTTTAAATGAGGAACATTTAGATGAGAAAAATGAAACAAAAATTGGAGTTTAACAAACATCTCAGTATTTTTGTACTCATTTCAAAAAGTTTTTCTACACAGTCATCTTTGCTAATTCCTTTGCCACCCTTCCACCAGAGCTTCAACTTCAGTATTTTGTAGCGACCTGATGAATCATTCTAACTGTAGAATGACCTAAACGAGTAAGTCACTGTCCCAGCAGTCTTAGAAATTTGTAAGGGGAAATACTCTTAGCATGCTTCTGTTTCCTGCATGTTTTTGGAAAATTTGGAAAGACAAAAATACTGCAGAAGAAAGAAAAGTTACTTTGTGACTTTAGTTGAATCAAATATACATGAGAACATAAGGAATTACTGTGCTATTTGAGCTTTTATAAGTAACAGAAAGCAACCCCTAAAACCAGAACACAACAGTGTCCATTATTTTTCAGAGAGCTAAAGTCCGTGCCCTGATTGCTTGTGGTGGAGCCTTGGCAGCAGCAGTGGAGACGTATCTGTGGCCTCATGAATCCAGCAACACCCCACCTGAGAATCTCCCCTACTGGATCCACAGGCATCCTCAAAGTACATGTTCCTGAGTAAGGTCAAGAGCAATGAATGGAGAGTTAGCACTAAAAGATTTGTGGGCAAAGGAAAAACCACAGATTTGACTATAGTGCTATCTTCTGTAAAACAAGCAATGAGATATCGCATTTTGTATCTAGCTGCAAAAGAATTCAAAATAGCTTTTTGAGGAAACTCAAGAAACCCCACTCTATGAATTCAGGAAAAAGTATACAAATAACAGATACTAATAATATAGAAATCATTAAAAAAAACAGATTCTGGAGCATTCAAATAAAAATTAAAATAGAGAACATCTGTAGTTTAGTAGAGCAAATACAAGACAAAGTAGTCAGAGAAAACTTTATTCTGCTCTCAGGGGGTTATTTAAAGTCCACACGATCTTATGACACTCAATTCAAAGAACAAATAATAATTAAGATTCCAGACTGTGGAAAGAGAGAGAAGGGGCCAGAAAACGTATTTAAAGAAACAATACCTGAGAACTTTCCAAACCTAGGGGCAAAGATGGGCATCCAAGTTCACAAAGATAATCTCCCTCTGATCTCAATATACATACATATATATGAAGGCACATTATAATAAAATTAGCCAAAACCAAAGATAGATTCTAAAAGAAGCCAGGGAAGAAGGTAAACTACAAATAAAATCCCCCAAGGGCTATCAAGAAGCTTTCTTAGCAGAAACCCTACAAAGCATTGAAAGAAATATTTTCCAACTGATAACACTCTATATGGCAAAATAAACCCTTAGATATAAAGATGTCCCCAGAGGAACAAAAGCTAGGGGAGTTATTTACCTTTCACATAAAAGCTGATCAGTGACATGGAACCATGCAAAAGTATGTAATATATTGGCAAATATAAATCTATGTTAGAGAATCTATAGCCATAATGGGATGGTATCACCCACTTAACAATAATTACACTCTAATGAATAAAAACTATAAATAGAGGTGAACAATTATATCAAAAATATGAAAAGGGGCAGTAAAAAGGGTGAAACTTCCGTGGACAACTGAAGTTTAGTTGCCATCAATTTAAAAAGTTATCTATGAGATGTTTTACGTAAGCCTTAAACCACAAAGCAAAAACCTACAGTAGTTTGACTAAAGAAATAGGAAACAGAATACTACTATAGGAAAGCACCAATTTACAAAGGTAGGCAGAACAGAAAAACTATCAGAAATACATTAGTAAGTCCTTACACACAAAAAATAACACTAAGTGGATTTAAGTCACCATTCAAAAGATGCAGAGTATCGGGATAGATTTAATTTTTTTTTTTTTAAGACCCAAGTATATGGTGCCTACAACAGACTGACTTCAAGTTTAAGGACAGACATAGGCTCAAAGTGGAGTGATGGAAAAGAGGGATCAATTCCTGAAGAACAAATACATAGTATATGCACCCAACATCTGAGCACCTAAATATAACAAACAATTACTAACAGATCTAAAGGGAGAAACAGACACCACCACAATGACAGCAGGGATCTTCAATGCCCCACTTTCAGCAATGGGTAGATGATACAGGTAAAATTTCAACAAGGAAACATGGGACATGAACCATCCTTTACACCAGATGGAACTAAAAACATTTATACAATAGGCCATCCAACAAATGCAGAATACATATATTTCTGAAGTGCACACAGTATTCGCCAGGACAGATACTGTGGAGCATAAAACTAGTCTTAGCATATTTGGGAGGACTGAAATCATACAAAGTATCTTTTATGATCACAATGGCGAGAAACTGAAAATCACCAAAAAAGAGAAAAGCTGGAAAATGTACAAAATATGTGGAAATCCAACACAATCCTGAACCGATAAAAAGGGATATAAAAATTATCTAAACAAATGAAAACTGAAGCACAACACATAAAAGTCTATGGGATGCTGCAAAAAAATAGGGAATTTTATAGTAAATGCATACTGCAAGAAAAATAGAAACATCTTAAATAACCTAACTTTATACCTCAAGGAATTAGAAGGAAAATAAAAAAGCTCCAAGTTAGCAGAAAGAAAAAGCAAAGATCAAGATAACACTTTACATGAAACAAAATCTGTGAGCAGGCCACAGTTGGACAGGGTGGTGGGAGAAGAATGGCCTTCTAAGAGTATGAACAGAGGTGGGGACATTATAAACACCACCCAATGTCTGCTTAAAAAAAAAATCACATCCAAAATCAACATAATATGAACTTCCTTCACAATTATAGACTGTATGGATGAATATCTTTTTCAGGAAACAAAAGAAAACATGATTATCCCTACAATACAGCCCCAAAGAACAATAAGAGTAATTTACATTGCCAGAAATAAGAACTAGAAAAAAAATTGCTAAGTTTAGAATAACATAACATACAAGCTACTTTCAGAATCATTCAGCATATGCAAGAGGACAATATTCCCTAATGGGTTTAAATTACCAGAATAATGTGTTTCTCACAAAGACCATTGCAATATTGGCCAGAATGTTAGTCACCACACATTTAATTTAGCAATGAGTTCTTAACACTGAATTTGAGTGAGTGGACCAAGTATCAACACAGGAGGAGAGTTTGCATTTTGTGAGCTCACATTCAAATGCACGTGACTTCCACTGAATCTAGCCATTCTACATAGATAGGAGGGCTTTCAGAAAAAGCATTTGTATAATATGTTAGTCAAGATCCAAATGTCATTTAAAATGACCACAGCCTTGACATCACAAAAGGGAATATTAGCAATATAATTGTAATCATACTTGGCATTTGAAATTTTCAACATGAAATAGAAAAAACAATGAGGCCACTGTGGACTTCCTACCTTCTGGGAGTACTCCAGGCAGACAGACCCCAGATCTCTAGTGAGGGTTGGGGAGCAGCCTGGTGCCTATTTCAGAAAGGTGCATCAGTACCTGAACCCAGGAAAGAGGAATGTAGAAAATGGCTAATTCGATTTCCATATATAGAAAGAAACATCTGACATACTAGAAAAGTAAAGTATTCTGAACTCCCCAAGAGAGCTGCTTCTTGAGTAGCAGAGGGTGGAGGAGGCCAATAAAATTTAACTAGTTGGTTCAGATAGATTCCCAGAGGATATGTCAAAGTTCAATGGATGTTGTACAAGGAAAACAGCTGAAGTCAACCATAATGAATTCATGCCACATGGAAAAAAAAAAAAAAAAAAAACCCTGAATGGTAAACCAGCAGGCTCAAGAAGAAAAGTCTCAGAAGACAAATGGAGTTTTCATTCCTCCCCTTCAGTGAGTAGGTACAACACAAAATTCTCAAAAGGAGCTGAAGAGTACATAAAGATCCATTTTTCTGTAGAGATCAGGGTTTTTGGAAGCTGCTGCCAGGAAAAGCTGATAGTATTGCCCTGCAAAACCATTACACGTGCTGGGAAGCTCAGGGTAAAAAACAGGGCCACTCACCTCTCTTTTCAGAACCCTTTCTTGGAGGTTCCCTGACCTACAGAAGCCTACTAAAAGATGGTTCAATTTATTTTGCAGATAATTCATACCACTTTCCTTTCAATTTTCCAGCAAATAATTAACAACATAATTTCTAAACATTAATGTTTACAAATAAGCATCATCTCTCTGAAACTCTATCTCAATTCATATGTGTGTAAATCATGCACAGTCTCCGTTGAGTTCTAGGTTATTATCATAGTATATATGGAAAAGCTAGGAAAAAAAAGAAACAGAATAAACTCAGTCAAAATTGTGGTCACATTTTCAAATATTTTGAGTTTGAATTTGCTGTCTCTAAACAGTGCATGATTTTAAATTCTGTCACAATGAAATTCTTAAAATTTTTATGAAAGAATTTCAATGTAAAATGGAACCAGATGATATAAAATGGAAAGTCTTGTGCATGTGCTCTCACAAAAAAACAAAACTTGGGGGAAGCTAAATATAAGGTGATGGAAAGAGAAGTCACAGTAGGTGGTGAACTTATTATACAACAAGTTGACAATGCACTGTAGAATTGTATGCCTGAAACCTATGTAATCCTTGCTAACAGATGTCACCCCAATAAGTCTAACAATAAAAATGAATTAACAGATGTCACCCCAATAAGTCTAACAATAAAAATGAATTAAAAAAAATACAAACACATGTAAAATTGTAAAGGAACAACAACAACAAAAAAACACCAAAACTTAAGGACTCAGACTAATTTCTCATAAATGCCAGCCTGATGTACAAGAATATTGGAATATTCTAGAATGATAGGGATCTAATTGGGGGGTTACCTCACATCAACCTTGGAAAATTTTGCTTATGGTTTCTAGAGGCATGAACGAGAAATAACCCAGGTCAGGTTGGTCTTGCAAAGTGAGCTGAATTGAGCTTTGTTTTTATGACTAGATTGGTTTTGTCTCCTTGGGGACTTTTCAAAGCTTGTCTCCGTTTGTTTAACAGACTCTAACTGAAACCTCCCCTCTTTACATTGCTTGCCCATAAATGCAGTCTACCCTAAACCCTCATGGAACTCGCCTGTAGCTTGCTACAATTTATGTGTCCTGAATTGCAATTCCTCTGCTATTCCCAAATAAACTCACTTTTTAGCTTACCTCAGTTTACCTCTTTATTTAGGTTGACAGTTTGTTTTGAGATTATCCCCAGCCTTTGTCACAGAGGTTTTCAATACCTGTGTTACAATTTATTAGCAATTATCAACCCCCTAAAATAACTGAAAGTTATTTAAAAGCTAAGTAGTTAGAATTAAAAGCCAAGCAGTTAGAATGAAAAGCATTACTATTTGAGCATTATCATCTAAGTTTTCACAAGGTTATTCATTGACCCCACCTATGTCATTAAGGAGTGAATAGTACACACATACTTAGATGCAAGGAGCCTGATGGAATAAATGTAGAAAAGGTTTGCTGCAATAATAAAATGACCTGAAAGCCAATATAATAGTGTAAGGTGAGAATAGTTGAGTCTAGATTCAGTGTTCTTTAATACAGTAGGCAGTCACCATTTTGACAGTTGAACCATTGAACTTCAATGCCCCAATGTGACTGAGAAACTAAATTTTAAATTTAATTTTAGTTTCAATAGCCACATGTGGCTATCATATTGTATAGCACATATGTAGATAAACTTATATTTGAAAGAAAGGGATAACAATTAAACTAAGCTTACAAATGAGTAGGGTTTAAAATACAAAAATATCCTAAGTCCAATTATCAAAGGAACACACATGGGAGAAATAGGCTTACTCAGAACAGACACAAGTTGGACAGAGTTATAGAAAAATCTTTAGATACAAATGCAATTTCACTCTGTATTATAGAATGTGCTTTGACAATTTACTCAGGTTTATTGGAATTCTACTCAGGTATAATAACTGCATAATCCCAATTGTGTTGAGTTCAATTAGATCATACAGTCACCTTTCTCCACATAATACATTATCATGTGGATCTTCCCATTGTGTAAAGGGCATACAAATTAACCAGAAGGGAATTGCTTAACTTCCATAAATCAATTTTAGGTTCTACTCTATAGAATCATTATCTACACAGTTTAACATAATAGACCTTAAGCATTTTTCACACAACAGAAACACCCAGCTGGTTTCTCGGCGCAGGCTGACAATGATTCTCTCCCCACACATCTGTACTACTATGCATGTGGCCAGTAAGCCAGAACAAGCTATTGAGGATAAGGTAAAGGTAAAGAGAGAGCCTTCCCAGTTCTCTGGATAATTATGGTAAACATTTCTTTCCTGAATCAGGGGAGTTAAGCTGACTGTGCTTTAAAGCAGAATTTCTGTGAGTATTTCAAAGTATTTGGCTGAAATGTTTGATATGAAATAACTTCTCTTCTTCCAATATTGTACTCTTCAGAGATTATTAAGAACAAACTTCAAAAACACACCCTCAACTTTACCTATTATTCCCATGCTCGGTTGGATTTAGTGAAGTTCTTCAAAGAGGCACAATATTTTATTGGAACAAATTTTTCACTGAGTCTTTCATTTATCCATGGAATATTCATTGAGCACTAATATAAGCCAGTTACCTAATGACGCTGGTGATACAAAATTAAAAAGACGTCACCTTGCCTGCCCTCAAAGTGTACACAGTCTAATACGGGGAAAACCCCCACATAACAGACAGGTTAAATAAGACACACGCATATATATATATATATATATATATATATATATATATATATATATATATATATGACTACAGTATTGTGAGAACATACAGGAAGAAAACTTAATGGGTGAGGCAACCAATTACCACAGAAAACATAATAGCTGATAGAAGTCAGGTGCAGGGGAGGGTATTCCTGCATGAGATAACCCCAGAAAAAGCAAAAGCATGTGTGGGGATAAAGAATTAATTTTTAAATAATTAAATATTAGGTTTCTTAGGATGTCTAGATCAAGTGATATATTAGAAAACTGGATATAAAACTTGAAGCTTGGGGGTTGATACGCAACTTGTGGCATATGCTGCAGTTGAAACCATAAGTGTGAGTAGGCTCTCCTTTGAGCAGTGTACAGAACAAAATAATTAAAGGGACAAGGGCAGGAGCCTAGGAGAACCCCACCATGGAAGGACATGAGTACAGAGAAAAAGCCCAGGAAGCTGGAAGGAGAACTATCTGAGGAGCACAAGGTGAGATGTGAGTGTTATGATGGAAGCCAAGAGAGTGAATTTTCCAAAGCTCTAATCATCAACAGATGCAAACATACCTAAGAAATCTGGTAAGATAAAGGGCAAAGGTGGCCTTTAGTGTGGCAGTAAGTGGAATCACTGAAAAATGTAACCTGACCAGTTTCAGCAAAATGACAGGGCGAAGCCAGTTATAGTGGATTAAAGAGTGAATAGTAGGTGAGAAGTGAAGGCAAGAAATGAACAGAAGTACACCTTTGAAAATTTCAAATGCTAAGTGATGGGTCAGAATGTTGAAGCCTAGGGACAGCACTATCCACATACAGTCAGTCACACCACTATGAACCAGCTCTAGTGTGGTGGTGAATCTTACGGCCAGTTTGCTTAGAGTCATAATAATAGGCCCTTATCCAAGGCATCTTTGTAGCCAACAGTCCTGCATCGTAGTGAGGGACAGAGAAGAAAATGGATGTAAAGATTCGGGCAAACAAGAAATTGCCACACAAATGTTAGTTATTATGGTCATTATTACTACAATTTGGTCTTGTTAGATTTGGGTCTGTATATCAGCCCAATTTATATCAGAGTTGAAAAACAAATGGAAAAGTCTGCCCTATGGAGTTCGTGGACAGGAAACACCAGTAGTTAACTTATGCATTATGCATATAATTTAGACTCCAGAGATCTAATGGTAACTTCAGTGAACCACAATTGCCCTCTTTAGACAGCTCAATGTGAACTTCCTGATAGAAAGAAAGCATTCCAAAGTCCTATGTAATTGGATGTGAAAATAATGGGTGGATTGGCTGCTTGCTTGCTTCTCATTTCAGTTGGATAATTTGAATAAATTCTTTATGCAAATTGTAGCTGCTGTCATTTTTATAACACTCCAACTTGAAAATTTGGATTGTGGGGTGCAGACCCTTGCCAGCTCTAAATAAATGGAAGTTGGCTAATGAAGGATTTGAAGGGCACCCTTTCCAGGCTAAGAAGTCACTGACATGGGCAAGCTTTTCCTATCGCTACTAAAATTGAACAGTTTATGAAACTCTTTGGGGTCTTCCTCTTTCATCAACAGAATCCTCAAATTCATTTTAATCTTCTTTCCTCTGATTCCTTTATCAAAGAAACATCCTTCACCCCAGTCATCCAATATATACAAATAATTTTCTTTCCACCTTCTTGACTCTTGGCACCAAGCTTTTTTAAAAATTTTATTCATTAATAAATGAATAAAATTTTGAGCACTTACTATATGTCTGGTCTTATTCAGGAAATGTACAAGTAAACAAGAGTTTCTGCTTTCAAGGAGTACATATCTATATAGGAAAAAATATTTGAAAACACACATCACACTTCAATGAAATAAGTGCTAGAAGGCAGGCACAGGCACAAAAGTGATTAATCTTCCAAGGGATGAAAGGGTGTCCAGGGAAAGTAAAGGTTCACAGAGGATGTACTATTTAATCAAAATCTTAAAGGATTCTGATGATTAATTAGATTATGGTTTTTAAGATCTCTAATTGCTCTCTAAGTTTCTTGAGGTCAGTGATTCTGCCTTACCCAACTTGGTTTCTTTTAAAGTAGCTGCTATAGACTTATTCTTTGCATTCTCCTCAAAATTCACATAGGGAAATCTAACCCCCAATGTGATGGTATTGGAGGTAGGGCCTTTGGGAGGTGAGTAGGTTCTGTGGGTGGAGTCCTCATGACTGGGATCAGTGACCTCATGAGAAAGACCCCAGAGAGCTCCCCTACTCCCTTCCAGCGTGTGAGGACACAGTGAAAAGATGGTCACCTATGAACCAGGAAGCAGGCTCTATCTGGACACCAAATATGGACGCATCCTGATCTTGGAATTCCCAGACTCCAGAACTGTGAGAAATGCAAGTAAATGTTTATTTGTTTAAGCCACCCATCTATGTATGTTTTTTACAGTAGCTTAAACAGACTAACAAAGTAACTATTACAATGATTTGAACATTAGAACCCTAAAATACTGGTTAAACTAAATCCAAATGCTGTTATGGTGTCATTTTTTCATTTTTCTGCCTTTGAATTTTTTTAACACAGTAGAATCTGCAGGATTCATGTTCTTATTAAATTGGTTTAAAAGGTTCTGCAAGTGTTGCATTTCCTCCAATCTTTGCCCTCGTATATGTGGCTGCCAATCCACATCATGTTTTTCAGTTTCTCTGCTAATGGTTTGCATTCTGGTTGTCTTCATCTGGTTTATAAATAAAGTCAGATGTACAGCTGATTCAGTTTGGCCTCTTGAAACTTGTTGCTTCCTTCCTTCCACACTTTTCAGATTTCTACATATCCTAAAAATCAAGAAGTCCCGAACTTAGATTAACTGGAATTGTGAGTCATCAGATATGGTGTTGGCATCTCATGTGTTGCTAATCTGCTCTGTCCTTTTTAGCTCCCACAATTTATGTATATGCATAAAGTTTCTCCACAGCTCCAAATCTGTTAAGGGAATGACTATTCTGATGTCTTAAAAAAAATGAAAAAATAAGCTGAAGATAATACCATTTTTAAAAGTCAGAATGTTTGGGATTCTCAGAATTTATGAAGAGAGTCCTCAAACAAAACAAATTATGGGCCTGATCGATCTAGCTGCCTTTCTGGGATTAAAACAAGCAAAGACAGTAGTAACCAATATCAGTGTCAGAGATAACACTGTCAAAAAAAAATGTTTTTTATGTCTTTTAAAAAAACTGATTGGGGTGACACTGGTTTATAAAATTATATAGGTTTCAAGTGTATAATACAATTCTATAATATATCATCCATATATTGCACTTTGGGTTTTGAGGTTTTTTTTTGGTTTTTTTTTTTGGAGAAGAAAGTTATTTAGAGCTCTTTCACAACATGAAATTAACTATTCCTTTGCTACCATGACTATAGCTACAGTCCTTTCTCAAATATGAGCTGTCAAATTCTCTAAGTTTAAAGCTGTTATTTGCCAAGACCAGTTGTTTGCCTTTCTTTTATCCTTTTAACCCAGTGACACAGCTCAAAGCCATTGCGCAAAAAAAGTCACACATTTTTTATTTGATGCACATCATACTGACCATTCAGCTACTCTTGTTTCTTCTCGGCAGTACACAAAAAGCCTAACTCGTTCCAAGTTGCTCTTCACTGTTTCCTTAAGAGTTCTTTATCTCACCATACAGAAGCAAGGATGTATTAACTAAACCCCCAACAAGGCAACCTGTGTAACCCTGAGCAAGTCACCTAACTTTTCTGGTTGTTATACAATTCTCAAGTCCCTTTAGACTCTATCTGTGACAGTGAGGTTTTCTGGGGAAAGATGTACACACAAGGTAGACATCACCACAGTATTACAGTATCTACGTTCAAATTATAAATTTATAGAAGCTTCTTTCTAACCACTTCTATGGCTGTATACCTGTAATCTATACCACATCAGCTATGGCTTTTGAGCACTACCTGAACAACATGATTGATTTATGAATACCTATATAGTACTGTGATTGCATGTGTACACGAGTGCAATGTGGTACATGCTCCAAAGGACAACTATCTGGATACTGAGAATTGTGAATATATTTGCTCTAAACTTAGAATTCAGGATTTAAAAGAGGAATAACAAATTAGGGTTGTGAGGGTGAAAAAGGGCAGGTAAAAGAAAACTTCAGGTGTGTGGACATTAAGAATGTAAGGCTGGATAATGTTATTCTCCTAAGAGCAATGAGAGCCCACAGAAGTGTTCTAAATAATGAAGGGATGTGATCAGATCAGATTTTTCTTTTCTTAAAGATTACTCTGGTTTCTCTAAGGAGAATGGGTTGAAGGTCAAGAAAAACTTTTGGGGCCCTGCTCATTAATAATTCATAGCCAACATTTTACTTTAAATTCCCTCTCAATTTTTTATTCATGGTTGGCAGTGGCTCCAAAGTTCTCTCTTCTCTTCTTAGATAACTCTCAAAATATTCTCACTTGTGTCTTCACTCTTTTCCTTCTTTGTATATGTTGTTTTTCTTCCAACCAGTAGCTCTCTGCCCTTTTCATAAACGTACAGTGCTTCCTCCAACTTACTAAATAAATCAAAGGAGCAAAATGGGCCATTAAATGTGTAGTTATAGTACCCTGTGCTCAGAAGAGTCCCATGGTTTGTTTAATGCTTTGCTGTCATTGTCTTAAAATTTTTAATTTTTAAACAAGAGGCCCCACATTTTCATTTGGCATTGGGCTCCCAAAATTATTTAGCCACTTATGGAGCAAAGGTAAGTTATTTTTGTTATATTTGAGTAGAGGTGAGCAATATTCAGCTTGTTCTATATTCTTTTATACGTCACAACTGTCCAAAACTTTGCCCATTTTTCTTCATTTTCAGTACTACCACAATAATCCAAGTTACCGCTGTCTTTTCCTGATGTGACAGAAATAACTAATAAAGGCAAAGTAGACTTAAAAGAAGTTAACTACTGATAAAGATGAATATTCTACAATAATAAAAAAGTGACTCCATTGAGAACATATACCGCTATTAACAATATATGTACCTAACAATAGAGTTTCAAAATAAATGTAACAATGCTGTCAGCATGGAAGGCAAAAGTGAACAATTTAACAATATAGAAGTTGGGGACTTTAATATCTTTCTTTCAAAAATGGATGTGAAAACTTAGCAAAAGATCAAGAAATAGAAGACTTAACACTATAAACCAACTAGGCCTAATACACATTTACAAAATACCCCATCACCAACAGCAGAATACATATGCTTCTCAGGTTAGACAAAGATCTGGGTCTGACCACAATGGAATAAAATTAAAAATCATTTACAGAATGAAATTTGGGGAATTCACAAATATGAAGCAATTAAAAAACATACTCCTAAATAACCAATGTGTAAAAGAAATTAGAAAATACTTTGACATGAATGAAAACAAAAACACAATATACCAAGCAATGTAATGCAGATAAAGCAGTGCTTAAAAGGAAATTTAATTTACAGCAAATAGCTATAAATGTCTATACATAGAAAAAAGGACTTCAAATAAATTTTTAACTTTTCATCTTGGACACTGGAAAATAAGAGCAAGCTAAACTTAATGTAAGCAAAATGAAAGAAATAATATGGGGATATGGGAATAGAAATCAATGAAATGGCAAATAGAAAATAAAGAAAAATCAATGAAACCTAAAGCTTGTTTGAAAAGATCAAGAAATCTGACAAACCTTCAGCCAATTTTTATCAAGAAAGAAAGGTAGAACATTTAAATTACTAAAATCAGAAATGACAGAGGAGGCATCACTACTGACTTTACAAAAACTAAAAGGACAAACAAAGCCTGGATCCAAAGTTGGGGGCGGGGAATCGCTGTCTTTGCAAATAAATAGAATTACAAAGAAATATTATGAACAATTGTATTAATAAATTAGATAATTCAGTTAAATGGACAAATTCTTGAAAATACACAAAACACCTAAACTAACTCAAGAGGAAACTGACACTATAAGTAAATCTATAATAAGAGGTTGAGTTAGTAATCAAACAGAAAATTCCAGGCATAGAAAGACTCACTCCTAGATTCTACCAAACATTAAAGGTACTAATACCATTACTTTACAAACTCTTCCAAAAAATAAAAAAAAGTAGAACAATGTTTTAAGAAAACTGTATCTACAGTAGCATCACAAGAGGAAATACTTAGCAATAAAACAAAAGAAGTGCAAGCTTCTATGAGATGAGAGTTGAAATTTAAAAAGAATGAGATAAAGACATTCATCCTCAAAATGTTAACAATAGAATTACACATGTATGAACCAAGAATTCCACTCCTAGGTATATACCCAAAGTACTGAATAACTGAACATACACACATATACACACACACACAGAGGGTGCGAAAAAATGTATACACATTTTAAAAAAGTGAAAAAATCACCATTAAAATTGTAATACTCAATATATAGCAATACCAAAAGATGACTACAAGTCATGTTTGAGTTCTGCAATTACAAGAGGTGGTCAAGGTGGTTACCATCAGTGTCCAGACATTTCTCATTGCAACAAACTACTGCTTGAGCAACACTGACCGAAGTGTCCACTTGTATCACAGCACACACCATTTCAACCTCTTCTTGAAGTAGTCAGTATAACCAGTTTTCTGCAGTACACCACATCCTTTAAGGTCTCCCACAGGTAGAAGTGACAGGTAGAAGTCAAAGGGTATTAACTTAGGAGAACATGGGGGAAACTCAAACAATGTTCTTGAATTTCAAATACCACTTCAAAATGGTCTTGTGCTCCTCGAACAACTGTGCTTCTGCCATTTTCTTAACTGTTCTGCCTGTCACATGGTAATGCTAGCATTCATTTGATCACCACCACTTTTTGAGCAAATGTCATATTACACACTGCTACCGTAATTCAATTCAACTTCAAGAAGTAATACATAGATAACATCTCTTAAAATGTGTATGCATATTTGTGGCACGTGTGTGTGTGTGTGTGTGTGTGTGTGTGTGTGTGTGTGTGTAACTTGTAAATAAATGTATATAGCAGCATTATACATAGTAACCCCAAAATAGAAAATACCCAAGTGCCCATCAATTGATAAATAGCTAAACAAAATATGGCATATCCTTAGGATAGGTCATTATTTGGTAATAAACACAAATGAAGTACTGATACATGCTATAACATAGATGAACCTTAAAGATGTCATGCTGAGTGAAAGAAACCAGAGATGACATATTGCATAACTTATTCATTTATATGAGATGTCTAGAATGGGAGAGTTTCTGGAGACAAAGTATATTAGTGTTTGCTGGGACGTTCACTTACTCCAGTCCTCACTTCCATGAAATAGAGTATTAGCTCAATAGTTTAAAATGTGAACTCTGATGTCAGAATGCCTGTGTTCAAATCTTGGCCCCTCCCTTTATAAAGAGAGGCTTAGGGCCCCCCTAAGCCTCATAAAATAGGTTTCAATCACGTTAGAAAAAGAGGACATGGTGCTGGGCATTATTTTTGAAAGTGAGGGCAAGTTTAATTTTATAAAATTTCTCCCCCAAATTGCAGAAAATATGTCATAAAACTGTGTAAGGGTTAAGTGGAGATTACACTGACATACTCAATAAGTAGTAGTTACTGTTATTAGTAGTTACTGTTAAATAAATTAATATAAGGAATGACTTTTTTAAATCTAGAAGACCAAATTTTGTGTCAATAAAAGCTTTAGTGATTTAGTGAATACACTATTTTTACCCCCAAATTTTTGTTTTGGTAGTTACATTCTGAACTACTTATCATTTCTTCTTATGTAAATATAAAAATAGAAGTGTTATAGTTTCCAACTTTATTGGCTCAAAGAGTGCTTAGCTTTTGTTTATGGTTCCCTTTTTTGATCTTGGATTTGCTCTTCCCTGCTTATTTGCTATCCAAATACAATTGAGGCTTGAACACAGCCAAGAATTTCTCACTAGCTTTTGAAAAGCTGAATATACACTTGAAACTTAATTTATTTCCAAAATAAGCTTTCTTTTTTTCTCCCTTCCACTTGAGGCACCAACCACTCTTTTGAGCTGGAAGGCAATTGATACAGACTAAAGCTCAGCAATCCTGTCCTTAGAAGACTTTTAATTTTAAGGCAGACCAAAGAGTCCCAGTCTTCTGCAGAATCACTTGAAGACACACTGTGCAGATTTGCAGGACTGTAAATGTAAGTGATTTTCTAGAGTACATACTCATTTGACCCTAATAACGCAATTCCTTCCCAAATACTGGGGTGCCAAAAAATGTATACACATTTAAAGAGATGTTATCTGTGTGTTACATAAATACTAATGGTAACCACTTTGAGCACCTCTTGTAACTTCAAGACAAACACAACTCATATTCATCTTCTGTTATTGGTATACATGGAGTATTATAATTTTAATACAGGTTTTTCCTTTCTTAAAAATGTGTATTCATTTTTTTGGCATCCTCTATATAATAAAAGCACAGCAAGCCTAATTCAACTCTTCAGATTCAAATTGATCTTTGTTTTCAGTCATTTTCAGTAGAAAAAGATAAGAAAAAAGGTTTTAAAACAAAACAAAAAACATTGAGTCCTCAGTGATATTACCACAATTCAAATATAGGATTGTGAAGTTTTTGCTTTACTGAATGATTTTACTTATATCTATTTCTACGTTGCTCCCCGCTGAAAATCCCATCTTTCACTGACACCAACATAATTACAAATCTTCTTTAAACCACAATACACAGATAACAGCCCCCAAATAGTAATATGATTACTGAAAATAAGGTTTTATCACAGGCTTGCATGCTGTGGAGTCAAAGTATGATTTTGGAGATCACTTGGAAAAGTTTCTCTTTAAGAGGCTATGTCAACCACTTGTTAAATAAAGCTCATTTGCATCATTTTTTCAATATCAGGGATTCTTAATGTCAGTTTCTTTTCTAATTATATAAATATATAAATTATTCCAAAGTTAAATTTAAAGACAAAATATAAAATCATGTATACATGCAGAATTCTGGCTTATATTCCTCTCCCCATCCTGTTCTGCCCTATCATTGCCTCTAAGTAAACTTTAAAAAAAAATTTATATAAATCCTTCTTTAATGAATGTTAGCATACCTAAGTACTTTTCATCACTAGGAGTATATAAAGATATTTTTCATTATTTTTTATAGTTGCACATTACTCTCTTGCTTGGAATCACCATAACTGAATCACCTGGCCACTATTGATGGACATTTTTATTGCTAACCTTTTTTTTTTTTTGCATTTGTATGTAAAAAAAAAAAAACTGCAATGAATGGCCTTGTATATATGTATCTTTTTGTATTTTTACTAATGTGTCTTTAAGATAAATTCCTAACAAGAAATTTCTACAGATTGCTGAGTGAAATGGTAAATGCATGTGTAATTTTGCTAGATATTGTCAAGTTCCACTCCAACTTTTTGCATTTCTACAGGCAATGCATAATCCTTTGTAGTACAGATAGCTAATAATACTTCCACTTTATCATTTATATTTTTACTTTGCTTATCCAATTATTTTGTCACACAAAAGTTGTGTGTAATGAAACTCACGTACCCTGGAGTTCAAGTATAATTTAGGAAAGCTTTACATATAACCCAGTTATAAGAAATTCACCCAGTTATTTTATTCTTAATATATATATATATGACTTTATTTTACAGTTTCAGAATTCATTCTGGTATACAAGCTCGAGAAATTCCTGAAAACTTATCAAGCGTGAGCCAATGTGAGCTGGCGCCAGCACACCACTCATGTGGCTGGAGAGCATTGACAAGCTCTTGGCTGGAGAGCCATAGGTTGTTTCTATGGGTTGTTTCAGTTTGTATGTTCTTAGATGTAAGGACTGTGTTATTTTCCATCAAGTCAGTAAAAGTTTCTGGTGTCTCAAAATTTCCAAACTAAAAACTCCTTTGAACATTGAGAAAATGTGTTATTATTCTTGAAGAATAGTACATTACAACTTTGGGGGAAGAATGTATAACTAGTTAAACAAATTTGCTATTTCTCTAGTTGCATAATAGTGCTGCTACTTTCAGAAAACAGCAGTAGAACGGGGAGTTATCCTTGTAGGGAGATGGATGTTATGTATTAAATGGTCTTGGTTTTAGCAGATTGACACTGACTATTGCTTATAACGATATATTTACTTTCTTCTCCCAGGTTTAGAGAATTTACTACCCCCTAGTAGACACACAAAAACACAACATATAATATAGACTCACCACTACTGGAAGCATCATTCAGATTGAGCAGTCCTCCTCCTAGCCCTCTGTAACTATGGTAACTGTAGGTCCCATTTCCGTTGATGTACAACACCTCCTGTGAGCCTGAAACAGCTGAGGTTGAGTAAGTGGCCTGGGCCGCCTCTGGTTTACACTGTTTGTCACCTGGAGTCGACTCATCCTGCAATGACAACAACATTCCATTATTTATCAAATCCCTGTGCTGTTTTACCTTGAACAGAACTATTTTACTGTTATCTACATGTCTGCATTGAAAAAGAAAAAATATGTATATACTAGTCAATATGCACATTTTCAATAATTCTGCTAAAAACTAAATAAAGGAAAGCAAAGTAACAACATGAGACACATTGGAGATGGAACAATTTCCAACTGAAATTAAAATTATATGAAGAGAGTTGTTCATCATAGCCCAAAAGTGGGCAGAACCTAAATGTCCACTGACAGATGAATAAAAATATAGAGTACAAATACAATGGAATATTATTCAAGCTTAAGAAAGGAAGGAAATCCTGTCATATCCTGCAACATGAAGGAACCTTGAGGACATAATACTAAGTGAAGTAAGCGAATCACAAAAGACAAACATGTATGCCCTCATTTGTATGAGGTAACTAAAACAGCCAAACTCATAGACACAGAAAACAGGTGGTTGCAAGGGGCTGGGGCAGGGGAAGAGTTGTTCACTGGGTGCAGTTTCAGGCAAGCAGGAAGGGGGCAGTTCTAGGGAGTCTGTTGTACAACACTGTGCATGTGGTTGACAATAATGTACTGTATACTTGGAAATTGTTGGGAAGGTGAATTTTATGTTAAAAAAAAGTTTTTATAGAACTAGCTAGGCTTAAAAATTACATGAAGACACATTATAATTTGCAAGCAAACATTTGCAAAAGTTGGCTGTCCTGAATTTTTTTTTTTTTTTGCAGCTCTCTCTCCCTCCCCAGTTTGTCCCTCTCCAGCTCTCCCCTATTACTCTCTCCTTTTATTTTATGGTTATAGCAAAATTAATTGTGCTGAGCCCATTACACATATCACAACAGCCTGACAAAGACCTGAATAAACCTAGGCCTTTCAGCTTGTTTTTCTTTTCAACTCCACTCGTATCTACACACCGTGCTTTAAAACTTCTAACCATGTCAAGTTGTAAATAAATAGAAATTTGCATAAAATTTATGTATTTTCAATAGTAAAACAGATTGAATAAATTTCCCTTTACCTGTGTATTTATAGTCTAAAATATATACAACATATATGACTTCACTTGTCTACTGCATTCTTCATGTATTTTTTTAATAAGGATTATAAATAGATTTCTAATGAATTCTTAGGAGAGTTTATGAATCAGAAGTATTTTGCAGCTCTTAGAATTCCAGTTCATCTTTAGGAAAAGTAACATTCAAATACAAGTTTTTGTGGCACCAGTACTAGAAAGAGAGGAAACAGTAAGTTTGCTCTGTGGACCCAGTAGTATTGTTACACTCAGAAATACTCTAATCGTTCGTGTAGTGAAGCACTGCCATGGCTATCAGATTTATGCAGTTATGATTTAGCTCTTTTCTTCTGATCTATTCACTCTGACCATTATACTCAGTTGTAGACCTTTGACACATGATCTGTGAGCTTTTTATCTTTTCTTTTCTAGGTAAGAAGACTATGAAATAAACAGCAAAATTCCTCACTGTAAATGGAACTGAAAACAAATTTTCCCAGCATGCCTTGTAAAGTAAAACATGAACTGACCACAACTGGTGTATAAACTGAAATGTCTGATTGTAATTCCCTTCTGCCATTTAAACCTTAGAAAGCCTTGGGCAGGTGAACAACTTTAAAGTAACACTTTTTCTGAGGGAGCTGCCCTAAGGAAAGGGCTCGAATAAAATCAGATCTTGTTGGTATCACTGGCTCTACTATTGAGACTGGGAAGTGAGCAAGTTCTAGATACATTTTTTTTTAATTCCTAAAGTTACTCTTTGCTAGTAGAAAATACCCAAAGACAGGGATTTTAGACCATAAAAGAAGAAACTGGGCCCTCACCAAATTTATCACTGCTAATAGGGACTTTTTCTAAAGATATAACAATATATGGGGAGGGTACCATGATAAAATTGCATATTACAAACAGTAAAGGAGGTTATATTATCTAAGATATGAAAAATAAGATTTCAAAGAATCTTGTGTTCCTGGAAGCATGTGCCATAATAAGTAGGTGTAGGGTAAATAATCATACTAATCACAGTGCTACTATGAACAAGAATTATTAATCAAATGATACTAGTGGTACAGAAACACAGCAACTATTAGAATAGCAACTTAGAATCTGTGACTAAGTGCTCTTTTAATGGCATGTTACAATGATAGGGTGAGTGGAGAATGTTCAAACTAATGATGACTTTGTCTCGTGCAGTATCCAAAAGCCTTTTATAAAGGTACAATGAGATGGTCTCTCTTCTCAGAGTACAAATTTCTCCCTATCTGGAGACAGAGATTATCATTCGTAAACACACACATGCATTTATAATATATATTTATATAATATACAATTATATAACATATATAATATATATTCACCAATACTGGAATAGAGGCATGTCTTATATATTCAAATCAGTTTAAGCTTACTAAACGAGTAAAGCTTATTGGAATATGAATAGATGAATCTGTGATATTTACATGGATTACTTTCATGCATACAATCTTTATTTTCTGTAAAACAGCAGATTTGAAACTAGTCTCCCCGAAACTGTAATTCTTGTGGAGGAAACGTCTCAGTCTTACTGCGGTTGGGGGACAAGGACATAGGGACACTATCCCACAGCATTCTTCCTCTCTTCCCAGACTAACAGCTCTGCTGCTCTCTACTCTGTACTCACAGAATCACTGTAATGCCTTAGGAAAACCACTGGGCAGTAAAGTATTCTTTCTGCAAAGACATGTAGCCACTGAAATCTGAAAAAAAAGCAGAATATTGCATTCTCCAAAGAATGCACATGTGAGGTCCTTCGGAAGGGGCTGGCCTCAGATAGTTCCAACACTACTAGTGTAACCTCCTGGTTCCTTGATTGAAAATAACTTGGACAACATGATAAAATTTGAATTTCTAGTCTGGGAAAATTGGTGGCTCTTCTGAAACACCCCAGTCTATTTTTCTGTGTGTAGAAAATGACAATAAAATATACCCATGGGATTAGGAGTTTCTTAATGAAGAAAAAAGGGAGAAGGCATTGTCTGCACAATATGTAGTACTCTTTGATTTTCTTGTATGATAGAGTTAATTTGTATTATTAAATACAAACACACTATATTTAAATTTCTCTTTCATTATTAACTGTTATTCCAAACCACAGTTACTGCACTGAGCAGGCAGATAATTAATTCCATTAATAATCAAAGGAGGCCTTTTAGGGAGTCATTTATACTTAAACACAGAATTGCATTATTAATGTTCTTGGCAGGCCACTATATGTTGAGAAATACAACAAATGAAAATTCTAATAAAATCTGGTCCATAGTGTAATTTGGGCAAAAGTTTAATATAAAGTTAATTCATGTTTTTCTCTTGAATGATTACTATAACTGGTTTCAAAGAAGGAGGGGTTTTTAATGACATACAAAATAAAAATCCCCTGGAGTCACATTTTATGTCTGTAAGCAACTTTTAATAATCATTAGTTCCCGAAGTCTCACCGCTGACAGCTTGCCTCCTGTGTGGCTATGAAGATTATTTTCAAAAGAGGATAATATTAGTATGTTACAAGCTGTATATCTAGGCAATAAAATAAATTTTGCTCATCAAACAGAAAACTTTGTATCCCAGCTTGTATGAGACACAGTTCAAATTTTCTTTTGAAAATTCCATAAAAATAAGATGGCATCAATGATTGAATAACCACCAGCAGTGCACTAGATAATGCAGAGTTTTGATTCAGATTTCTTTGATTAAAAATATACCACAGATTAAAGAAACACTTATGGTGACTTCTTTAATTAGGCTCTGGCTTTATCACTAAATATACCCTTCATGGTCCATCCATGTCTCAAAAGGCAGGATTTCACCTTTCTGCAGTTGAATGGTATTCCACTGTGTATACACCACATCTTCTTTATTCATTTATCCATTGGTTTCGTGGATCATGGGTATATTGTATTAAGTAAATTAAGTCAGATAGAAGACAAATACCACATGATTTCACTTAACTGCGAAATATGAAAGGCAAACAAAAACAAAACAAATGAACAACAAATCAAAACAAACCTACAGAGGCAGACAGCAGATTTGTGGTTATCAGAGGGGAGGGAGTCAAGGGAGGGAAAAGTGGGTAAAAGGGCTCAATTGTGTGGCAGAGACAGGTTAGACTTTTGGTGGTGAGCATAATGTAGTACGTACAGATGTTGATTTATTTATTTATTATTATTTTTTAATGTGGGTAGTTCCCTGGCTGGGAATTGAACCCAGGCTGCAGGGTTGATGGTGCCGAAGCCTTAGCCACTACACCACCAGGGAGCTCCCCAGACGTTGATTTATAACGTTGCACACATGAAACTTATGTGACACTATAAACCAATGCCACCTCAATTAAAAAAATTCATCCTTGATAAATATAATTCTGTATTTCTTATTTTTAATAAATGGCCTTATAATAGGCTGGGTAATTACTTGCAGGTGGAAGGCAGGAATGGGAATGATCTGGAAAAGAGAACATTGTCCACTCATCGCCCGCCCATTAACACGTTCTTTGAGAAAACTGGCTTTATTCCTTTGTCCTCCTTACATAAAAACTAGACAGAGGCAAACTTGAGTTTGCTGAGCCTCACCTGGTACTTGGTCCATACAGGTTGTGTTACTAACTCACTACAGATGCCTAGGGAATCCTTTACTCAAGTCACTTACATAGACCTCTTTCTTAATGAAATTTTATGGATTCCATTCAACTTTCTGACAGTATGCTTCCAAAAACACAGGCATGAAAAATGTTACATTGCCTTTACTATATTTCCCAAGACCTCTACTTTTCCTTAGACTTGATATTCTCTACCATCTATTAAATATACTGTATATTTTCATTAATTTTTCTGTCTATACTCAGAAAGGTCCAATAAACCTTACTGCTAGATTCAATAATCGAGATACCTTTCTTCTGTTTGCCTTTTACCTTACATTGTTACAGCAATTGGAGTTTGCAAGGCACTGTTGCACCAATATCTAATTACGTTTTTAGTTTATCACTGAGATGGTCAGGGCACTCATTAGTGGTCCACTTCTTTGAGGTAAAGAAATGTGCACAGACCTCAAATAAGCCTATTAGTGCAAAATAGTAAACACATGGTTAATTCAGACATCAATGTGCCTGAACTTCCTATAAGTTTGTTACTGGGTTTCCCCTACCTATGTGACAGAAGCAGTTTTACCTAAGTTACTGCTCTCAATTTCTCCATTGCTCTGTTAGCACCGATGGGGTGAGGGAGTGCAATTTATTTCACATATACACTACTGGAAAACATCTCTACCCTCTAAAAGCTTCTCTTCTTCCATTTGATAGTAAGTGTTCCAGAGCTAAGTACATTGCTAAGAGTGTCCAGGGAAATGCATCAAAGATCTGAGAGAACCAGAGATCCCATTTAAACTGCTTTCCTGCTAAGAAAAAGAAGAAATGGTCTGCACTTAAAAGTACATGTGCTTATTATTTGGAACGATGAGAAGTGACTTGTGATGCTATCAAAACACACCCCGACTCAGATATATTATATAACAACACTCAGGGAGTAATTCTTCCACATATGAGGGCCGTCCGGATAGTATCCTGCCATGTAATAGGAAAATTAGAGGCACTTATCACTGGATTTCTTTCCAGACAACCCTCCTAGTTAGGAGTATTCCACACAGTCTTGTGGGCCATACAGATGATTAAGATGCAAAGACAGAAGACAGTTCTTTGCAAAAATGCTCCCAAACCCACTAAGACAAATAGAGAAAGACATGCTTTGACTAAATCCAAGAAACCCAATGACAAAATGTGAAATAACAGAGAAGCTATAATAGATTGTGTTTGTCTTTAACTTGAGAAACCAAAATCACAACTGAACAGCTGTTATCTAGAGTTTCAGCAAACTCTTGGAAGAACAGGTTATTAGATGAACAAATTCTTTTCTTCCCCTATTACATTTGACATCCCATATTATATTGGTTTCAGGTGTACAGCACAGTGATGAGACATTTATATAACTTACAAAGTCCTCATTCCCATACATCTGGTTCCCCTCTGATACCATACAGTGTTATTGACTGTGTGCCCCATGCTGCACTTTACATCCCTGTGACTATTAGGTGTCTATAAATTTGTACTTTTTGTTAGCTTCCCCCTTTTTCACCCTCTCCTCCAGCCCTCCTCCCATCACCCCTACAAATCCAGTACCCACCTACCACCACACAGTCACTGCAACATTATTGACCACATTCCTGTGTTCTACATCACCATAACTATTCCTTTGTAATCCCAAACTGAAATTCCCAATCCCCACCTTATTTCACCCACTCCCACATTCCTTCCCCCACCCCATTTGACAACAACCTGAATGTTTTCTCTATCTTTGAATCTGTTTTGTTCCACTTTTTTAAATTTTCTTCTTTGGATTTCACATATAAGCAAAATGAATTTGCATCTCTCTTCCCTGTGTTGCTCCACTCCATGCAATACCCTCGATTTATTTTTGTTTAAACCTTTAATTCATATAACGTGAAGGTAACTGTTATATGAAGGTGACATGTAGCCATTGCCATTCCGTCATTTATAATATTTTGCTTTTTCCTATCTTAAAGAAGTCCCTCTAACATTCCTTGTACATTGGTTTGGTGGTGATGAACTCTCAGTTTTTTCTTGTCTGAGAAGCTCTTTATCTGTCCTTCAATTCTGACTGCTAGCCTTGCTGGATACATTAACCTTGGTTGTAGATCCTTGGTTTTCATCATGTTGAGTATTTTGGGCCAGTTCCTTCTGGCCTGCAAAGATTCTGAGAAATCAGAGTCAAATGGGTGTCCCCTTCTAAGTTACTATTTGCATTTCTCTTGCTACTTTCAGAATTTTCCTTTTTCCTTTAACTTTCGCTATTATGATGTGTCTCAGTGTGGTCCTGCTTGGGTTTGTCTTGTTTGGGACTCTCTGTGCTTCCTGCGCTTGTATGTCTATCTCCTTCTCCAGGTTGGAAAAATTTTCAGTCATTAGTTCTTCAAATAATTTCTCGATCCCTTGCTGCTTCTCCTCCCCTTCTGGTACTCCTATGATATGAATGTTGTTATGCCTGACGTTGTCCCAGGGGAATTTTAGCTTATCTTCATATTTTTGGATTCTTTTTTCGTATTGTTCTGACTAGGGGTTATCATCCAAATCATTGATTCCTGCTTCTGCTCCAACTAGTCTGCAGACCCCTTTATTCCATTCTTCATTTCCTTTATTGTGATCATCATGCCTCTTTGGTCCTGTTTATTGTCTCTATGTCCTTTCTTTATGCTTGCTATCTCTCTGTTAAAATTTTCATTAAGTTGCTTAAGCATCATTATAACCATGGCATTGAGCTCTGTCTTTGATAGGTTGTTTGGTTCCAACTTCCGGGGTTTTCCGTTGTCCTTTCTTTTCAGATGTGTTTCTTTCCCTCATTCTGACAGCCTCCCTGACACTTGTTGCTGCAGTTTCTTCTGAAGCTCACTGCTGATGGCATGTGTGTGGGGTGGTGGAGACAGAGGTGTGGCAGGACCGTGGGGGAGGGCGACTGGTGTCTTTGTTCCCTGCCTTTCGCTGAGAGCAGCCTCTTGGGCAGTGCCAGCTTTTGCTTTCCTGTTTTCGGTTTTCCCCAAGGTCTCTGTCCTGTGGTTTGGGATCTGCTGTCTTGAACGCCAGTCCCACAGACAGGGCTGGTTGTGAGCAGAGAGGTGTGCCCACAGCCCCCTCTCACCTCCTTCCCAGGCCGGTGTGTGGTCAGGCGTCGGCTCCTCAGGCCCCTGTCACTCCCCCTCCTATTGGGACTCAAGGGAAATCAGGCCGCTGTGTCTTACGGCCCAGTTCTGCACCTTGCAGGGACCAGAGTGAGGTCTGGTTGTGGGGTCTCACGACCGCGCCTCTGGGCCTCCTTTTCTCTGTTTTGGAGACTGAATGAGGTCTGCCATTCTCACCCGATGCCTTCCTCCTCCTCGCTCCCCCAGGGCAGATCCATGCCAGATCCTCGTGTGCCTTAGACCTCTGCACCTCCCCCCCTTTTCCTCCCTTGCCCCTCTCCACCCATCTGCAGGTACTTTGATGCCACCAGCAGGTCTCTTGGCTGTGACTGTGCATTGCGTAGGGAGTCCTTAGATGAGTTATGGATGTTTTATTTGTTTTGATCTCCAGGGGGGTTTCATGCATCCCTCTCACGCAGCCATTTTGTTGTCTCTCCTATTAAGAAATTCTGTTTGTAGCAATATTATTTACAGTCCCCACTCCTTCCTCTCAATTTTATAAACAATACAGGTGAGAACTGTTGCCTTAAAAATACAAAATAGGGCCCTCAGCCCAAAGTGTATGGATCCGTGGCTGGCAAGAAGTAATCCAGTACACTGCAGGTATCCACACTGAAATGCTTCCCGATGGCCACACAGTTTTATGATTAAAAATAAAAGTAGAGACTTAGCCTTTTTAAATTGTAGTTTTAAATGTAACAATTTGCCACTTAGTTATTGACCAAGAAAATCAAACTTCAAAAATAAATGTTTTTGTATAGATTGCTAACATTCAATTTTGAGTTTCTTTACTAATATGACCAAAATGAAAATTTAAAAAGTAATGTTCCTTTGAGGTTCTAAAATCTGATTACAGATATAAACATTTTGGTCATGAATTTTATATGCTTATCAGTATTTTTCCAGCTCAGAAAAATCTTTCAGTTTTAACAGAGCAATACCAAATTGGTATGTGGAACATTAAACTTTAATATATTTTTGGAATAAGAAATATGTCCTTCTAATTATATATTTTTCTCTTGAGTTTTTATTTTTCATTACAAAATAATCTACATTTAGAAAAACTCAAAACATCTTTGAAAACATCCCTTTAGTTATCATTGACCTTACTGATTTAAAACAAAACAAAACTTTCTTAAGTCATTTATTAAAATCCTCTTTCACACAATATTCTCTTTTGATAAGAGAGTCGTAATGCTCTACCTGGTGATTCTATGGTGGATATGGTTTCAGATATTAACTATATGACTGTTATCCTCAAATTCTTATTTCAAGTCTCATCCTTCCCTCTGAGACTCATATATGAATTTCCTATTATTCAGTTATGTCAAATTTAACATTTGAAATTAAATTTATTTTTTCTTTGCTCCAAATAGCCATTGCAAAAAATTTTAATAAAAAAAAAATAAAAAACACCAGTTCTATCACCAGTGTTTCTTGTTCTAGTTAATGCATCATGCTAAAATTTTTTTTCTTCCCTCAGTCAAATAGTACCCCAGCCCTCTCAGCTGCAGCTTGGAAATGACCCTTATTAGCATATATCTGAGACACACTCATTCCTAATCCATAATTCAGAGTCCCATAATCTCTCATTTGGGCTTTTGTGATAACCTCCTGACCAGTGTTTCCACCTTCATATTTTGTTCACATCTTCTCAGAAGTATCTTTTTAAATCACTTACCACGTTGATTTCTTTTTAAATTTTTTTAAGATTTCCTTTTCTTCCTGGAAATTGAAACCTAAAGCTCTGTCATTCAAAGCTCTCCAGAGTTTGAGAACAATCTTGCAAGTCACATTTTCTGTCACTTCCTCTTGTGTACTCTGGTCACAACTTAAACTGAAAAAAAAAAAATCTTACCACTGCAATATTTTGAGCCACCTACATTGTCCTGTATGTGTGTACTAATAACAGAAAGTTTCTTATAATTATTGTGTGTTTTATCTTATGATGATGATTTGTTATCAGTTTTTAATACAATTCCCATCAAATCCCAATGGCATTTTAGAAAAGAAATATAAAAAATTAAAATCATCAATTTGTACGGAATCACAAAAGACCCAGAATAGCCAAAGCAAACCTGAGCAGAAAAAACAAACAAACAAACAAACAAAAACACCAAGGATGAAGGTATCATACTCCCTGACTTCAAATTATACTACAAAGTGACAATAATCAGAACAGCATGGTATTCATATGATCTCACTTATATGAGTATGTGGAATCTAAAGAATGGAATAAACAATCAAAACAGAAATAGATCCATAGATATAGAGAACAAACTGACAGTTGTTACATGGCGCAGAGGGGAGATGGGTGGGAAAGGTGAAGGGATTAGGAAGTACAAATTGGTAGTCAAAAAATAGTCATGGGAATATAAAATACAGGATGGGGAATATGTCAATACTGTTGTAGAAACTATGTATGCTGTCAGATAGACACTAGACTTATTGGGGGAAGTACTTCATAAATTATATAAATGACTACTCACTGCACACTTGAAAATATAAAATAATATTGAATGTCAACTGTAATTAAAAAATATATATAAATATATATATTTTAAGGGAAAAAACTGTATTAAAATTGTAATACTCAGTATATACCAATAACAGAAGATGAATACAAGTCACGTTTGACTTCTGGCAAGTGGTCACCATCAGTAGCCACCTGCCAGACAGTATTTATGTCTGTGTGTTACATAAATGCTGATGGTGACCACTGTGAGCACCTCGTGTAACTGCAGAGGTCAAACGTGACTTGTAGTCATCCTCTGTTATCCGTATACCTTGAATATTACAATTTTAATATATTTTTACCTTCTTAAAATGTGTATACTTTTTTTGACACCGTGTGTGTGTGTGTGTGTGTGTGTGTGTGTGTGTGTGTTTATGGGATGTAGAACATAGCATTGGGAATATAGCCAATGGTACTGTAACATATGTACAGTGTCAGATGGATAGACTTATTGGGGTTATCAGTTTGTGAGATATGTAAATGTCTAACCATTATGTTCTTTTGTACACCTGAAACTAATAATTAAAAAATAAAAATATGAATAGTACTACAGGTGTGGTCTCAAAAAATCAACCAAACTAAACAGCATGGTATTGGTAGAAGAACAGACACCCAGACCAATGGAACAGAACTGAGAGCCCAGAAATAAAGCTACACATGGGCTGGTAATTTTTGACACAGGAGCCAAAAATTTAAAATCAAGAAAAGAAAGCCTCTTCAATAATTGTGCTGGGAAAATTGAAAAGCCACATGCAAAAGAATGAAATTAGACTGCTACCTGTCACCATACAATAAAATTAACTTGAAATGGATCAAAGACCTAAATATAAGACCTGAAACAATAAATTGTAGAGAAGAAAGCATAGGTACTAAACTTATGAATCTTGGTTTTAGAGGGGGTTTTATGAATTTAACCTCAATGACAAGGGAAGCAAGCAAAAATAAATAAATGGAACTTTTTCAAACTAAAAATTTTCTGCATAGCAAAGGAAACTATCAACAAAACAAAGAACCAACCAACCAAATGGGAGAAGATATGTTCAAACATCTGCAATAAGGGGTTAATATCCAAAACATATAAAGAACTCACACAACTGAACAAAAAAAAACCAATCTAATTAAAAAATAGGCAGAGGACCTAACAGACATTTCTCTCAAGAAGACATACAAACAGCCAACAGATGTATGAAAAGATGCTCAACTTCACTAGCTTTAGGGAACTGTAAATCAAACCCACAATACCACCACCTCACACCTATTAGAATGTCTACCATCAACATGACAAGGAATAACAAGTGTTGGAGAGGTGGTAAAGAAAAGGAACCCTCACACACTGCTGGTGGGAATGTAAATTGATACAGCCACTATGGAAAACGGTATGGTAGTTCCTAGAAAAAATGAAAAGTAAAATTGCCCTATGACCTAGCAATCCCTTTCCTGAATATCTACCCAAAAATCTGAAAACATTTATCCATAAAGATGCCTGTACCCCTATGATCACTGTAGCATTATTCATGGCAGCAAAGACATGGAAACAATGGAAGTTTTCTTTGATAGATAATTGGGCAAATACTTGGTACATATATGCAATGGAATATTGTTCAGCCACAGAACAGATGAAGTACTGCCATTTGCAAGAACACTGATGAATTTTGAGATTAGCATGCTCAGTGAAATAAGTCAGACAGAAAAAGGTGAAAACCGCATGATTTCATTTATATGTGGGATATAAAACTGAAAGCAACAAACAAGACAAACAAACAAACAAAAACTCATAGACACAGACAAGAGTTTAGTGATTCCCAGAGGGTAAGAGTGGGGTGGTAGATGAGGGGAAAGGGGATTATATGTATATGGTGATGGACGAAGAACTGACTCTGGGTGGTGAACACACAATGCAATAGATAGATGATGTATTATGAAATTGTACATTTGAAACCTATATAATTTAACTAATCAATGTCACCCCAGTAAATTCAATTTTAAAAAAAGGAGCAAAAAATGATGTTTTCATTTTTTCACATCCTTACTAAATTCCAGATTAACAAAAATATTTTTCTTCCCAAATCTCTATTCCTAAAACACCCTCAAGCAAAAGAAGCAGACCCAATTTATTTGAAATTCTTGTATCTCTTCTACTGTATATAATTATCTTTATTTAAAAAATGCAAGAAAAGCAAATACAGAGTAAAAGATAACCTAGGAGAGAACAAAGAATTCAACTGTATATAAATTAGTTTTTTACTTCTCAGAGTGCTACAGATCAAAATACCTTGAACAAAATATCTTATTGAAGAAGGGAAGTCTAAGCATGCCAATACCAGTGTATTCTAACATTTAGGTATTTCCTTCAAAGTAAGAATCTAAACATGACAGTTATATTAAAATCTTTAGCTATAAAACATTACAGCTGTAATAAAATTTAGAACAAATTAATATTCATTATAATAAAAAATTCAGAACAAGTATTTTTAGCATTAACTTTTAAAAGCACAATGGGAGTTAAGTTTTTTCTTTTTAAGAGCAGTTAACCATTGACTGTTACATAAAGATCCCATTAACATGAAAATTATGTCACAAAATTAAGACTAATGGCTGGCTAGAGTATGATGTTGGGCAGCACTAGATGCATTATTTTATCTACAATGTAATCACATCTGTGATATATAAATGGGGTTTATAAAAGGATTTAATCAGTTTTTGGTAGTTAATAATTCTATGTGGATATATGTTTATTTTATCCTGCCTACATATAATATGCATACATATTTATTTAATGTCCACATACCATAGTATGTATATATTATTGCTTAATACTCAAATAAATTCACAATTATCAGTGCTCTTTTGACTGCAACATGTTAGTTCAACTCAAATAAATATAAAGCATGCCACTTTAAAAATTAAATTAAAAGAAACTGACTTTCTTGTCCTTTCCATGGGTATCAGTTTTAAGCTATAATTAATGTTGAAACTAAGATTGGACACATGGTCACAAATGGCTACATAAGCATAAGTCAACAAAACTCAGTCCAAGCACTTAAAAAGTGACCCTCAGATATATTTATTTCTGCCAGATGTCAGTTACCCAAAATCTTCTAAGTATGGTCATGGGAGTTTTCACTTACTGGCTTAAGAAAATGAGGCTGAACAATTAACATTTTAAAAAACCTGGCCATGGCCGACAATTTTCATCTTTTCCCATTTCTTTTTAAGTAGAGAAACTTGACTAATGATGCTATTTCAACATCGATGTTGGGAGGTAATCATAAATGGTTTGCAAATTAGAAGCAGGTGTGGCGGCATGGTTGCATGAGCAGACTGAAGAACAATCCCTTCCTAATGCCACTCTACATAATGGATTCCTTCGTAGCTGCTTCTTGATGAAAATTATGTTCAATCATATAGTAAACATAATTCCATCCCAACTATATATCTTCAGGGAGCCATATAATTGAGATCTTAATTCCCACACGTTAGAATAAAAGCTTACAGGTTATTATAATTTAATTTAAACTGGGTGTAAAACTTACCCATCCATTTTGATATTTCAAGTATATTAATTATGAAATAGTCAAACTAAGGTAATTAGAAAATCCATCAAAATGGTGATGCCTGAATCACTGAGTGATAATGCTTTTATATTAATGTGAAATTCAATTTGGAAGGGAACATGCACCAGACAACATGAAATAATCTAAAAATAATCTAGTGATGAATTTAAAACACATTGTTTAAGCCTGACTACATAGGAACGTTCTGTGTATACATAAGTAGCATACATATTTTTGTTAATGTTTCTCCTCTTAATAGTTCTGTTTCTGTTACTTTGAACTTAGTTTTGTAAAGTGTTCTGATGTACAGTTTTGACTGTGGGTGTAGGGTATGTAGTTGGAAGAGAGATATCACTATTGGCGTATTTCATCATATACCAGGTATAAGTTTATATTTTTTTCTTCTACAATGAAAAGCTCATTTGTTATTCAGGAAGTCATTAATTTTTAGAAGTTCTCTACTCTAACTTCTTAAAAATATACACAAGTAAACCCATGAATGGTCTAGAACATATGAAGAGTACTGGTATTACCTTCCTTTAAGAGACTCGATTATATTTACCTTACTGATATAGTAAATTTTGGTAGGAACAGTATAAGCTTCTCTTTTCCTTCCATTTTGATTCTCTTTGGGTCAGCTACTTTCTCTGCATAATTTCCCTGCAAGATCTCATCTGTACATACTTTTATCTACCCTTTCTACTCCTTCTAAGGACCTCTAAAGACTAATCTGTAATTAATACCCATTTTGAGGCCTACATTTTCAGCTACCTACTATACATAAATACCTACATACAACAGAGGTGTTTTCCACTTAGCATGTCAAATGATATACTTTATCTTCTTATACTCTCACTTCTCCAACCATAATTTGCTTTGCCTCCTGAATTCTTGATTTCAATTAGCTACACCTTCATCAGTCTAGTCTCCTGAGCCACAATGAACAGGCACTCTTTTTATCATCTCATATGTACAAGCCAGTACAAGTCTTATACAACCAATTTTATTGATTAGTAAATAATTCCTCAAGGGACCTACAGGCGCATATAACAGCGGAAAGACTGGGCAAGAGGAAGAGAGGAAAGATACAGTAAGTCCAGACACTGATAACCATTAATAATAAAAAAAGGTGATGTAAAAAAATGATTAGAGATGGGTTTCCAAGAGGGAGGACTTTTCTGAGAAATATTACCATATTTTGCCATGTATAATGCACTCCCTGTATAATAAGCACCCATGATTTGGGCCCAAACTTTCAGGGAAATAATCTTCATTTTAATTTTTTAATTCAAATTTGTATTTGTTTATATTTAGGGACGCGTTGTTGTATTATAAAAGAATTTAAGTATTTATTTTTAACATATGTTAAACCTATAACAAGAAATTTTGCATAAGAAATAATTACAAAACACAAGAACAGACACAAGGTACAAGAAATATGTGTAAAATTTGATATATGCATATAATGATTATCGTATTCCAGGATATTATTTTACATACAGATATTGCTATAGATCTCTAGAGTTACACTTCTAACTCATAAGCACAAATAAAAGAATTAAAAACATTTACAAAGATATGGAATTAGTATTACTATGCATAATACCCATCCTTATTTTTCCCTCACAAATTTGGGCAAAAACAGTGTGCATTATACATGGCAAAATACAGTACATAAGGCAATTAGCCAAAAACAGAATGAAAAAGAGGCTGTCATGTGAATACAGGGGAAGGACATGTGTGTGCACCTGTGTGTGAGCATGGCACAGAAATCCTTTCTACACTTGACATAAAACATTCTTCATATCCAAAGATGGTTTGATCATGATCTCCAGGGATATGACAAAATAAAGCCGAGTATGCTAGAAGATAGCACCATGAGGATGGTTCACATCTAACAGAATGACCACGTTCAAAGACTGATGAACGTGCCACTAGAAGGGAGGTCTTTAGAAGGCACGTCACGGGGTTTTGTCCTAGGGCATGTACCATGTAATATTTAAATTGAAACATGTAAGTACACTGATAGAACACTGATCTATTAGGGTGATGAGAAAAAACAGGATATGAGGAAAGAAAGGGAAAGCTAGCAATAAGCAAAATTAACAGCAATAGGATTTTAACAACTTCATTACAGGCTGATACTGTATAAGATGAATTTAACAGGGCTAAAAGTATAGCCTTTCACTTGTCTAAAATATAATCTATAAAAAGTGAGAAAGAAAAGTCATAACACAAGCATCTCTGGGGAAAAATGTACAATTATAATTAACTAAAACATTCATTAAAAATATCTATTGAGCACATACTTTGTGCAAGATGCTGCAGTTGTAGTAAATGATACAGACAGAATGCCTGTTTCTAGTGACCTCACACGTTACCAGGGGAAACAGATTACACTGTAGAATTAATTAATTATAATTGATTTGTCTAGCAAAGAGACCAATTAATATTAGGAACGTATATAGTAGAGGAGTTAATGTATAGATGAATAAGACAAAAAGCAATGGCATCTTAGGATGCATTAATAAAAGTATACATAATGTTGAGAATGTAGAGCTGCTGGCACTTATTTTTTAAATAAAAAGTTATGCTAACTCAAAAAAAAGAGATAAATGTTATCTTGATAGGTAGTATTTATTGAGCCCTTACTATTTGCCAGGACCTACACTAATGAACTGTCCTATCTTAATCCACACAACATCCCAATAAACTTTCATTAAACCCTCATTTTATAGATTGAAAAAAATGAAAGCATAAAGACAGCAAAGTAATTTATCCAAGTTCCTATAACTATAACTATAGGAACTGAGGCAGAACCTAGCAACTCTGACTCCAGAGTTTGCAGGCTTCGCCACTATGCTATGCTAAACAAGTCACACTGTCCTGGGTGCCTCCCTATCAGCCATCAGAAATGGAACCTGTCCAGGGAAAAACATGACAAGACAGAATAAGACAAAACAAAACAAACAAACAAAATAAAAGGGGGCTGGGAGATCTCAAAACTTTATAATAAAATTGAAGGAACTGGAGGTGTGTTCATCAGGAAATTATCTTTATCAGGTTTACTTGGTCAAACACTGCTGGGAATGCTTTTATAGGTGGCTAGAATGGAAGGAAGAAAATTGGTGACCAAAGCAGATCTTAACAACTCAGTCTTTCATGGTATAAGTTCATTTTGTTAGAAAATTAGGGCACACATGAGTACATACACAAAAGCCTAGCTATATTATTTTAATATCCAATGGTTATTTTAACATGCAACAATGTGACAACAGAATTAAGAATTTTTTCAAATAAAAATATCCCATTTTTATATCTATTTACTTAATAAACAATACTGACTATAATAGATGTTAAATATTAAGGTTTTTGGCATATGTAGTACTAAATACAAATGTATCTATTTTTAGGTACATCTTCAGATGTTAATTGGCAAAAATTCAAACTTGTTTTTTAATCTTTTAAAATTTGCCAACTGTCCTGAACTATAGCTTCAAATACAAACATCCTTCAATTATTAAGGAAGGGATGTTTTTATTCTAAGCTAGCCATTGAAATAAAATTAAGCAAAGTGGAAAATAACACACCCATATAGGATATTTCTCTATGATAGATTCAGTCTATCTTCTCTTCAGAACTTCCTTTTGATGGGATTTGCTCTGTTTGTTTTAACCCAGGCACTGTGCCGGAGGCTGGATTTGCTGATAAGCAGGTTTTTTCATTTCAGCACAAAAATCAGAAAGGTAATTAATACTTTTAATTTCCAGGAGCCTAAATTATGCAAATACACTACAACTTTCTTTCCTCCTCTTTTGCCTTTTGTAAGCCCTTGCAAAGAGAATGATGGGATACAGTCCTGTATGTAAACCTGTGAACTGGGTATAAGAACACTCCATTTCTGGTCATGGCCCATTCAGAGTCGCAGTAAAATGCTGGGCTGACCTGTCCATATATTTTTTTTTTTGGCCTGGTGTGTTTGGGCAGACAGAAGGACAGTTTTATTTGCCCTGCAGAATCCACTTAAATAGGCTTATCATAATCATTGTAAAGCTTTTTAAAAAAACTAAAAACCAATATGATCAATTAAAACACGAGGACCTTGTTGTAAGTAAGAAGTGTGCTTCTTCAGGATTGCTTACTGAGGGCCTCCTTTCTCTTTCTGGGTTCCCCCACACCTTTTACTGCTGTAACGTGTTTTATGAGCTGTGTGGGCTTCCAAGATGCTTAATCCCAGGCATCCCTCATTTTAAGTAACTTTATTTAGTTAAATGATTTTTTTATTTGCCTTGTAAATAGCTTATAATTCTAGCTTAGAAATTCCGGCCCCATTTTTTTATCTAAACACATCTTTGCTATGGCCAAACATAAGTGATGTATTTGGGGACCCCAGAGGCTTATCTTTCCTTTGAACTTGCCAGGAAGAACAGGCCACTCGTTCAAAATGAACGCTGACAGACACACGCCAAGAAGGTGAAAAAAATTTTTTTTGCTCAATTGCTTCTGTTTTATGTTTTGCACCCAGCAAGGCTGCTGGTTTCAAGTAGCTCACTCATGTTACACAAAAAGTTAGGATTTTAAATAGGAAGTTCACCTTAATTCAGTGCTTGGTTAAGAACAAAGCTTGTAATTCGGCTTGAGTTTGATTGATATTTATATATTCTTACATATATATGTATGTATGTATGTGTATATACACACACACACACACACACACACACACACACACACATAATACATATACTCTTCATTTATTCTTACTGATACATGTATTTTTTGCTAATGTAGCCAATATCTTCTCAAGGGCAAAACTACACATTCTTCGATGCTAAAATACAGAAAATAGAAGAGTAAAATTTAAATATCTTTCTTATTCCTATTCTTTTAACATAATTTTCTATTCTATACTGCAGCAGTGTGTAGAAGAGACAGTATCTCAGCATTCATCTAAGTTAGAATAAGTAAAACATCAAAAGACTATCTTATTTCTCATCCCAATTATTTTTTCGAAGGATTAGCAAAGCTTGATTTTTAAAGTAAAAATGTGGGCAAGTGTGTCCAGGTGATGAAAGACTGCAAAATACTAGCTGAAATCAACATCTTGATATGCTTCAGGTGGCAAAGTGAGCCGCCCCTAGGGACCAGGCAAGGTACATAAATGAGTGAAGCGATTATAGGACAGCAGGGAGTTGTGGGGCCAGTGGTAGTCAGGAGCACGTGCACCACTGCAGAGCATCCCAGTGCCGATAGTTTATAGCAATGTTCAGGCAAACAAACACGTCTGCGGTCTGCTACACATTTGCCACCGCTCCTATATACTTCTGATATATCTAGGTTTAATGTACTGGAGAAATGAATGGGTCAGTTCATGTTTATTTTTGTTTCTTTTCAGAAACCTAGAGCAGTGCTTTCCTGGGTTGGCGAACCAAGTGATGTGTTACAATGCAGGGGTATACTGAATGATTCCTAGAAACACTTGTAAGGCCTAATGAGTGTGATTCATCTTGGCACTGGACCCTGTGGCCACTGTGACAGCCCAGTCCCATATTTCTCACCTGTGCTTCACGAACAGGGGCTCCTGAGTTACTTGATGCAAAAACATTCACTACATCTACTTCATATCTGAGGTTCTAAGAACACTGGGCCCCGATTTGTCACAAAGACAGACGCCTGAGTGGCTTGCTCAGGAAGGGGTGAGGGGAATGAATTTGTAGCCAAGCAGCTTTGATAGTTATCCCCTCAGCTGAATTTGGGCTGTTAATGTGCTTGTCTTCATGCGAAGATACATACAACTTTTCAGAACCTTGAGTGGCTGCCTCTACAATTAATAAATCACTGTCGAATTTTCTACAGTGCTTTCATATTCAGAGAAAAGCAATAAGGTAAACAAAGAAAAGGTACAGAAATATACATATATAATATATATGTTAATTTTAGTTTGATTTTAGAACAGAATATTCACATTTAAAGCTTGGTCAGCACTTTACAGCTAATGAGTGAATAGTACTTTTCAAAAAGCAGCTCATTAAAAATTGATTTTCTCCTCACATTAAGAAGCACTTATTAGTAGTCTAATTACAGATGGCCTCAATTAAAGGATATGCACAGGGTACTTATGCATGAATCACTGGGTTCTGTACAATGTTTGTCTCTCCCACAGAAAAAAACATTTTAAGTCTATACAGTATTTGCATCTCATACTTCATATTTGTTACAACTAAGCAAATTATTTAGGAAAGAAAAGATTAAGACGTGCTTCTAAAAAATGAACAGATTTTGTGGTTTGGGGGTGGGCAGGTATGTTACACAAAGTATTCATTATCTGTTTGACAGTAACAACATAATGGCTTATATATTTGCTACCTTTATGAAAAAGCAAAGTACGTGTCAATAGGCAGTAGACCTAATATTCACCTTTTTAAAAAAATTCCATTTCCAGTGTTATTACTTTCCACATCTATCATCGATTTCGGGTGACTTGCATTTCTTCATATTTTGACAAACTGTCATTTTGTGTAAGAGGTTATCTGCACTACGTACACTATGTAGGAAAGGAAGATAGAGAAAAATAGCTATGCCAGTTTCCTGGTGATAAACCTCATGCAATTAAAAAAAAGTTACCGCAATATTGGCCCTACCTCAAATTTTAAATAAATAAAAATCAAAGATAATTTGTTTTTTTATCATTTAAATAGCACTGGAAGAACTTCCACATTTTACATTTATAGCTGTACTTTAAATTTATGGCCTCAGGAGTTCTGTTGGTAAATTTTTATTAGGTGTTACTCAGGGGCATAAAGCCAGATACACATTCTTCAAAAAACGCAATGTAAAAACTGGGGTAAGCCCAAGTTTTTTGGGTTGAATTGGTAAACACAAAGGAACCAGCACTTGACTTGGAAAAGTTTCCAGAAAGCTTGCTTTGGAAACAGGGTGTGTGGCTGGACAATCCTATGCTAGCTAAGGAGATTAGGTGAGTGGCTTAATGGGGTCCAATCCACCTTCTCAGCATAGGTTAGGGATAGAAAGGAGGTTATCCAGGAATGATGTCTGAGGAAAGCTCAAGTCAAATAGTGTGGACCACCTAGACATCCACAGAATAAAGGTTTTGAGAATTTTATACCAGCAGAAAAACAGCCAGCTTGAACTGAAAGAGACCAAAATAGGATGGAACGACAGAGGGACTCCTAGGGCAAAGCTGAAGATGCAGAGACCAGCTGACCAGCTGTCCTTGGGCTGAGAGGACCGAGGTGGGCCAAGAGGCAAGGGCTACTGCCCAGGTGGGCTGGGAGGACTGAACCAGAGCCACAGATGATTGTCTTTGGGTGTTGAAATCAAATAGAATTTATCCTTCCAAGTTTTGGACTTGATTGCAACCTTAATCCCATTTCTTTCTTTTTTATTCCATTCTTCCTTTTGGAATGAGAGTCCTATGCCTGTCCTATCATCGTATTTTGGAAGCATATGACTTGCTTTCTAGATTTCACAGATCCACAGATGGAGAAGAATTATGCCCCAGGATGGACCATGCTCAGAGTCTTACCCATCCCAGATTTAGTTTATTTAGAAGATAAAATCTGAGACTCTTTGAGTTGATTATATTTAAGTGAGATTTTTGGATAGGTTAAGATTTCTGATGAAGTAGGGATGGTAAATTTGTTTTGCAAGTGGGAAAGACATGAATTTAGTAAGGAGACTACAGGGTTGAATGTTATGGGTTGAATTATGAACTCCCTCCCCCCCAAACAAAAGCCTTGTATGGAGGTTCCTGATACCTGCAAATGTAACCTTATTTGGAAATAGGGTCTTTGCAGATGTAATCTAGTGACGATGACACCATACTGAGTTAGGATGGGTCCTAACCCAGTAGGACTGGTGTCCTTATAAAGAAAGAAATGCAGAGGAAAGATGGCCGCGTGAATCTGAAGGCACTAATTGCTGCTACAAGCCAAGGGATGCCTGGGGCTACCAAGAGCTGGAAGAGTCCAGGGCATAGCCGCCATTGGAAGCATCGGAGGGAGCACAGTCCTTCCATGTCCTTGGTTTTGGACCTCTAGCCTGCAGAACTGTGAGAAATAAATTTGTTAAAAGCCACTGAGTTTGGGGCACTTTTTGATGATGGCCCCAGGAAGCTAATCCAGCCTACGAGAGTAAACACTGATTTTCTTTGACCTTTTGGCATTCACCTGCACCCCCTTTACCCTCTTAGCAACTGTATCTGATTTTCCTCTCCCACTCTTCATCCATGTGCTCTGCAGAACTGACTACACCCTGGATCCAAAACTGAGCATTCAACCCATGAATGTTCTCTTCTCCTTGCCTCAGCAGTGGCTTCAAGGACACATGTGTAACCCAGTCATGGTCAATGGGGTTGGATGGTGCTGCCAAAGTCATTCTGCTACCATGTGGGACGACCTGCAAACAGAAGCCACAAAGAGAAGCAGAGCCAAGAGCTCTCTGAGAGATCCTACTGATGTACAAGACAATCAACCACACACAAAGCTGGAATTTTTAGTCACTGCTAGAATTTTTAGTTACCTGAGGTTGTAAATTCCCTTTAGCTAACCCACTTTCTACTACATTTTCTCACCCTCTTAAGGAAGAGAGTTTTACATGCTAGATTTCCCAGTTCTTGGCCCTGTCCTCCCCCCAGTTGCTCTTAATAGACCCTGAATGCTAGATCACTCTCTCCTGGGTCACTTCCAAACTGAAAATAAAAATGAAGTTAAGCTTTTGGTGGGGTGTATCTCTGATTATGTAATAAGTGAAATGCTTTGCAAATTCCTAGTTCAAGTTATCTGAGAAAAAACGTTAACCAGGGTTCCTTATCTCTAAACATATACTCATTGGATACTTTCCTATCAGTTAATCTTGCAGGCCACAGACTACAGTACAGAGGCCTTGAGGCAATTGTCTGTCAATGGCCTGAGAGCGCAGACAGATATTCCTTAATTTTTTCCTGGAGGAATTATAAAGAAGAGTGTCTCTCTTCTTACACGATATATGAATTAAGATTAGATTCGATAATCCCGCAATATTTTGTGCCATTGAGATGAATGTATTTTATGTTTTGAAATACATTCTTGAAGGTAAGTTCATTATAATAATAAACTAAATTTTACATATCCTTGTGCCCAAACAAATTGTGCTTCCAAGGTTTTGGTGTAACTCCCCTAAATCAATTCTGATCCTAAATCTTAAATTTAGCTATATTGTTTATTTTATATGCATTCTTTTGCAATTTGTGAAATGCTGCTTTGATATTACTATAATCAATATATTATATTAATTTTCCTCAAGCTTTAAGCAAAAACTAAATACTACTATTCTGATTATATTTCTATTTTTCCTTTGTCAGTAGCATCATTTATATTTTCATCAGCACAAAAAAAGTCAATGAAAAAATGTGATTTGTCATTTTCTCCTAAAGGTGAAAATACATGTTGATGGAGAACTAAAGGGGAGGATGGAGGATGGGAACTACCCTTATGGATGTGGGAATACTAATATGTTATGATCTTTATGGATGCCTATTCCATAATACCATAAGGTCATGGTTTAAAAAATGTTTAGAAACTCTTTTAGGTCATGAATTAGAATATATAGGTTCTCTGTTGATCAGGATTAGGATTTTTATTCTTTTTTTGTTTTGTCTTAGGCAGGATCATCTAAGATGATCACACATTTTATCACTGGAATAGAAAAAAATGTTTTGCTAAAATTGTGCATTTATCAACATTTTATCTGGATGTTATTATATATGCATTAATAATTATAACTGCTTATCAAATATGACTGGATAATAATATACAACAATGTTGCTAAGACTTTAGTTTTGAAAGGACAGGTCCACATTAACACCAAATTTAGCCTACTAAACCAGAAGTAATATTTTAGAAACTCAAATGAGTATTCCAGTATTAATCCCAAAGCCTTTTTCTTTTCACATATTGACAGATACTCACTAGTTTATGTAAACATATTCGCATACATGTACACTTTTTATACATAACTTTAAATAGCTATCTTTTGTTCATAAGAAATGCATTAAGAAGGTGCTTGTATGTATTTGTGAATAAACAACGAGTAAAGGAGAACAAAAATCATTTCTTTGTTAACACAACATACACAGCTAAAAAGAAAAAAAGCTACACTCAGTGTACAGCTTCTAAACCCTTCTTTGGTTAGCAACATTGTTTAAAATATCCTCTCCCCAAGGAGCAAAACCCTAGATACACAGGATCTACTTATGGCTCTGCAAATCACCCAAAGGCATATAGTTGTCACTCTGAACATGGACTTGTTATGAAATGAGTACTTAAACATTAGATAAGTACAGCATAAAGGAGAAAGATGGCCAAACTAAGGAATGATATGTGCATACTGGCATATTAATATTCAAATGTGTTGCATTTAGGACAGAACCTCCGCCAGAGCTTGCAGTAGCACTTGTACCAAGCTGCTCTGTGCAGCCTGCTGCTATGACAACTATCCAGGGGCAAGTGTCAGGTCAGCTCCCAGCATCTGTGTCTCCCTCTAATTGCTTTGTCAGAAACCTAATAGCTGCCCTCTTTTTCACACTGAGCAGTGGAAAGCAAGTGTCCACAGAACAAACTGTCGAGACATTTTTATCCTCCCCTCAGCCTACACCCTTGGTTCCTAGTATATTGTTTTTGTGATTTTTCTCTATTTGATGCTACAACTGTGTTTACTAGGCTGTCAAACAACATTTTAAACTGCAGTGCTCATTCCAGTGACTACTGCTGTATTTGGCCACATATTACCATTCTCAGGCTTGACAATTCCTATTGTGTTAGCAGGCATCTTGTTAAAAAGCTTTTTCTTTCCCTAAAACAGAACTTTTTATCATGTTCTATCAAGCCACTTACAGATATTTATTTAGTGCTTATCCCAATTTCAATGTACAGCTAGGCATCTTTGGGGAGCTCAGAATGATGAAAAGCTAACACTGTCATAACCTGAGTGATACAAAACTGTAGAGTCAATATTCCAGAAGACACCTGGAGTCCATTGCAATGTTAGCTGCACATGTGACCAAATACTAAATGTGTTGTGCTGTTGATGGTTACCACACAGAAAGTAGGAAAGGGGTTTGATTTTGTGGGCCGAGATTTGATGCAGTAAGTGTACTTTGAGATGGATGCACCAATAAATGCAGGAGGTACCTGGGGCCGACAAAAAGCATAGACACACTGGTGGAAAAGGTCAGGAGTTCTTAGAGAATTAAGGATCCTGCTCTAGATTTCTGGTCATGATGGCAAAGTAGGTAAATGCTGTCCTTGCATCCTTTCATGAATAATCAAAATTACAACTAAACTACAGAACCACCATTATTGAGAATCACCTGAAGTCTGGCTGGACAGAAGTGAGGACATACAGAAACCATGTTGAGACTGGTCAGAGGAACAGAGACACGAAACAGAGTGGTCCAAAAACAAGTGTGGCAATGAAAAATTGGGAGGAATATCTTGACTGTGGAGTGAGGGGTTGCAGCCACACATCAGGCTCCCCAGACTGGGTTTCAAGTACTGGGGAGAGAAGTCCCATAAATTCTGGCTGTGAAAACCAGTGGAAATTGTGGCTGAGTTAGATAATGAGAGGCTAGAGTCTCAGGGGATCCTCTTAAAGGGCCTGTGCATGGACTTACTTGCTGACAGGCTCACTTGCTCTGAGCTCCAGATCTGGGGCAGCAGCTTGATAGGTGTCAGGACATAAAGGAAGGAAGTAAATTTTCTGGAATCAGAGAGAGGGATGGAGGAGCATCTTTATCCCAGACAGAAATTGTGGCACAAGTCATTGTTCCTTTATTGAGCTTTCCCCCATCCTGGTGCACTGATGCAGGCAGCCTCTATATCTGAGTCTCCATCAACCAGGCTAACATCCCTCTTCCAGCCCTGACTATTACCTGTCCCACCCAAATTGCATACCCACCTAATCTGCTTCCAGTGGTTTCTCCATTCAAATGACCTGTTTTGGCTCATGTTATGGACCTTCCTAAAAATCTCTCAAAGATTTACAAACCTCATACAAGCAGCATGCCCCATACCACTTGCTAAGCAGCCTCAAGACCAGCACTAGTGGCAGCTGGCCTCAGTTCACAGGTTAAACTTTTCCAAGCCCTACAAGTCCAATGAGTGTTGAGGACACCCATGGATCACTTTGTGGCTTATACCAAGGCCTTGGCCAGGGCAATGAGATAGGCTATATTTGACCTGGGGCAGTGCCCCTCCCAGGATGCCCCAGAGCAGGCATACCATGTGGCTGGGGACCCCATGGAGCACCACTAGGCCACCTCCATAGGTCACACACCCAAAGGGAAGACTCGGCCCACACCAGAGCCCTGCTAAAGCAAATCCTGATCCATAGTGTCAGCCCCTGCGCAAAAGCTCCTTCACTGTAGTTACAGTCAATCCTCATAGCCAATCAGCCTCAGGGTCAATCCTTCCCATTGATGTGTAAATAGTAACCAAGGCTCAACTAAAACAGGGGGGCAAGCACAACCCACACAAGAGACACACCTGGAGCACCTGGCTCAGGAGAGCAGGGAGACTGCACCCTGGGCCCCCATATGATACCTACTACCTAAGGCCCCTCTGCTAATACTGGGAGACATAGCAGATATATAGGATACACACAAACACAGGAAGACAACCAAAATGAGGAGACAAAGAAATATGTCCCAAATAAATGAACAGAACAAAACTCCAAAAAAAAGAACTAAACAAAATGGAGATAAGCAATCTACCAGACGCAGAGTTCAAAACACTGGTTATAATGATGTTCAATAAACTTGGGGGAAGAGTAGATAAATTCAGTGACAACTTTAACAAAGAGATAGGAATAATAAAATTAGAGATAGAAACCATAAAAAAGAAGCAGTCAGAAATAAAAAATACAATAACTAAAATGAAGAATACTTAGAAGGAATCAACAGCAGATTAGATGAAACAAAGGCTCGAATTAGTAATTTGAAGATAAAGTAGCAGAAAACACCCAAATCAGAACATCAAAAAGAAAGAAGAATCCAAAAGAAAACTGAGTATAGACTAAGCAATCTTTGGGATAACATCAAGGGTAACAACATTGATATCATATGGGTACTAGAAGAGAGGGTACAAGGAATTGAAGACCTATTTGAAGAAATAATGACAGGAAACTTCCCTAACCTGATGAAGAAAATGGACATACAAGCCCAGGAAGTGCAGAGAGTCCCAAACGAAATGAACCCAAAGAGGCCCACACCAAGACAGATCATAATTAAAATGGTAAATGTTAAAGACAGAGAATCTTAAAAGCAGCACAAAAAAGGCAGTTAGTTAGCTACAAGGGAGCTCCCATTATACAGCTTATTTTTCAAAAGAAACTTTGCAATCCAGAAGGAATTGGCAAGACATATTCAAAGTTATGAAAAGCAAGACACTACAACCAAGATTATGCTACTCAGCATAGCTATCATTTAGAACTGAAGAATACATAAAGAGCTTCCCAGAAAGAAAAAGCTAAAGGAGTTTGTCACCACCAAACCAGTATTATAAGAAATGTTAGAGGGACTGCTTTAAAACAAAATAATAATAATGTAAAAATATGAATAAAATAGCAATAACTACAAATCAACAATTACTTTAAATGTAAATGGATTAAATGCTCCAATCAAATGGCATAGGGTGGCTGAATGGATAAGAAAGCAAGACCCTTTCATATGCTGTCTACAAGATGACTCACTTCAGAGCAAAAGGTATGTACTGATTCTAAGTAAAGAGATGGAAAAAGGTATTTCTTGAAAATGGAAACAAACAAACAAAACCTGGGGTATACAAGAAAAAACAGACTTTAAAACAATGTCTCTAACAAGAGACTAAGAAGACGCAATAGTCCCACTTCTTGGTGCTCATCTGAAGGAACCCAAAACACTAATTTGACAATATGTGCATCCATATTTTTATTGCAGCATTATTTTCAATAACCAAGAATTGGGAGCAACCTAAGTGTCCACCAATAGAGTAATGGATAAGGAAGTGATACATACATATAGAAGAACATCACTCAGCCATAAAAAATAATGAAATCTTGCCATCTGCCACAACGTGGATAGACTCAGAGGGTATTGTGCTGAGTGGAATATGAGAGAGAAAAACAAATGCCATGTGATTTCACTTATATGTGCAATGTAAAAAAACAAAATAAATGAAGAAACAAAATAGAAACAGACGCAGATACAAAGAACATTTCATGGCTGCCAAATGGGAAGGGGCTTGGGGGAAAGGAATGAAAAAGTGAAGGGATTAGGATGTACAAATTGGTAGTTACAAAATAGTCACAGGGATGTAGGGTATAGCATAAGGAATATAATCAATAATATTATAATAACTATGTATGGTGTCAGATGGGTGCTAGATTTATGGGGTGATCACTTTGTAAGTTACAAATGTCTAATCACTGTGTTGTACACCTGGGACTAATACAATATTCTGTATATCAACTGTATTTAAAAATAAAAATATATATACTGAAAAACACCAATGACTGATCCCTTTCATCAGATTTCAGCACAAATGAACATAATATTCTGTACTTTTTGTGTGTCGACATAGACAAAAGGAAGAAAATACTTCTAGTAATAGGTTTGGGAAAGCAAAGTAGGTGGATGGTTGTAATAATGATGAAATGGGGAATGAGTATCTTTTTAAATCATAAAATCAGATAGGAATAATGGTTTCCTAAAAAGGGTCAAAGCTTCTTTGGTTGATGATCATGGATTATTGTTAAATGCACCTGATTTTGTACAACCACTTCAGGTTCACAGCAACACTCTGTAAATATCTGATATGTGTTTTCTGATGGTCTTAGGTGACCCCTGTGAAAGGGTCGTTCGACCCCAAAGGGGTCGTGACCCACAGGTTGAGAACGACTGGAAACTCATCAAATTGTATACATTAAATACTTGCAGTTTTATTGTATATCAACATAACACATAAAGTTGTTTTATAGAGGAAAACAACCCAACTATGCTCAACATTCACATACCTCTAAAATCTCCAAATGTCATTTATATAAAAAGAAAACAGGAACAACAATGAGGAACTACATTTCCTATGTGTGTAATTTTCGGTCATAAATAGTAACAGTAATGTATGCTTCATAGAGTTTTCAGAAAAATTTAAATGAGAATATTTATGTGAATTCAACATCAAGGTGTAAGAACACACAAACATTAGGATAATTAGGTGCATATATTTCCCATACGTGTCCTGATTTATTTTTCAAATATGGTTGAGCTGATACTTTGAATGGTTAAGAACTTAGGATTTAAAACTGAATCTGGGTATTTGAAATGGTTTCAACATATTTTGTTCTTAGAATATAAATTATCAAATAAATGGTAGCTCAAGAAATTAATTTAATGTAAAAGTATAAAGAACGAATTTTTTAAAAATACCTGAAATGCAGAATCCTATATAAAGAATTAAGGAAAATATACAGATAACTGGGCAATTCCCTAGCAAGAAAATTTTCCTCACCCATATGAAGAGTTACAAAGCTTGACAGCTTTACTGGACTTTTCAAACTTGCTTCACAGACAATGAATGATAGAAAAATGCCATCAAATGACACTAATGTGACCTTCTGAGTTCTGCATCCAAAACAGTATTCAAATTCTTGCATGCTATAAATGTATGATGGTATTAACATCTGGAATTTCTAAAGCATTCTGATTTTCATTACTCAGAACATTACCCTGAAATCAAAAGGGAGCTAAATTCGTTGTACTGTATTGATCTTTTCTGTTTTCTTCTTTTTGAAAAGAAATTCTGTTCTACTAAAATATGAAAAACATTACTGAAGGAAGGGAAAAAAAGAGGAAAGAAGGAGGGAGACAGGGAAGAAGGAAGATTTAAACTGAAAATAAACTTTTCCAGGCTTGTTTCTTATATATTTATTGAAATATATAATCGTATAAAATTTACTGAAATAAGTAGTCTGTAAGGTCCTCTGTGGCTCTAACTTTTTAAACTGAGTATAATATGTGCCATGGTAAAAATGGTATTTCAATCATTTGAAAAAGAGGCTCTTATTTTGAAAAGTTGTAAATTAGCAATCCCGAAGCATAGCAACTTTGAGGAGATGCCTACATATATATTTAAATCTTACTGCTGCTGATTCTCTAGATTCTGTTTTCCAAAGGCCTGACTCAGAGGCTACCTTCTTCCTGTAATTCCTCAGGTCCAACCCCTCGAAAGCAATCATGTTGCAAATATAGAGCTATAACCAATAGCAAAGACATTGGTATAGTTAAAAGCTTTCCTTGAACTGTTTCTTTTTTCATGAAAATCACAATGCCTCTGGAATTCAGATACACTTTTCAGTTACATCTCTCTGTTTTATACTTAGGTTTACAGTTACAGCTATCGCCTCTTTTGTACTTTTGCTCTCTGCCCTCTTTCCAGACCTCAGAACTATGCCTGTTGGAAACAGGACGTTAATCACAAACTTCAAGGATGAAAAAAGTGAGTGTCCCTGAGTGTCCTTGAACATCAGGAGCCAGAATAAAACTAGTACCAAAACAAAACAAAACAAATAACATAGAGTGGCACTAGAGAAATGATTCAACAAGAAGTTTGATCTTAATGGAGACTCTCCCTGGACTTTAATTGTGTAATTTAAAATGCTATTTTGATCTTGCTTGTATTCAAGGCAAATCATTAAAAGGAGCCTAGAAATAAATATGGCTTATTTTTTTATTGATATAAGTACCAGTTTTCTTTTGATAAAAGAACACAGGTAAGGGCTCTTAGAAAATAGCTTTGCATAAAATCCTAATACAGTGAGAAGCATCCCTTCTTACATCCCGCTAACAGCGTGTAAATAAAAACAAATATCGATTGTCATTTAGATATCTACAATTAGGTTGAAGCAAAAAAGTGTTATTAAATATTGTTGACAAGGCAAAGAACACTGAAGATAGGGCTTTTTTCATGAGGATGAGAAATTATGAGATGGAACCATTTCGGCAAAATTGATTGGAAAACCTCAACATTGCTGACAAGCCTATCAGAGAGTCAGGCTCCCTTCCATGTGAGAAAGAGGTAAATCACCAAGAAAGCAAACTGACCTGCCTCAGAAATTTTCCCTAGGACACACCTTATAAGATCACCTGTTCTGTCACCTGTTGTGCAGTACCTTTGCCTGTAGCTAAAGCTCTGTTGTAAGCACTGTACAATCAATCATTAGAGAAGATTAATAACTGACTCCATCATTAAAATTGTAATCAGAAAACATTATGAAATGAAGATACATTGATATTTCAGAAAGATTTCCACAAAAATGAAAGTGAAACCATTTTAAAAGAACACTAATCCTCGGCTCTCTAGAGTACCGAGCTCTACACAATCCAAAATACTACATGACAGAGAACAACAATGTGTCTCTTGAGGCCACTGGTCTCATTGTATCTACCGTGAGTCATGTCAAACATCATAAATCTCTTCAGAAAGCATTTAGCAAGCTATTACATTATCTAATTTTAAAATAAATATGTGACTATGGCTAAATTTCTCCAATATACACAATATTATTGTTTCACAGTAGCTAATGGGTTTTAAAGGGAGTTAGATTAAAGAGAAAAAGATAAGATAAGGAATGAAGAAGTTATGAGAAAATAATAAAAATGAATGTATTGGCATAAACCAAATATGTCAGATTCTTCATTGATCTGCTAAGCCTAAAAATAATTGGCTTTAATATAAGTAATATTAGGGAGTTCCCTGGTGGTGTAGTGGCTAAGGCTTCGGTGCTGTCAATGCTATGGCTTGGGTTCGATTCCCAGCCAGGGAACTACCCACATAAAAAAAAAATAAAATAAAGTAATATTAACAAAAATGTTATCTTCATGGAGAATCTAGTAAACCATGTATTTTCCTGACTTTGGAACTGAAAAGTGTATCAACACATTAGGCTGAATTTGTCTGAATTCAGACCACCTACTCATATCCTGAGATTTACCTCCTTGAAATTAATAACATACTAAGCCAAAGGTGAACTTAAAATAAAAATAAAATCATTTCTATAAAAATGTGCGAGAATTCTCAATGAAGCCAGAACACCAAATAGTGGAATGAGTAACAGAAAGAGGGAAAAAAAAATCAGAAACTGAAATTTATTTTCACCTTCTCAAAAGAACTCATACATGTCTAACTCAACAAATAAAGTTCACCAACTTCAGAGTCCTCCACCATAAAAGAGGGAAACCATTTGATCTACATGTTTTAAGAGACTATTGAGGGACTAATAAAATGATGCACTGTAGCTCACTGCTCAGATATAAATTGATATACAAGGGAAATATGTACTCTAAGGAAAAATTTTATACAGAATTAACCTTATTCTCAATTGAAGAGAAAAGATAAAAAAATTCTTTTATGAAAACCACAATGTCAGTGTTTTGAGACATTATGGAAAGATAGAAATTCTATTTAAACTATTCCTTGAACTCCCCTACATAGAGGAAATGATTCGCACCAATTTGGCATCCTAGTATTAAATGAACTGGCAAGAACCTCTATGTAAGTCATGCATACTATTATATACCACATTATTATATAGTACATACACGTATAACTTTACATTAATCATTTGCCCCATGCATATAAGCATGTACATTAAATTATTTACAGTACATAGTACATAAATGCAACTAGTGTATCAAATAGTTTCAGTATATGAATATCCTTCCAAACAGTGAATGCTTGATATTGCATAGTACATTCAACTACACCAGATTCAACTTATACAACCAAAGTAAAACATTCATCTAACACTGAAGTATAGGAGACAGAAATTTTACTTGGCGCTGTAGAGTAAGTACCTCAAAGGAACATGACAGACTCACTAAGAGTAAGAAACAGCAAAGCCTACCCCTTCCCTTTCACATAATGATTTAACCAGAACTTAGCAAAGAGAACTTTAGTTAATTAATCTAAGACCAGACGAGCTACCTGCAGACAGATTTATAGAGCAAACTCATCTATGTAGCAAAACAGTGAGAAGATCCACAGGTGGGAGGAAAAGCCTACGGAGCCTGGTGACAGCAGGTTGTCCAGAAAAGAATTTTAGCTTGAATTTAACCACTGCCTAAAAAAAACAAGAGTTTAAATGTAGATTTAAATGACAGTCTAAAAAGGTACAACTTTTTAGACCCAGGCCACAACCTTGAGAGTAAGTATACCAAAACCACAGTAGGCCTAAAAGCAGCCATCAGTTCAGAAAGCATTAAAGCCCAACAGTGCCTCCTTCCTATACCAAAAATGAACACTAACTCCTAATACAAAACTGAAGCAACATTAACAGAAGCAATACTATTAGCGTGAGTAACAAGAAACATTTCTCCTAGCACGAGCCTCTATCAGAAGGGATAGCCCACCGATGGTTAACAGCAGAGCAGGTATCGCCCACCCATAAACCTGTCTGTTAAACCTACTGGTGACCCAACACAGGAGCCCACTAAGGAGAAACTAAAAGTAAAAGGAACTCGGCCAACACAAACCCCAGCTGTTTACCAAAAACACCACCTCTAGCATATCCGATATCAGAGTGACGGCTGTTTCATGGCGGCAGCATCCTGACCGTCCAAAGGTAGCAAAATCACCTGTTCTCTAAGTAAGGACTTGCATGAAGGGCCACATGAGGGTTTTACTGTCTCTTACTTTCAATCAGTGAAACTGACCTTCCCGTGAAGAGGTGGGAATAAAAGTCTAAGGTGAGAAGACCCTAGGCAGCTTTAATTAATGACCCCAATAAAGCGAACGCACAACCCACCTGGGGGCTAATACGCCTTTAAGGGGGTGCTATAGGTTGGCATATATATTTTCCTTAGTTTCTCTGTTTATAAAATTTCTATATTTGTAAACATACAATGTAACAGATATAAGATTCCCATGTTTTCATTATTTAAAAATGTGATTATTAACCACTCCTAGAGTCTGTTTTGGTCTAATAGAGAGGTATGATGGTAGGTCTGCAGTAGTGGGAATGTAATCAAATCTCTGGATTGGTTCAATAATTTGTCCATCTCTTGGTGCTCATGAATTTAAGGTCATGGTTTGATATATAAGCTGGTCTTAGCTATGTCCCATACAGAGAAAACCTCTGTGACTTTGGAATATGATTACTTCCTAAACATACCTGGATATGTTAGAGACCATATGAGCAAGCAGATGGTTCAGTGTACACCCATCATTGAAAAAGACAAGTTGCCTAGTTACATCCTCTAATGGTGAATGTACAAACACCATATTTATGGGTAAGTTAAAATGATAAAGACATGCATTTTTGAAAATTACAGAGTCTTATCTTTTTGTGGCATTCTATTTGTAGCAAAGTGCTAGAAGTTGTGGCATCCCTGTTGTAAATTTCTAACATAAACTTAATTGATGGTGACTTTCAAATTATAAAAGAATATTATTATAACCTCCAGAGATACTTAAAATAGTTGAATGAAAAATAAAATATAGATTTGTACTTGAAAAATAAAACTGGTATTAGAAATCATATGTGCTTAGTCTTTTGACTGGGGGCATAATTGATACTTAATTGGTTCATCAGTGCAAAGAGATAAATTTAAGCCAAAGGGGTGCTCAAGTTACTTTTCTCTTATACCATGCAATTTTTACATTCAGGCTCTGGCAATTTAACAAAAAGTAAAAGGAAGGAAGGAAGCAAGCTAGCTAGCAAGCATGAAGGAAAATTTGTATGGCATGATGAGTGCAAAGCCTACAGAAAATTTGTGGGTTTTCAGCCTCAAGGTCTGTCTATTCAAAATGGGAGTAACTGAGTAATCAGTTTACTATCAAGGAATAGATCTGAGAATTCATAATTCCCATTCCTGTAATCAAATCCTAGACTAGTGTGTCTGTAGGAATGCTTTTCAAAGACAGTGTTCTCACTCATAGGGGACAATGAGGAAATATATAGAGGTGATATAAACATGGACTGAGGGACTAGTTTACTAGCAGCTCTGACATGCTTTAGGCAGTCTCAATTGATTAGGAATTGTCCCTATTCCCACATGGCCTTTAAAAAGTCTTATTGGATATTTTTACAGGTGAAAGCTTATATAATGATCTGAGCCTAAAAGTTAACTTTATTATAGGTATGAACACTAGGTTTTGATGAATGCTTTTAAGTATATACTGAATTATCTCAGGCATACATTACCATGCATAGCAAGGGAATATTGTACTGTTTTGTATGAAACTTTACCAATACTTTTTCAGCATGTGGAAAGTTTGTGTCACCAAATGCTGTGAGCTGCCACAAACATACATGTATCAGACAATAGTTGTAGCTGTTGCTTCCTCACTGATTTGATGAACAGGTGCAAGCAGCTGACTTCTCTATGTCTCCTAATGACGTGCTATCCCCACATTTTCACACTAAAGTGTATCTTATTTTACTATATATGTACTTTCCTTTAATGTATTATTTATATTAAAATTGGGATATTACATATGTTTTTTGTTAAATTGTAAGCATAGATAAATTGCATTTTAGGATCTAAAAGTGAGGTATTTCAAGATGTTTATTGTAAGAATACCTAGTGTGTTTGAAAGAGTTAGAACTATTGGTTAAAAATAAAAGACAGAAGTTAAAACAAGCTTTTAATGGCCATGCACTTATAAAACAAGCTCAAATCCTTATTTTTATAAGAATGTGACAGAGATTTAAGGCACAGGGCTTATGTCCATCAAGAGCTTTGAAAACTTTCTGGTATTTCTTTACTCAATTCTCATAATTTATCCTAAAGAAATAATTGGCAAGGCATTCTTTTCACTTGCAATCATGCTAGAAAAAAATAGAATCAATGCATAATAATTTGGAAAACACTCCATGATGGAACATTAAGTAGCTTTAAAAAATAACCTTTAAGATTGCATCATGATACACTAAATACTCATAGCATTGGGTTCAATGGAAGGATGCAGTGTGATCCTATTCTGCTTTTTTGAAACAGGAGGTTTTGTACAGAAAAAAGTAGCAGAATTATACTATAAAACTAGGGGTGGAATGACTAGCAAATTGTATTTCTTCTTTATACATTCTTTCCCAAATCATCAAAAGTAAGCCTGCCTGTCTTAAGAGACTGTAACCATACAAACACAATAAAATGCAACAATAAGCATGACTTTAAAAAGCACAGGCATGCAAGGGGACGTCCATCCTGAGCAACCCTCTGACCTCAGGTCTCTCAGCCCGTTTCACTTCATTAAAAGCCATGACAAATAAATCTATAAAACACCTTGCATAATAATGTATCCATAAATGTTCTCTGTTGCTGTTGCTAGTAATATTATTAATGAGGAAAATAAGGCCCGTTACAATTAGATGACTTTGGAAGTATAGTCTATCTCAAACAGTTTAAAATTACACATGTTTACAAAGGAAATAATAACCTATTTCCAGAACTACCCTAGGTGGTACTTTGTTTTTCTTATATAGCATATTTTCTCCTTTGGATGAAAGGGCCATGATGAAACATTATGTTGAAAGATTCAAAGATAAAAGATTTTATCCAAAATACTATACATAAGAAAGGAAAATGCTAGGAGTAAAATAAAAGCTGAGGATAATTGGGTGTGGGCTGGAGGGCCACAGAAATAGATTTCAAGCCATATTTTAGTTACTATCACATTGTTTAAATTTCAGCAAAACCCTACTGAAAAATGTTGCTTTTGTTTCTGTGTTTGTTAAAGATTATAAATGTTACCAAAAGGACATACAACTACAGAGTGCAATATAGAATGAAAAGCTGCCTGTGTAAAAAGCTATGTCTTGACCATGGTATTTCAGATAGTTTTCAAATACATCCAAGACAATATAAAAATCTGTATGAAAATTGTCACATCACTTATGTGGGAATATTTCAAATCTTTGTACCTACCCTTTACATTGCTTTTAATAATACGCCCACTCGTTAGTACTCTAACACAACAAAGGAAAAATCACGAAGAGGTACAGGTTGCAGTGAATTCACCACTACTAAAGAAAACAGAGTGACAGAAACTATGGGTTTTATTAAGCATTTTTAGGTCCTGGACCCATGGTTCTTCCTGCCCGTTTACTAGCATTGCTTTTCTTTTTTTTAATGTAGTGATATATCAGTTTTTCGTATTTGTTTCCCTGCTTTCTCTTCTTTTATTATGTCACAAACAACTAACATGCCATGTCCTCTATCCCCCCACAATGGTCTTTACAATAGAATCTAAATATCACAATTTATCTGTCCTAGTCGCTGCCAAACTTGCTGTCACCCCAACACTTAATGCTGTGTTTTCCTTCATGAGGCTCATACCTGTTATGTTGCTGCTGGGGAAGCCCTTGACCTTTGGTTTTATGTGATCCCTCCTACAGAACTACAGACTAATTTGACTGAAAGAACCAAATAGAAAAAAGCCATGAAAGAAATGCTCACTTTATTAAGAACTTCACCCAGCCTAGGAACAAAATGTTTTTCATCTCCCAAAAACAGAAAAAAAAAAAAAAAAAAAAAAAAAAAACACCATTGAGAAATAAATCACCAGCATTTAGCTGGGTCTAATCTCTCACACTTTCTGCCTCTGTGTCGCTAGATAAATGGTAACCAAGAACCTTGAGATATCTTTGTTTTTAAGGGAATAGTAATGAAATAATATCCAAATAATGAAGGTAGAGAAAAAGACCATTTTTAAATTACATTATAAAATTTCCTAGGTCACATAAAAGTTCCAGATTTTCATGCTAGAAGAAAAGCAATACTGCATATATTCTAAAACTCACTGGGGATTGCCCTGAGTTGTGTAAAACCTGATTCCTGATGAGGCAGAAGGCACCTGTCTTTGCCATGGGCTTGCTTCAGGGCTGAGGCTGCCTAATAACAAGCCCCCTTGGGATTCCGGTGCAAGGTAGATGTATGAAGTAAGGTATTTACCACATTCATAATACCTTTCATGCTCATAGCTCAAAGAACTTCATAAAATCCAATTAATTCATCAAGCTTCATAAACTTAGAAGGGCACACTTATTTGCAGCCCTACATGTGGCTAGCATGGGCAGCAAGTAGTCAGATGTGTGGTGTGGCTTAAGAGAATCTAAGTTTAACTGTCCAGTTTTTGAACTTCCATGTACCTAGAGAAAAGGCAGGGGAATAGTGAAGAATGTGAGTTACCACTCAATTCTAAGAAATGTGAGTTGGGTTAAGAATGCTCACAACGAAGGATGGTCTCATTGGCAAAACCCAAAAGAACTCTGGCTATCTCTACTTGGACAAAAAGGGGGTTGAGATTCTATTAAGGAGAAGGCTCTCCCACCTCCATGCTTTGTTGAGAAGTGCAAAACCACTTGCTAAAAGCCTTTGTGTGATATGTCAAATGAAATTTATAGAATTCATAGTAAGAAGAAATAGTTTAGATTATTTTAAATTATCTGTTTAACATATTAAAATACTAAAATATATATACCAAATACTTTAAAAAAACAAACAAAAACAAAGCATTAAACCAGCATTCACAGTGCATAACCCATTCCCTGGATGATGTGAAGCACTTTGGGACGTCTATAACCTTTTCCAAGCTCATATCAAGACAGAAATATCATACTTGGAATAACTCAACTTTACAGGGGACACCTGGTTATGACAACTTGCCAAGGTTATGACACCTTACTGAGCTGTTTGTACCAACGTAAAAGTACAGTAGCAAGTGCACAAACTTAATTGTCAGATTTGGAGATGACAACAGCTCTGAGGGCCATTCCAGAAAAGAGTTCTAAAATTGCTTTGAAGGGTGGACTAGGCCCTGGCATTGGTGCATGGCTTCCCAAGAGGGTAGTACTTTGAAGGTGACTATACTGATATTTAGCAATAAAGTATGTAGCACTTTTTCTAGAATAAGTTTTTAAAATTGTCTGAACTCATGTATATTTTCCAATAAATGAACTTATTAAATGCAGTATGCTTTTATAGGCACTGCATTATTAAATCCTCAAAATAAACCTATGAATTGGATATTTACATCCCCATTTTACAGATTAGGCCAACAGTGGTTAAGTAATTGACCATACTGGTGGATGACCAGCTTTGGGGAATATTGTAGAGTGATATTATAGGCAGTGATAGTATATAACATGAATTAGTCAATTTTCATAGCGGCTCTATGATGATAACTCTGCAGAGATATTCTAGAGTATAGAGTAGGTGGGATATATATACTGACAAGACAACAACCAGGAGAGCCCATTCAATCTCAGAATTCTACCATCCTATTTTCCATAATTATGATCTTTCCTCAAATAGTCTTAGTCTGTGTTCAAAATTCCTATCTATAAGATAGTACTATTACTGCTTCTTTTTAGTTTTACTTATATCAGTGCTATGGCAGAAAAGCTTCTTTTTCAGCTGAATTTACTGGGTCTTACTATGTCAGGGAAAATGCTAAGTACATAATATAAATCTGTCATTTATAATTCTCACAACAACCCTATAGATTTATTATTATTGTTATCTTGCACATGAAGAAAGGCACACAGAACTGGTATAGCTTTCTGAAGGTCACACAATTAGTAAAGGTAGAGTTGAGAATCAAAACCAGATATGTTTTAACTACAGAATGTGCAATCTTAATCAGTATGCTAGATGGTATTGTATATAGTGCTATAACTCATTTCAAGTAAGATCAATTTTAGAGTTATAATCACAGAAGTCTCAACTGAGGACAAGTGACAGGGCTGAAAAACATAGTTGGAAAAACGGACAGACACTGAGACCATGTCAATCTTAACATGAAATATTATGAATATATGTGAAGTCAAAGCTGTGACTCAATTGATATGATTAAATCCTTTAACAAGTACTTACTTTAAATACAAACTATAAAGTCAGTCCTAGAACCATTTTGATGTAACAAAAATTTGATGTTTTAGATATGAAATGTGTATGTGTCTACATGTTTTATTTATAAAATATGAGTTATTAATTTAATAGGTACATTTGGAAATCTATCTTCTATGTAGCTGCTTACAAATTAATTAAGCCCCCAACTAAACTTCTAATTAACTAAAAGTTGTTGACAACTCTCCATATCATTGTTTAACTAAAGGCTTCATCTTTTTCATTGTTTAGAATTATTAGCATATGCCATATTAATAATAAGCACATAAATTGAAAAATAAGGCCATTGTGAAACATTTTTTAATATCCTTAGCCTGAAAAGAGGAAAGCTCTTTTTCTATTTCTTTGAAGCTCATTTGTTCACAGGTAAAACAGATTAACAAAAATGGGATTAACAATTTAGTTTTCTCATCCCACCTGCAATTAAAAATAGGAAGCACCCAGATAGTTTGTTGTAAAAATAATGTAAAAGTCAGAATTCAGCATAATTTTATGTATAATATTTAGTATTATATATTTCATTTCTTTGTTATGGACACTCCAGACAGGAGAAGGAGACACAGACTGATGCAGATAAACCAAGGGAAAAATTGAGTTAACATCAGTGAACAATGCACAACCAATACACACATCCATACCACATGGACACACATACTTAGAAAAGACACAAATGAAGATGGTACACAATGGTATACAGTAGAGGATTCATTAATGAGAAAGCAATCCCAGGACATATATTTTCATTATTTTATATCCCCATTTTATGACTTTCTATTATTTCAAATTACTTAGTGCTTTCACCATGCCCAGCACAAGCTACTGATACTTAGCAGTAGACATGAGGATATTAAAGAAAACTTCATTTTCATTCAAAATGAACATAATCGGATCATTATACAAACGAGGATGTAAATTTACAGAACTACTGTTAAGTGACCAGTTAGAATCTCTTATTTAAGTAAGTAATTAGCCTTTACATTGGATACTGAGCAGAAGTATAACTCATTCATTTTACAACTGTCCATTGTTCACCACAGAAAATTTTTGCCCTTAGATCTCCATTGATCTCTTCAACATGCATTTTCAAGTTTAAATTCATATCATAAAGATACAAGAACTATAACTTCGTGTACTTCAAAATTCATTCAAGAAGTGTTGCTCTTCTACATAAGTCAGACTAAATTAGCTGTCTTTTCTATAGCTGGTGTACACCAGTACCTGTGCTCTATCCAGACGCATCCTCTTGGCGGCATTTCTACTCTCACTCTCACAGGCTGAGGCCAAGATACTCTCTGCAACTGCTGAAGTAAGGTGGGAAGGAATAGGTCGAGACTAAAAAAAAAAAAAAAAAGAAAAAAAAAAAGGAGAAAACATGAAAAAATTATTAACAGTATCATTAACAGGCCAATGCTACACTCAGAAGAGCTCACAGGATGTGCAGGAATATTCATTTATGTCAACTGAACTTATTCAATAAAAAGGGGAAATGAAAATTGCAAAGATGAAAAATGAAAGCTAGTTAGAGGTTAAAGCTATAGTTGCCACACGGATCCATCATTCATTTCCATAATGACATTGTCACAAGTATTTAGTCTGGCCCATTGAGCTGGAGTTTGAACAAATAAAACAAGTCCTTTAGTTCTTTTATAACATATGACAAACAAAACAAAACAAGTGACAGGGCTGAAACATAGTTGGGAAAACTGACAAGACATTCAGACCATGTCAATTTGAACATGAAACATTATGAAAATTTAGAGTTAAAGTTGTGACACAATTGATATGATCAAATTCTTTAACAAGTACTTACTTTAGTTAAAATACAAACTATGAAGTCAGTCCTAGAACCATTTTGATATAACAAAAATTTGATGTTTTAGATGAGATGTGAATGTGCCTACATGTTTTATTTAAAAAGATGAGTTAATATTATTAACTTAATAGGTACATTTGGAAATCCATCTTCTATGTAGCCACATACAAATTAATTAAGCTCCTAATTAACTATAAATTGTTGGCAACTCTCCATATCATTTTTGATAATCAGAACAATTTTCCATTCTCTTTTCCCATAATATGCAAAGTCATCTAAGTGAAAGATGAAATACTTAATGACACTGAACATTTTTATTTTTAATGAACATAAGCAAATGGAAGATAAATAACATGAAAATTAAGCCAGATGTGATAGCAAAATACGTCACGAAACAAAAGTGTCTTTTGGGAATCTAGCATATACTGTGGCATGTATCTCTGGGTTTTCAAAGTCTCAATCTAAAATATGTATGGATACCTTTCATTAGAAACCTCCGAACTAACAGACTTCTAAATTATTATTTTATTTTTTTATAAAAGAATCTGAACATGTCTTTATGGTCCTTGATTCATTTTGCTAACAGTGGCATGTAAAATGTGCTTTTAGTAAATTGAAACACGGAGGTTGTTTCAAACAAGATGGTAGAAGAGCTAAATTCAGACCACAAAGTTTAAGCAGAAACTCCTCAGGGAAATTTCTGTACTGTAAGAAGAGATGGGCTCTGACCTCGCTTAAACTACGAACTTCTGTAGCTGCCTCAGCCAACTTTCTCATGCTTCCACCTCCAAAGTAACCTCTGTAGGCAACAGGTAGGAAAGTTATAGGGTACCATCTCCACCTGGTAACCCTGTGACATGTCTGAAATGATGATTAGACAACTTTGACAATAAAGCGTCAGGATATCGGGAATGGTATTTTTGCAAAAGGAGGAGGTGACAGTCCTTTGAAGTAGCAGGGAAAATGCAGCAAATGCATTTTGAGAAGGAAATTAGAAAGGTAGGACTGTGTGTATACTGAAAAGAGAGCAGAGTCAAATGAGGCAAACCTAAAAAAATTGTCATAAAAATGTAAATAGAATTTCAAAAACTCATATTGCTTCTTCATTTCATTCTGTACTTCACTGAGTATAAGTTAGTTTAGCCCAGAACTAAAAATATAGTAAGCTACAAAATCAGTGTCTGATTAAAACATGTCCACAGCATAGCTCAGTTCTAAACCACATGTTAAGTACACAATGCTGTTGTTCTCAATTAAAATATGTTTTGAGGCAAGGGTGCTGTGGGAAAAAAAGGAATAGGAACATTCCCTTATGAAAAATGAAAACAGATTTATTTGATTGTACCTAGTACTATTCAAACAGAAGTGAATGTTCACACCTTTATAAATTATATTATTAGAACTTTCTCTGGTTCTAAGGACTGAATTAACAAAATCTAAATTAAGCTATTATTGATAGTTGCATGAAATTCAGAAAGATGTATTTCTATTCTTTATTATCTTTATTTTTCTATCTTTATCAGGCATCTCCACTCAAAATAGGAATATATCGTTTTGGAATTATATGTGTATAAATATAGAATATGTGATTTTTGTCAGAGTGATTAAATTGTAGTAATAATCACACAGGTTCCTTAAATACATAAAATTTTGTTGAAAAGAGAAAATGTAAGATAAAATATACTTTCAATTAAAATTAGTAGCATTTATTTCCAAATTCTGTTTTAATTTTAAAAATAAAATAGAAAGTAACTTTTACTAGAACAGTACAAATTGTCATGCATGATAATTTATGTAAGCTTTCCTTTCAGAGAAAATGATAGAGTTGCATCTTCCCCAGTTATATTAAATTGATCTTCTCAAAAACTAGAATGTCCTCGCTGAGTGGAACTAGATATTTTTTTAAGGTCACTGTATAACTTCATACTTTAAGATTAAAAAAAAAATCTACTCCAAGATAAAGCATCATTCATTCTTTCCTATTAAATGGGAAAAATAAATAGAAGTGATATGATAGTAGTCAAATAGTCTAATTTTGAAAATAGAATTGTTCTGAGTTTATTTTAGAATTATAATTTAGTCACCATAAATAACCATGGAAATCAGTCAGTACAAGTTTCTTCTCTAACGTCTCAAGAAATTGAAACTCTAACAGATGAAGTAATTTGCCAAAGGACAAATTGAGCTAGATATAGAACCCAGGTTTCATGTTTCCCAATTCTCAACTCTTTCATTGTCTTTACATTATTTATCATTACTAACGTAAAATATTCTAGCAAAAAGTCCTTACATACAAATTTTTGTGCTCAACCCAAAATATAAGTCAACCAAAGATAGCCCTTTACATGTATGTATTATAATCATAATACCAGATTCAAGCTCACTGGAGAGCAAAGAATGAATTAATAAAACCTACATTACAGTTTTAAAAATACGTATGTATTTTTCAGAGAATTTACTGTATCTCAAATACATAAAATACGTACTCCCAAGGAGAAAAACAGTACTATAATGAAATTTTAAGATAAATATTAATACCTAATTCAAATATGCTTAGGATGTACAGGCATGAATACAAAAAGCTTAGATTCATTCTCATTTAGTCTTCCAAACAACCCTTGAGAAAAGTAATTCTATTACTCATCTTTCAGAAAAAAATAAATTGAAATTATGCAAGATTATATAACTTGCCCAAGATCACACAGTATATTTGGGGAAACACCTGGATTGTTATTTAAATATGATGATAAATTGGGAGCAATAATCCCTCGTAAATAATTACATACTCTTATTTTACTACTAAGGCCTCAGTGAGCTTAAGTAAAGCAAGGGCTCTTATATACAACACATTCTTGCAGAGGAATCCTTTTATAGCCAACTCCATTTTGCATTTAAACAAATAATATATTTGGATCTCTCTAAAAATCTTCTCTTAAAGTAACTGAAATCCTTTTAATATATTTCCTTCTTATTCCTTTGAAATCCCCTTTCATTAATAAATAGCACAAAGATAAACTGTAACTTATCTAAGTTCTGTCACACGTTCTAGACTGACACAATTTAAATTCCCAATATTTTCATGTTGGAGCAAGTGAAAGTGGCAAGAAATTACTAGAAGTGAAATGTAATAAACTTAAGTTTCCTACCCAAAGTGAGAAAGAGGAGCCAGGCAGGGAAGCAATCCTGCTAAACATCCCTTTGGTTCTAAATACCAACAAGCTGATAATAAATGCAAATATCCCTTGATACACACGAGCTCAATTATGCTGTGCCTGGCTATAAGATTTCAAACATGAAAGTTTCTTTTGCTGATTTTTCTCCATAATTTGGCTCTTTATGTTATAGGTCAATTTTGCTCCTTATAAAAGCGATTTTATCACGGAGAAATTTAAAGCTATTATTTAGTATGAGTTCTGAGAACCATCCTCATGAAAACTCTCCGTTCCTTCATCACATTTAATTAGAGAGAGCTTATTCTCATAGGACTTTAGGGTCTTCCTGGGGATCATTAGCAAAGTGTGTTAAGGACTGTAGTCACGGATTCCACCAGGGACAAGGGCTGAAGATTCCATTCTTACATCATCAGTACAAGTGGTCTTTATGAAACAAAAGCTTTCATGTGGTAACTTCAGATAAGAAAATTGTGTGTGTGTGTGTGTGTGTGTGTGTGTGTGTGTGTGTGTGTGTGTTTAAAGAAAATAAAGTGAAAAAGAGAGGGGAAATACACTCCTAAAGGTAGGAGCGGGTTCGAGCAGGAGAATGGCTCAGCAGCCCAGATAAGAATATTTTGACAAAAAATCAAATGCAAAGAATTCAGTAGGTAATTCATGAAAAAGAACACTTCTGGTTGAATATAGCTTAACAATGATGCTATTTATTAGTATATATTAGAAGGTTTTAAAATACTGATTCTAAATATATATAATCTTACACTCTACATGATTTTTTCCTAGTTGAGAAGATCTGTTACCTATTTCTTCCTCTGGGTATAATATAATGCTAATCACCCCTCACTAATTATCTCTTCATAATTGACTGTCATTCTCAATGGAATAAGTTGATCTTTCCCTAGCACTGTTCTTATCATAATAATTATCTATGCCCAAATCAGTGGTGGTTGTTTCATTAAACAGATGGCTAAACTGTCACATGAAGCTTTAGGAGTTCAAAAAAATCACATTTTAATCCGAGATTTAAGTGACTGCTCTTGGCACAATGTAAATGTGTTTTTCCTTGTATAGGCATGTAAAACTTAACACCACACGAACAAGCTATTCCATTTTTTGGTCTTAAAAACAACAATATTACAGAGTACTCTGAACTTCTGCTGTTCATTTAAGATGCTGCAGGATTTTAAAAATTATATATCAATGTACAAAGAGATAAAAAAAAGTAAGATTTTGTTCATGGGTTAATGTGGCATAGCTTTGCTTTTATTATTATTATTATTATTATTATTATTATTATTATTATTATTATTATTATATGTGGGTAGTTCCCTGGCTGGAAATCAAACCCAGGCCACAGCATTGAGAGCGCCAAAGCTTAGCCACTATACCACCAGGGAACTCCCAATGTGGCATTGCTTTCGTATTTAGGTATAGACTAATCACAAGTATTAGACAAGGGCAGACTAGAAGGTGAAATCCACCCAAGACTTTAAGTAGAAAGAACTCTTTCAAAATAAAGCAAGTGATTCAATAATTAGTGTTTAGGTAGCATCTTAAATTAAGATTTTTTTCTCCTTGTTATTTTATAAAATATATAATTTAAGAAGTCTGCAGCTCAGAAAAAATATATATCCTATCTCCTGCAAATGGTTTATCTACACTTACAGGCAAAATTGTCACAGGCTGTTTGAAAGTTTCAGCTAAGGAATCCCTTCTGTTAACTAGGTAGTTTCATTTATAGAAATCAGTGGAATAAAGTAACAAGTTTAGCTACTAAGTCAGATTGAACTGGATATGATTGTATAATGAGCTATTTGCAATCAGTCTAAATTTTTTATTTACTATCTCTGAGCTTCACTCACCCTGCTGGGTATCATTATTTCTATTTATATAAATGGCAAAACGGAGGTTCAGTCAGCAGGTGAGAAATAGAAAAAAATAATCTCTACATCATGGGGCAGTTGTTAGAATTACTCCCATTAAGTAATGTGCATAAAATCACTAATATCCTCATTTCTTTAGTCAACGAATATATTTAAATAGCACTTACTATAATTCAGGAACTGTGTCAGATCCAAAGATATAAAGATAATACTGTCTCTGCCATCAGAGTTTACTTTACAAGCTAGTACAATGCATGTAAAGCATAATACATGTCCAAAAAAGTATGTTTATTACCCACTCAGAACATTTTATCAGCAATTCTGAAACTGTACTATGGTATAAATGGAAAGATTTTTCCAAAACTTGGGGCAAACTCAGTTGGCAAAAAAACAAACAAACAAAAAACTGGCATGATAACAATGTCTTTCTTTTTCCTACTTTCTGTGCATATTCATAACCTCTGTGACAGAAATAATAATACATTTGTGTATATGGATGTTTTTCCAGAACTTACTCTGAGTATTATGCATTAGACAGAATATATAGTCTATAATGTTCCCAGAATCTAAAAAGTTCTGGATTCTCAACTATAGATGACCGGAGATTTCAAATAACGGTTGTGAATGTGGACGGAAATAGCAGATCAACTGTCATCACCACATTCTGTATTGTTTTGGTAGAAATGATAAGCAAAGTGCCTCATTGACCGGACCCTGACCACATGGTTTAGGCTTGGACAATCAAGGGAGCTCATCTCTTTGTTCTCAGTAACTGATCCAAGAAATGGACTTAAGATCCAAATAAGGCCAGTCCAAGTCTTTTCATGGAAATAGGGACGTGAAGTGGAAGATTACTCTTGGGTTACAAGTTTTAAGAATGGAGGCCTACAGCTGCTGATGGCAGCATTTCCCAATAGTTAACAAGGATCCATCTGAGAGGTAAACCAATACACAAGAGAAGTATAGTTAAGACGTGGGAGAATGGCAAATCCCTGACTTTTGAGCCCAGGGATCCAGCTATGTGTGAACCCTTGGACTTCCTAGTTTCTAGAAAAAATTCCCTTGACTAATTTAGAAGGAAATGTATTTTTAACAAAAATGCTAATTAAAACCTTCAATGAAGTTTTGATTATATTTCATTATGAATTAATAATCTGTACTTTGACTTTAATTTTAAAACATTATTGGCCTTTAATAACAATAATTCACAAATACTTGGGGAATTAATGCTTATAGTTGATATTCAGAAGCCCAGTTTAGCTGATATCATGTGACAATACCTCTGATCAAGACAAGATAAACAAAATTATCTACTAAAACACGTTTTCATTTTTAACTAACGATCACTTATTTAAATCTACACTAGAAAATTTTTATTTAATTCCAAAAATAAGTGACTATAGACACTTACAATTATTGCAGATTATGGCATATTTTTCCTAATAGTTTACATGTGAAACCAAAATCTATACACAAATTCTATCCATAAAATTAGTATTACTACCTAATCACACTAATTGCTAAATAGATGAAAATATTTTTAAAATAGGGTCTCAAGAGTTAAAAAGATAGTTAAAATTAAATGCCACAGAACAGTATTCTTTAGGGGGAAAAGATCCCTAAAGATTTAAACTATATTAGGCTAGATTTTCAGTTAGCAGTAGCTTTTAAATTCAAATACCAGTTGCAGAATATTGTGAAATATGTAACACGCAATTTAAATGATCTCCCACGTAATTCTACCACAAAGCAACACCTTAGTAAGTCTCCATTCACTCACTCATCTTTCATTCAACAATTTTAATTCCAATGAATTAAACTTGTATTGAGCAGCTTTCACGAACAACTAATTGCACTATTAAGAAAGACATTATGGATGATACAGATATGCACAAATTAAGAAGCGTAGTACTCAAGAAACATAACTTCATATTAGGGAGCTAAGGCCCATATATAAATGACAGTAATATAAGACAGGATGAAATAAAACTACAAAAGAGTACCACAAAGTACAATTTGCACACAGAAGAAAGAGAAATTTAAGGCTGCTCTTAGCTAGAAGTGAGGATTAAGTAGAGAAAGACATATTTGATTCAGTCCTCCAAGTAGTTCAACAGACTGAGAGAATGAGGGTTTCCCAGTAAAACAATTTCAGACTAGATTGCATTTGACCATGTTCCTCCAATACCATGCACCATCTGGGTAGGATTTTTTTACACTGTGATGGCAAGTGCTATTGATTTTCATGTGTCAGGTAAGTGCCACTTGTTTCCATTTTTTCCATATGGAAACTATAGGTCAGGTTTCTAAGATTCACAAGTAACTTGGTAAAGCACAGGTAAAAACCAAGATCAACTGACTATAAAACCAGAGTGCTTTTCTCCAGATTTCCTCATCAGTGCTGCTAATTTTCCATTGTTTTCATCCGGGTTCAGTTTCCTCCTTCCTAGAGGATATTTCAGTAGTGGTCACCGCAGTTGTTCTCTCACTGTATCTCTTCCTTTTTTTTTCTTATTTTTTTAATTTGTTTTTATTGTTAGACTTTTTGGGGTGACATCTGTTAGCAAGGATTACATAGGTTTCAGGCATACAATTCTACAGTGCATTGTCAGCTTGTTGTATACTAAGTTCACCACCTACTGTGACTTCTTTTTCCTTCCTTCCTCACTCTGGAATAGGAGTTTAACTGGGCATTGATTTGTAGATTAAAAGTAGTTTCTCTAAGAATGTAAGACTTCCTTTAGTATTTTGAAGTTTGTCTTCTGACATCTATTTTTGAGATTAAAAATTGTGTTCATTCTGTCTTTCTGTTTGAGATAATCTTTTGTTTCTTCCTGGTGCAATTTAAGAATTTCTTGGGTCTGCAGTTGTTTCACAGTACATAGATAGGGATTTGTTCTTACACTGCTCAGGACTGGTTTACTTCTCTGCTCTTAAGACTCCATGGCTCAATTCTAAAAAAACATTCCTTCCTCATATGCTTGAATGTTATCTCTCTAATTTCTCCTCTGGAATGCCTATTAAATATCTCTTTATCATTCTATTCTCCATCTTAACTCCCCCTCCACCCTTTTTTCTTTTTGTGAATAATTTCTATAAATTTATGCTTATGGATTTTCTCTTTGGCTGCATCTTATCTTCTTATTTAACCAATCTAGTAAGGTTTTAATTTCAATGCTTATAATGCCTGTTTCATTTCTCAAATGTGTAACTGGATGTTTTATTTCCCCTTGAATAGAAAAGTAGCCCTTCCAGGGTCCTAGATTCACATACAGTTTTCAGTTCATGTTCCTGCCTAGTCACACACCAAAACCCATGTCTCCTGAACTTGAGTGGGGAATTAGACCCCACATTTTCTCTTTCTTGTCTGCTACCCTATCAAATTAAGGGCTCACAACTCTGGCTATGAGATTCTTGTTGTTGTCTTTGTTTAAATTTCATGGCTGGGAGTTTCCTTTTCTTTCTTTTGAGCTTAACTAGGTGTTTTAAAAAGTATATTTTACTCGGGATTTGTATATATTTGTAGAGAAAAGGTAAGTGGAGTATGTGGGGATATTCTATGAGGCTCAGGTCAATTTTTGGTAAAATATTCCATGATGACTAACTGACTACAAGGGCTGTCCAGAACACAGCCAGCTATAAATGCCTCTGTTTTTCATATTACATGGCCAGATACTTTCCAGATAGCTCTGGCATGTTTGCTATATTGTTTATTTTTCAATTTTAATATATTTAGTAAAAAATGGGAGAATAGTACCCATAATCCCCAACTCAGCAAATATCAGTGGACCAAGAGCACACACACTGAGAGAAGGGGCAGCGGTCCCATGTAATGGTCTATAGTGTGGAGGGAAATAATTAAGCATATTAAAAAGAAAGGGTAGAAAGGGGCTACATTATATGCTAAACACTTTACATACATTATCACATATAATACCCCAATAGCTTTCTCCTTTAGAAAAATGGAGACTCAGAAACATTACAAACTTATACAGTAATTCAGCTAAGCCAGGAATTGAACCTAGATTTCTCAGTTTCAAAAAGCCATACTTGAATATATTATAGTAAGTCAAATGTTTGACGTTATCAAAGCCAAAACTGATGGAGACTACTCCAGGAGCAAAGGAAGATTGTTTTTTTTAAAGGCAATAACGTTTAGGCACCGGGATCCCTCATTGGATGGATATTCTAAGCATTCCGGGTAGGAAGGGGAAGCCAAGTTAAAAATCAGGAAATGTTTGTATGTCAATGAGTCTGAAAATTGTGTAGAACAGGATCAGAAGAAAAGTGTGAATCTTCAGGATTTCTCTTTTAAAAAAATTTGTGTGTGCTACCTATTTTGCCATCCTTCCACCTAATTAAAAAATACCTGTGAATATTAAATCAAATTAAAAATATGATGGCAAAAATATCTGCGTACAATATTTACTTGCGATTGCTATCCATCCTACCCATCCATTTTCCTATCTGTTCAACACAAAGATGAATAGTCTAAGTGACAGATAATCCTCCTTATCCTCTAGGACAATCAAGTGATACATAAAATAAATAAAAATTACAAGTGTCAACTGGATGGTATAGATAATTTTTTATTTTGAATAGTATATTACTGACTAATGTATAAAATTGGGCTAAACTACAATATCAAGTTTATCCATGTTGGTCATTTAACATACTAGACCTTGTATTATTACTTAAGGATTTCACTTCCCACAACTTGGACCTCAATGAATTATAACAAACAGGGAATATGTCATATTTTTCTAATTAATGGGTCAGACATCTATTTTTCCTTACTTTGTGTAATGTTATGTACATCATACATACTCATATATTGAATAAAAAGTAAATGAAAACTTATTAAAGTTAAATTTAGTTGAGTAGCATTTCTTTACAGCTTATTTCCCTAAAGATTAGTTTGTAAAACTACTTGACTTTGAATTAGTTAATTTTTTGTCCTTCTATATGTACTTCACAAATTTTACAACAGGTGTCTAATCTATTGAAGTAAATAAATACAATTAATAAAAAAAGAAAATCTCAAATATGCCTGAAAGAAATTAAGACTTCTATATAACAATGATTTTTTTCTCTAAAATAATGATTAATAAAAAAATTTATACAATGAAAATTCACATGAATTTTATGAAAAAGAAGAATCTCTAAATAACTTTATAGATTAGGAAGAAATATACTAGACACTGTTAAAATAAATGTCTTGATATATGATGTTATTATCTTTACTGAAAGAGAAAGGAATTATATTGTAGTCTGTATCCTAAATAAGACAGTTTTAATTGAAATTTTACATCAACTAAGTAGTTCTGAACCCAATGACAATGCTAGGGCTATGCCCTTTCTATATGAAAATGACTTACGCACCACAAACTCCAACTTCATTGTAGTTATTCAGAAAAGTAAGCAAAAACTTAAATGGAGAGTTGTGTGATTGTATAATATAAACATTTTGGGAAGCTTTTTCAGAAGATGCATTAAATAATATTTGACTGACAATACATTCAGAGTTAACATTTATTGAGTAGTTACTATGTGTCAGAAATGGCTTGTAGAGCTTTACATGTGACAATTGATAGAATTCTCACAGCTCTATAAATTAGGAATTATGATCATCTCAGAGGAGACATCTCAGTATGTTGGTGAACTGACTTGCCCAGGTCACACAGAGCTACAAAGTGGTGGGTCTAAGACTCCCAACCAGGTTCTTTGGGGACCAAACCTTGTTCTCTTTAGCATCTAGGAAGACTGCTTCTCTATAAGAACCTTCTCTATAAGTGATTTTTCCTTTTTTTTTCTTCTCACATTTATTTATTTATTTTTATTTTTTAAAATTATATTTATCGGGGAGACATTAGTTAATAAAATTATATGAGTGCTGTCCAGAAAAAATCCAGCCATAAGTGCCTCTATTTTTCATATTACCTGGCTGGATACTTTCTGGGCAGCCCTTGTTTCAGGTGTACAATTCTATAATATATCATCTACCTGTTGTATTGTGTGCTCACCACTCACAGTCAGTTCTCTTTCCATCACCAAATATTTGACCCCGCCCTCTTCCATTGACATCCTTACCCCTCACCCTCTGGTAACCACTACACTATTGTCTGTGTCCACAAGTTTTTGATTTTTTTCTTTGTCATGTTCACTTTCTGCTTTTAGTTTTATATCCCACATGAGTGAAGTCATATGATTCTGGACTTTTTCTGTCTTATTATGCTCAGCATGATGATCTCAAGATGCATCCATTTGTTGTCACAAATGGCAGTAGTTCATCTTTTCTTACAGCTGAGTAATACTGTATTGTGTGTATGTACCACAGCTTCTTTAGCCAGTCATCCATCAAAGGACATTTTGGTTGTTTCCATGTCTTGGCCACCATGAACAGTGCTGCAATAAACACTGGGGTACATATATCCTTGAGGAAAAAAAGGTTTTCCAATTTTTTGTGTAGATACCCAGAAGAGGGATTGTTGGATCATATGGTAATTCTATTCTTAATTTTTTGAGGAATCTCCATACTGTCTTCCATAGCAGTTATACCAATTTATATTCCCACCAGCAGTGCATGAGGGTTTTTTTCCACATCCTCTCCAGCACTTGTTATTCCTTGTCTTGTTGATAACAGCCATTCTAACAGGTGTGAGGTGGTATCTTGTTGTGGTTTTGATTTGCATTTCGCTCAGAGCAATGAAAGTTGACCATTTTTTCATGTATCTGTTGGCCATTTCTATGTCTTCTTGGGAGAAGTGTCTGTTCAGGTCCTCTGTCCATTTTTAAATTGGATTGCTTGTTTTTTTTTTTGTTGTTGACTTGTACGAGTTCTTTATATATTTTGGATATTAGCCTCTTTTCTTTTTAAAAATAACAGATATTTTTGCAAGCCAATATAATCAATAGTAGACAGTGGATCTGTTACTTTTGTCATTTCATTTACATCTGAAAAACTATTCTCTATGTGTCATCCTGTGAAACCTCTACCTACTATCTACACTAACTCCTATGTCATTGCACCTCGTATGTGAGAGGCACAGATTGCAAACACTAACAGTCTTGGCTTTTACTGAGTTAAGAAAGGAAAAGTAATGGTTTCAGGAAATTTCCAATACATTTTTGTTCACATACATAAAAAAGAAATAAAAAATACACTGTAACTGTATGCACTATTTCTAGGTGTAATAATTAGAGAGCAAGGTGAAGTAGAATCGAGTTAAAAAAAAAAACATTGATATCTGATTTCCACCCATAAGTAATCTAATGTCAGCATAATCTCATCCATCTACAAAGCCCAGCTGACTATAAAGGTTCATGTTACCATCCATAAACACACAGATATATTGAGTACAACAAAGCTTTATATTTCATATGAAGGTTTTCATTGCCTGATCTTTATTTTCAAGGCTTGCTATTTGGTAATCATTGGTATGAAAACAGTATTACTTATAAGAATCCATCCATTTTCTTTCATTCCAAGAAAGTCATTCCCATAATGCCATTAAAGCAACAACTGGTGCTTCAGTTCAAGACTTGATTAACCTTATATCCACTTCAGTGGTAACAAAGAAAATACACACAAATGAGATGCTGGTTCTTGTGGGATTTTACTCACATCACCCTCATTTTCTATGACATGGTACCATGTGGGCCTGTAAGCACTGGTTTCACAAGGAATTCCTCATTGGATAAACAAAGGGAATAAATAACTTCAGGAAGATGAAAAGGAGAAGGGGAAAAAACAAACAAGCAAACAAAACCCCCTTTGACCTGACATTATGGAAAAAATAAAAAAGACACTAAGATGAAAAAAAAAATAGTGTCATGGTTTACATGTGGAATTTTGATGGAATCTAGGGCTGTGTTTTAATTCAAAACTCACCATCTCAAAACCACTTCTTTTCATCCGCCTGCAGGACTTGAGGTAAGTACGTATACGTTTTCTGGCACGCTCTTGATACTCAGGGAATTGTCGCCTGCATGAGTCAATGATAGCCTGGATCTTTTCTTTGGGCTGCTTAGAGATTGGGACCATTCGGTCCAAGTTTTCATCTACAAACAGCCTGACAAACATCTGTTGGCAAGAGGGAGACAGAGGAGAAGGGTTTGGAGGGCTGCTCTCTGCTGTTTCTAGCTTCCTGTCTTGATAACCGATAGGAAAATACTCTTTTCTGGTTTATTCACTGGAGAACTTTGCAATGGAAAGCCAGAAATTTTAAGCAAACACCCTTTAAAGACTAAATGGTTGGATAAAAAATAGAGAGAGAAAAAGAGGAGAGAAAAGCAGACGGACACAGACAGACAGAAAAGTATAGACTATTGTGTAGAAAAAAAAAATCAGGAAATAACAGTAGACTGCGACAATTAAGCACCCCACAAATTTCTCTATTCATAATAAATGACTGCTACATTGTAGAGTATCCTAACCTCTGAAAACAAACAATTGACTCTTTTGTCATGCATAATTAGATAAGCTGAGGAAGCAAAAGAAATAAATGATGACGGGCATACTCTCCGGAGAAATAAGCTGAGGCCCCCTTCATCCACTAGGTAAACATGCATACTCACACAACACAACTCCAGTTTTCAGCTCACATTTGGCTTTAAAATTCTAAACAAAACACAGCAATTCTGGTGTCTGGTTGGCAAAGTGTGTTTCATGTACTTTTTAAATCCTTCTGTAAATTAAACAAACATGTCTCTAAAATATCCACATTTACCGACAAGCAACAACATGAAAGTGAAGTGGTAAAAATTAAGCTGCACTGGGAGTGTGGCAAAACTCACATTAAAAGCCTTCAGCCGCTCTGCCTCCACGCCATCTGTCTCGTTGACTTTCTCAGAGTCGTCATGGTCATCATGGTCATCTTCATCTTCATCTCCCCGATTTAGAGACAGGTCCTCTGCACCTCGGTCTACGCTCTCATTTTTGCCAGAGTCGTAGCTTGAGTAACTATGTGCAGGAGACTGCAAAGAAAGGAGGAAATTGTTGCCTTTAAATGACCTGCACAAGGTGTTTACATTTGTTTTATTGTTAATTTCAATGGTTTCTCGAAAGTCTTGTTTACATGAGTTGGTAACTCTAGAGCTGGGGCTTTTTTTATTTAAACCCAAATTAATTAAAATTAAATTAAAATTTTATTTCCTCAGTCACACCTATCACATGCCAAGTGCTCAATAGGCACATGAACATTTCCACTGCTGCAAAAAATTTTATTGAATTTAGCTTTTTAAGAGCAATTACTGTTTTCATTCAATACCCATGTCTCAAAGAAGAAAAAAGAAAAGCCAGCCTGTAATCAATATTGCAAGAGAATCATTGAATCACATGGTCTTCAAAATGGAAATGACCTCAGAGCTTAGTTGGCCTGACTGCATTAGCATTTTTTAAACAGATATGTAAACCGAGGGGTGGATATGTTTAATTGACTATACAAAATATTATTGAGACTAAGGGTGTTATTTGTGTAACAACATGCTTTAAAATAGTTTAAAATGGTTTATAAGTCTTAACATGGCATCTGATTTTGTTTTAGAAAAAAGGAACCAGAATTCTTCCTAATCATCTCTCAAGCTTAGAGTTTCTTAATGCATAAGGGATGATGAATAGAAACCAAGACAATTTTCACAAAGTGATATAGTGCGCCCAAGACCAACCATGGGTCCTGCTGTGGTATCTCCTACTTCTCTGTCAGTCAAGCATCTTTTCCTTTCAGAAACAGGCCCTGTTTCACCAAGTGAGCATGCCAATCCTGTGGGCATTAAATTTGTCTATCCGAGCCATGCGTGCTTCAACTTCACCTCTAGGTGAAGAAAGCTTGTCTGTAACTAAAATCAAGTCTAGCAGAACTAAACAGAATAGAAACAGTCCTGATAACATCATTTGAACATCTAAATTCTACTGTGCCTGAAATTAATCCATAGACAATTCAGTTGTGTGATACCATGCATCCTCCACTCTCCTCATTTTATTTTTTTGCTTAAATCTAAGTTTCAGTCACTTGCAATTGAGGCTGGAATAATGCAGAATCAATCATTATGAGGCTAGATTAAAGACACAGATTTCACATATAACTTAGACACATAGATGGCCCCAGCTAAATAAATAGTAGTATCTGTAAACAGGAGCAGCTATCCTCAAATCTATCAGCAAAGCAAAATCCTTTTCAATGGGAAATTTGAAATCAACAGTGTTCAAAACTGCCTATGTACGATAATATGTGAAGCATCCTTTAAGGATCACACTAATAGGTTATAACTATATAATCAGAGGAAAGATAATAAAACTAGAATAGACTACTGACATTAAAAGTGAAGTTAAAGCTTCTGGTCAAGATGGCAGAATAGGTAAATGCTATGCTCACCTTTTCTCTCATGGTCACATCAAAATTACAACTAAACTGCAGAACAACCATCATTGAAAACTGTTGGAAGTGTAGCTGACCAGAAGTCCTATAACTAAGGATATACAGAAGAAGCCACCTTGAGACTAGTAGGAGGGGCAAAGAGCAGAACCAGCTGGTCCCACACCCACATGTAGCAGTTAAAAATCAGGAGAGAGATCTCCACTTCTAAGCCACTCTTTGAGGAGCAAGGTGTCCCGCAAGAGACTCCTCAGCCCAGGGTTCCAGGGCTGGGAAATGAAGCCTCCACAACTTCTAGCTGTGAAAACAAGTGAAGACTGCAGCTGAGTGAGAAGGAAGGCAGCTGGAGTTCCAGGCATTCCTCTTAAAGGACACATGCATGCACTTACTCACTTACAGACCCACTCATTCTGGGCTCCAGAGATGGGGCAACTGCTTAAAAAGCACCACGGATATATGAGAAGGAACGGGATTGTCTGGGATCAGGGCGAGGGTTGGAGGGGTAGCTTTCTCCCAGACTTAAGTGTTGACAGAATCCACTGTTCTTTTGTTGAACTCACAGCAGCAAGCAGACACAGGCAGCCTCAATAGCCAAGTCTCCATCAACCTGGCTAATACCATTTACCCCATGCTGGTGATTCTAAGACACTGCCCCACCCAACTTGCTGGCCCAGTCGAGCTGCTTCCAGTGGCTTTTCCATATACATGGCCTGTCATGGTTCATGCTGCAGAATTTCCAAAATTCTCTGAAAGGCTCACAAACCTGAAAAAGCAGCATCTGGTCTTGGCATGCCCTGTACCTCTTGCTAAGCAGCTCCAAGGCCAGCAATAGTGGCAGTTATCCTTGGTTCATAGTTTAGCCTCTCCCAGGTACCTCCAAGCTCAACACAAGTGACAACCATGTGCATTCAGATCACTTTGTAGCTCATATCAAGCGGCCCCAGGCAGAGGACATGCAGCAACTGCCCTTGGCCTGCAACAAAGCTCTTCCAAGAAGACCCAAACAAACACAACTAGTGGTCAGCTTTAGACCACACCTGAGAACCACACAACCACCTGCACAAATAACATACTCAAAAGGCAGACTGGGCAGGCACCAGAGCCCTGTTAAAATGAACTCTGCTCCATAGTCTCAACCCTTGCAGCACAGCTCCACCACTGTAGTGACAGCCAGTTCTCAAAACCAATCAGCCTGAGGGTCAATTCCCTCCTACTGACATGCCAATAGCAATCAAGATTCATCTACAACAGGAGAGCACACATAAACCACACAAAAGATACACCTGGAGCACCTGGCACAGGTGACCAGGGAGATTTTGCCACTGCTCCCATAGCAAACCTACTATATAAGGCCATTCTAATAAGACCGGAAGACAAGAAGAGTAGCAGCCCTACCTAAAAATAAAAATAAAAAAAACCACAGGGACGAGACAAAATATGGAGACAAACACACATGTCCCAAATGAAAGAACAGTACAAACCTCTGGGGGTGGGGGGAGAGGAGAACTAAACAAAATGGTGACAAGCAATCAATCAGACACAGACTTCAGAACTCTGGCTATGAGGATGCTCAATGATCTCATGGAGAACTTCAACCAAGAGATAGGAAACATAAAAGACAACCATTCAGAAATAAAAAAAAATATAGTAACAAAGAACATATTAGCTGGAATAGAAGATTAGATGAAGCAGAGGATTGATTCAGTGATTTAGAGGATAAGGTAGCAGAAAAAACCCACTCAGAACAGCAAAAAGAAAATAAAAAGAAAAGTGAGGATAGTTTAAGAGGCCTCTGGGATAACATCACTTGTATCAACATTCACATTATAGAGGTACCAGAAAGAGTAAGGAATTGAAAACCTATTTGAAGAAGTAATGATAGAAAACTTTCCTAACCTATTGAAGGAAAAAGACATACAACCCCAGGAAGGACAGAGCTCCCTAAACAAGATTAACTCAAAGAGGCCCACACCCCACACCAAGATACTTAATTATAATATAATACCAAAAGTTAAAGACAAAGAGAGAATCTTAAAAGCATCAAGAGAAAAGCAGTTAGCGATCTACCAGGGAGCTCCCATAAGGCAGTCAGCTGATTTCTCAGCAGAAACTTCATAGGTCAGAAGGGACTGACACAAAATATTCAAAGTGATAAAAAGCAAGGACCTAAAATGAAGATTTTTCTACCCAGCAAAGCTATCATTTAGAATTGAAGCACATATAAAGAGCTTCACAGACAATAAAGAGGTTCATCACCACCAAATCATAAGAAATGATAAAGTGACCTCTTTAAAAAGAAAAAAGATCAAAACTATGAATAAAAATTGGCAATAACTACATATCTGTCAATAATTACTTTAAATATAAGTGGATTAAATGTTCTAATCAAAAGACATAGGGTAGCTGAATGGATAAGAAAGTAAGACCCTTACATATGCTGCCTATAAGAGATTCACTTCACAGTGAAAGACACATAATGGAAATAAAGGGATGAAAAGGGATTATTTCATGAAAAAATGGAAACAAAGCTGTGCTAGTAATACTTACACCAGAAAAAATACACTAAAACAAAGGTTATAACAAGAGACAAAGAAGGACCCAGTAATTCCATCTGTGGGTTTTCACCTGAATAAACCCAAAACACTAATTCAAAAACACATATGCATCCATATTTTCATTGTAGTTTTATTTACAATAGCCATGATATGGAGGCTACTTGGATGTCCATCAATGAATGAATGGATAAAGAAGAGGTGCAACATATATACAATTGAACATTACTCAGCCATAAAAAAGAATGAAATCTTGCCATCTGCGACAATATGGATGGACTTAGAGGATGTTACGCTGAAAGGGTAAGTCAGAGAGAGAAAGAGAAATGCCACTTATATGTGGAATCTAAAAAACAAAATGGAACAAAACAAAAACTCACAGATACAGAGAACATTTTGATGGTTGCCAGGTGAGAGGTGGGGCAAGGGGGGAATGAATTAAGAAGTATAAATTGGTATTACAAAGTAGCATGGGGATGTAGGGTGTAGCATAAGGAATATAGTCAACAATATTGTAATAACTATGTAAAGTGTCAGACAGGTACTAGATTTATCACCTAATCACTTTGTCAGCTATATAAATGTCTAATTACTGTGTTGTACACCTGAAACTAAAACTATATATCAAACTTTGAAAAAATATTTTTTTAACTGAAGCAAAAATGTAAAATCAACCTAATTTTTACAGTTTAAATTATTAACAAGGTGGAATTACCTAATAAAATACAAGGCAAATATTCCATAAATTTGAAAAATGTGCCACATGTATTTTTTAAGTGGCAATGTGCACCATTTGAAAAATGTTATATTTATCTGAATGCAGATATTCCAGGCTAATTTATTCTTTATACATACCCTGAGACACACAAACCAGGTCTGTTGCAAACAGAACCACTTGGAACCATGAAAGATGGTCCTAGTCACTTAGAGTAAAAAAATCCCAATCTTATCAATTCTAACAAATGTTACACTGGTGAGTGATGTGGATAATGAAGGGAGACTATACATGAATAGGGGCCAAGGATATGTGTAAAATCTCTGTACCTTCCTCTAACTTTGCTGTGAACCTAAAACTGCTTAAAAAATTAAAATCCCTCCAAAAAAGAGCAGGGGGAGGTATGTGGGTATTGAGGTAGTAACACACAACCAAACAATAAAAATTACTATATGGGCCTCCTAATAACCTACATACAATAGGGCAGTCATTGCCCCATAAACCTGGCTTGCCTTAAGAACTATGGATAACCATACCCTAGGAAGCCTTCATTTCAGAAGCAAGTATTTTCATATTCCAGCTATGCATCTAAAAAACCCAAATCATATCTTCAAGATACACAAAGACATTAAGGATTCACAATTTAGGTCCTATGGAAGTTGCATGCCTGTTTATCCTTAAAACAGAGATGTTGATTTACGGGGATAAGGGTTTATTTTTGCCTCAGTTACATACTCCCTTTGGTTCCCTTGAGATAACATGTGGCCCTCCTTAGCAAAGATCCTCCTGAGAATACATTTGCACTTCCCTTTCTCACTTGTTCCCACTCTTGTATAAATCCCATCACTGGACCTAAAATAATCCCCACAGGGAGGAAGCTAAATCTAAATCTGTTATTACGGCATACTCTGTGGTCAGAGCATAGCATGGCTCAGACAGCAATACCACAATGCTTCGTGAGAGATGCAGCTGGGGCGGGGGGTGGGGGTGCATTTTTGATAGGCAGCCAAGGGAAATAAAGACAAAACTTTTATTTCTCCCTAAATAAGGGAAGAATCACGTAAATTCAGTGCCAGGAATCCATACTTTTATACTTTCTGTACATATCTGTCACAGCCCTGATTATAAAGTATTGTACAAGTTATGCTTCTATGTCCACCTGCCCACAGTCTCTATGTCCACAGAGACTAAGAGTTACTTGGGATTGAGGTCACTTTGAGAACATGCCTTTCCCATCTTTCTAACCCTGTACAATGCAATTACATGGTGAAAATAAAGTAAATGCTTTCTGAATGAGTGACTACATAAGCATTGGAGTTGCACAGAAGATTTGAGTGTTTTTAAACTGTAATTTTAAAATGTATCTTGCCAGTTAGTGTTTAAAATATCAGTATTTATTACTGAATCTACTGGGCAATCTTAGCATCATTAAGTGTGTGGTGACCAGACACTGTGCCTTCTGACGTGATGGGAAGGGAAGCATGCAGCATCACCTAAGCTCACCAAAAGAAGAAGAAAAAAAAAAAAAAGAATTTGAATCTAATCAAAACCCCAATCTAGAAACAGTCATTTTCAAAGTCTGCCTACTAGATCCACAATATCCACATTCCCTTAGACTTTTTAGAAACGCAAATTATTGCCCTCCCCCACCCCGCATCCCAATCAACTGAGCCAGACACCATGGGGCAGGAACTGGGAATCTGTTTTAATATGCCTTCCAGGGGATTCTGAGGCAAGCTCAAGTTTGAGAACCACTAGTCTGGAGCTGACTTTCATTTATAGGAAATAAAGCAGCTAGAAAAACAAATTAATGATACCAGAAAAAGCACAGAGACAAATCCAAAATATTAGACATTGTACAGGACAGTATAGACTTTGGTTCTGCAAGCTAGTGACATACTGAAGAGATTTAAGAAATGTATTAACGTTAACTATTTTGACCTTGTTTGTATCATAATTCAAATAAACTCAATGCAAAAAGTCATTTTTGAGAAAACTGGAAATATTTGACTATGGATGGGAATATTAGATGACATCGAATTTTTATTAACTTTGTTAGATGTGATAACCTAACTTTTGGTAAAGAAAGTATTTATATAAGAAAATGGCCACATTTGGTGAAGATACAAATAGTGGAATGAAGGGATGAAATGACATGACTATCTGGGATTTGCTTTAAAATACTACAGAAAAAGAAAAAAGTGAAAAAGCAAACTAATGTGGAAAGTCTTAATCATTGTTGAATTTAGGTGATAGATACTAGTTTTATAGGTCTATGTATCATGTCCTCTATTTTTAAAACATTTTAAACTGTCAAAGTAAATTTTAAAATGTATAAATTTTGCAATGTTTGGCATCTCCTCAATTTTGAGTATTTTTTCATGACAATCATTTAAAGAAACATTACTTCATGCTTAAAACACTGTTCTAGGCTCAGACTTGAATGAATTGAAGTTTTGTGATGCCTGAAAGTTATCAAATTTGGAGAGGAGCTCACTTTAAAAACTAGATACAAAAGTAAATAATTAAAATGAGAAAATCATAATTAACAGGATTCAAAAAAGCTTGTAAATGCTATAAAAATTATAAAAAATACTTTAAAAATTAAGTAACTCCCTGGTTCATCTCTATAATACTGTGTTTTTTTCATGCTCTTTGCTTCTGCATATGACAATGCTTTTTTATGATGTTCTACAGACAGAAAAGAAAAATTATTCAGCCTTTACTTATGTAGCCTGTTTGATGGAAATGTGTCTTATTGTTGATAGTTTAGAAAATTGCCTTTGCTTTTCAAATTAACTATTGCTAATATCATGCGAACTGTTAGGTTGTTCTCAGTTTGAAGAAACCCTTAATCAAATTCCTTTCATGCCTGAACCATGACTTTTTTTTTTTTTAGAGCATTTCAAGTTTTCCTGGAAAGTGACTGATGTTTTCATTAAAGTGGCATTTATTAGTTATTTTCTTCACTGATACCAGTATTTTTCTGTCAAAACCAATCTGAAACTTAAATCTCCCAATTTGTTAATATAATTCATTTCCCTCTATGAATTTTATTTTTTTTTCTAAAGAAAAATGAAATTCATAGAGGGGAATGAATTACACTAGACCTTTAGTAAGACCTGAATTTTATTACAAGTCACTAACTTCTGCGTGTCAGAATAATGAGGTCTATTGATCTCTCTTTTATTGATTTTTTTCCATATTCCATTAATATTTTATCTGAATTTTCTTTCAATCCTTTATTAAATAAAGGCAACAAAATGACACCAGCCTTCAGATGTTTCCAAGTTAGAAGTCTGTAATTTCTCATGTTTTATCCAAAAGGTCCAACAAGATCTTTCTACATGACAGTTGAAATGTCATATTCTACTGTGTGAAGGGTACACAAGATATTTCTATATTATGACTTACAATTGCACATGAATTGACAATTATCCATTTGCATAATCATGGGGTGGTATTTGGCGTACTGGTTTATCATTGTGTATACAATTTCCCATAATTCAGATCAATTCTTCTTAAGCAGTTTTAGATAAATAAGTCACATTTTACATTTCAACATTTTTCCAAGTGTTTGTCCAAAAAGAAATCAAATTTACCATTTACTTTTAAAGATGTTCATGAAATTTTTGTTGTACTAAAATTACTCCATTCAATCTTAATATCTGATAAAAAATGTTTTCTCACTTAATTTTAAAACCACAGCTATCTCTTGGGCACTTCAAAACGATACGAAATATTTTTTCAAGCCTGTTCAAGATGTTGGTTGGCTAGCACAGTGGTTCTCCCATCTTGGCATGCATCAGAATAACCCCAAGAATTTTTTAAAACACTGATTGCTGGACCCCACTCAGTAGTCTGGAGAGGGGCCCAAGAATTTTGATTGGTAATGGGTGCCCAGATGAGGCAGACGCTGTTGGTCTTAGTCCATGTGGGTTGCTGTAACAAAAATACTATAGATTGAGTGGCTTAAAAACAAGTATTTCTTTCTTATGGTTCTGGAAGCTGGGAAGTCGAAGATCAAGGTGCCAACAAATTCAGTGTTTGATGAGGACCTGCTTCCTGGTTCAGAAATGGCCATCTTCTTTCTGTGCCTTCACTTGGCGAAAGGCACAAAGAAACTCTCTTGAAGTTTTTTTGTTTTGTATTTTTTAATCCTATTTATTAGGATGCCACCCTCATTACTAACCACCTCCCAAAGGTCCTACTTCTTAATACCATCACATTGGGGATTAAGATTTCAACATATGGATTTGGAAAGGACACAGACATTCATTTCATAACACTGCTGGTCTGGGGAACACACAGAGAAGTTGGCACCTTTTTATTTTATTTATGTATAATCCAAGTGACCATAGCCACTATGAGGTCTATGGAATCTTCATAACCTTTAAGATTTCTGTAATATCTATCTTGTTCAAAATTGTTTACAAGCCAAACAATACTTGTGACCTTTAGTTTTCAAATAAATTGGCCAGCATCTCATAGCAGTTTGACAATCTTCTATTTTTTTCTATAAAATATGCTCACAGAAATTTTTTTCATTAATGTTCTATTGAAACTCTAATATTTGATCCAGATTTGGGGGTAGGAGGGATACTATTTTATTTTTACTGAATAAAATCAATTCATCCTAAAAGGCCATAATTAGATATCACAATAATTACTGCTGCTCACATTTCTGTGTATTGTGTTGACCCAACAAATTGTATTTTTATTTACGATTATTTTAGTCTTCCCTTTCTTCTGTTTTTGTTAGAAAAGATCTTGTGTCTCATCATTATCTTTTTCTCTGTTACTTTCACCATTTATATTCTTTGGTTGTCATCATTCTTATCCTTATCTTACATTGACCATCAGAATTTATTTTTAATAATAGTTTTTGACATGTTGACATTTTGAAGCTCCTTACAATATATCCTTTTCATTTTTGACTTCCTATAAGATACATTCTGCTAATTATATATGAATTGTGGAATGACCAAGAATTCTGAAGAAATATATAAAATTAATCTAAAATTAAGACCTATCCATTTCTAAATCACTTCTGTTATTTTGAGGTACATAATAGTTATTATTACATTGTCCTTATATTGTACACACTGAGTTCTTGGTGAATGCATAGAGAAGTTTTGTCACTTTCTTTAAGCCATTTTATACTATCAACAGCATGTCCCTTTTTCTGGAACTTTCAGGCCTCACTGGGAAAAAAATGCATGCTTGATGCAATCTCATAGGTAAGATGTATAAAACAAGTTCCATCACAAGTATATGTATTAGCTAGTTTCAGATATGCTAATGATTTATGTCATAACAAAAAAAATTCAGGTAAAGACTACTTTGTGGGATTTCCATGAATAAATAAAAAATAGTGTACTAATTAAGTATATTCTTCAAGAGACCAGACCTGACTTTGTTTTTTGTTTTTTTAATTTTATATACATGATGATTAGAAGAATGTTCAACATTCACAATTGTGGCCACAAACAGTTCAATCTTTGTTTCTCATGTTTCCATTTCCCATATATTCCTGGCACCAAGAACAGCACATGTTCACATCAGGACCCGTGTGGCCCTAAACACCTGGTTATGGCATGACACCAGGACAGTTGGTGTTAGGATTCTTCCTAGGAGCTCTTCATATGATGGCAGAATTTATTTTTAACAGTAATATGCTTAGCAGTAATTCAAATGCACCCAGTAGAGATGGTGAATCTCTTCTTTCCCCCTGTTTTATAGAAAGTGCTTTAGGTGTGGAAACTTCATAGTTTAATCTAGCCATTACAAGGTGGCATCAGGATAAAATGAGAAAAATAAAATGAAAATTATTTAGAATTTCTAAGCTTTGAAAACTGGTTATATCAATGACATTTTTACATCATTTCTTTTTGTGGAGGAAGGACATATTTTTAGTTTACTAGGGAGAGAGGTACATTTTATGAAGCAGGGAAGAATTTCTTTAAGTCTCAGAAGTGTAAGTATGTGATACCGGTTGAACTAAGGGAAAAAGAGTAGTCATTTGCCACTTTTTTCAATTTTTGAGGAATCCGCTTTCTGAGCAGAGCCCACCTCCCAACACAGAAGTTTAAAATGCCTACACAATCATTGGGGGGACCTTGCCCCAGACTTCACCTACTGGACATACCCAAACTTTAAATACAATGTAGAAATATAAAGAAATAGAGATGATTTCTAACCCACTCTAGCCAGGGTGGTTGCCCGAGAGCAGCTATACGAGGGTTATCCAGAAAGTATCCAGCCATGTAATATGAAAAACAGAGGCATTTATGGCTGGATTTGTTTTTGGACAGCCCTCATATATTCAGTTCCAGGGGCAGTGGTGTCCGTGGTTCTCAGAGCAGTCGCCTGTGCTCAACCTTGAGGTATTTCCATCAGGTGACTTCTGCAATGTGAGTGAGGGAATTGCTCCTGGCGGTGAAGAGCCCAAGCATGATTTCTCCACCCCTCCCGGAGACGATTTCATATAAATAATTTTTTTTTCTGCTGCAATAAGCCAGTATCTGCAACTAAAATCCCTGAATACTATAAACATCAAACTCTTCTATGAGAAAACTAACATTGAAACTAAAAAAATTGATTACTTCGTCCACAGATTAAATAATTCTTCCCACTGCAAGTTTTAAAAATACCATGTGAATGTATTAAGAATGCCTGCAACTCAATAAAAAACTATCATATAATTTGATTAAAAGACAAAGGACTTAAATAAGTATCTGTCCAAAAATGATATACAAATGGCTAACAAGCATATTAAAAGGTGCTCAGCATTACTACTTATTAGATAAATTGACATCAAAATGAAAATAAGATATCACCACACATCCATTAGGATGACTATCAAAAACTCACAAGGTGACAAGTATTGGTGGGTAAATGGAGAAGTGGGTAGGAACTCATGTGCGCTTTGGTGGGATTGTAAAAGGGTGTAACCCACTAAGGTAAACAGCATATCAGTTCCTCAGAGATGAAAAGAGAAATACCATGTAATCCATAAATCCCATCTCAGTTTCTATTCAAATGAATTGATAGCAGGCTCAAAGAGATATTTGTGCACCCATGTTCATAGGCACTATTCAGTCACCAAGAAGTGGAAGCAACCAACATAAATGTCTTATCAGTGGATGAGTAGGTCAACACGGTGTGGTACAGGAACGCTATCTGCAGCTGGCTGGACACTGTCTGGACAGCCTTTGTATACATACAAAGGGAGTATTACTCAGCCCTAAAAGGAAGGAAATCCTGTCACATGCTACAATACAGATGAACATTAACGACACTATAAGCGAAATAAGTCAGTCACTAAAGGACAAATACTGCATGATTCTACTTATAGGAGATATTTAAAGCAGTCACAATCCAAAATCACAGAGACAGAAACCAGGTGATTGCCAGGGTATGAGGAGTTACTGTTTAATGGCTGTAGAGTTTCAGTTCTGACATATGGGCAGGCTGCCTAAACTCCGAGGGAGTAGGTGGTAGGAAGAATATAAGCCATCATTCTAAAATGAGTTTAGAACAACTGATTTCTCATAATTGGCTCCTGGCACCCATGCCTAGTGCATTAACCGGTTACTGAAATTTTTCAGCCTGAGAAAAATACTCCCCATCATTCTACAGATTCCATGTAGAAATACAAGGTCTAAATCAAAAGCAATGTATTTTATTTGAAATTACTATATATTTCTATTTATAAGAATTATTCCTTAGAAAGTTATATATATATTTAAATCAGTTTGTCAAGGCTTTTATTTTTATTATACAAATAATGACAGAAATGTGTTATGAATGACATTTAAAGTTTCTTTCAACCCTAAGTTTCTATGATTATATTACTTTTAAGAGAAAAATCTAACATATATGTTCTTAAAAGTTCTCCACATAGACGTTGTCAGGTATACTGATTTTATCCTTTACTACAATGTCAGATTATACTGATATTAGAGATGTCTTGTGACTCAGTAAGTAAAAATGTGCATTCCTGATTTAACTGTTCCTCCAAAGTTTCAAAAACAACCCTGAAGGAGAAATCCCCAAATAGCAAAATTCAACTTCTAACATCTCAGTTTAGTTCTACTACTAAAATAATAAAAGGTGGATGTAAGCATCAGATCTCAGACTGCCTATTGTGAATATCAATTAAATTTTGATCAAGTATTTTTGAAAAGCCAAAAAATCCTATGTACAATGTTAATTCATTCCCCCCAAGCCTGATTTTACTGTAATATTTCATATATTTTTAAAACACTTTTTTTAGAGTCAAGTGTGAGATGAAAGTCAGCCTTGAAAGTGAATTAAACTCACATTCATTAATTCATCACCAAACAATTCAAAATAATTATAACATTGTAGTGGTTTTGAAGCACTATTATAATTTTTATTCTCAAGGGAGTGAGGTTAAATATGCCAGACACAATCTTATTCCTTCAAATTGTAAATAAAATTATCTCTTCACCTTTTTTAACCCATTCATTAAATGCTCTAACCATATTGTGTGACTCTATGTCTAGTTAATTGCACACTAACATACAAGCCATTGGAGAAATATCTTGAATTGTATAATTAAAATTATTATTATAGGTTCATAATCTTTTATTTGAGACCCTTGGTCCTAAATATGTTTGGGACTTAGAATTCTTTGGATTTAGATATAGCATGTGGGGTATAAATGATATTGTTTGAAATATCCCAGAAGCAAATAAAAATATTAATATTTCTCCAGAAAACCTATGAATATTTACACTAAAATAGGTAGGTAAAGGCTACCAATAGTTTCATGTCAGTTTAGGACAAGTTTGCCAAAATTTGTGTAAAAACACTATTTTTGAGAAGCTTTTGGATTTTAGAATTATGGAAAAGACTGTAGGGCCGTAATCCAATATAATTTTCAGTGTTTAAATTAAATATTGTTTTTAAGCTGCTGGTTCATTAAGTAATTTTAATGAATTACAATTATTTAAATATCACAAACTTCAAACAACTCTTGTATGATCAAATTTGAAACAATATTTTTGTTAGTTTCTGGTCTACCATATAAGGAGCTTAAAATATATTACTTAGTCCTAACAAGTAAAAAGGTGGGCAAAGACGAGACGGATCAACAACTTTTCCTAGATCTATCAGAGAAGTAATGTCACAGGACAAACCACAGCATCCCCAGAGAGACAAACAGGTAGACAGAATCATGACTTACTGGAGCAGAAACCCATGTCCACAGAAGCCAGTATTAGGGTAGGAAAACCTGAATTGGTGCATTTCAAGAAGCTCAATGTGCACAAGTCAGAAATTAAAACCGCCAATGGGACCATGTCCCAGGGGATCCTCACAATTTGTGTTCTTCCTCCAGGAATTTAAATGCGTTATAATAATGAAGAGCACAGAACAATCACCTTGGACTTCCTACAGGGGGAGGGTAAAAGTCATTATTTTAAAGTAAGCCAGAGCATTCCACTCTTCTTAAAAAGGCCTGCTCTAAAGAGAAACTATTTTACCACATCCTAAACTAGCGGAGTTTTATCAGAGCCTCACTGACCTGGTAGAAGAAGAATACCCAACTGTAGCTTACTCTAACCTCGCCAGGGCAGGGTGGGGGGAATTCCAAACGCTAGCCCCCTCTTGCCATCCAAAACCACCTAAGGGGATTAAAAAGAAAAGGAAAAAAAAAAAAACTAAGAAGTTCACAGCTGAGGGTATGGGCTTATTAGAAGACTGAGACCTAATCAGAGGACTATAGAAATCTTCTCCCCACAGACCTTACCTCTATATTAGTAAAGGCTTCGCCAGAGTTCCTTGTCCCTAGTACATCATGACCGTATCTCAGCAAAAAATTACAAGGTATACTTAAAGGAAACACACACACAATTTGAAGAGACAGAGTGAATATTACAACCAGACCCAGATATAGCAGAGATTTTGGATTTACCAGATCATAAATTTTAAACTATAATTAATATGCTAATGGCTTTAACGGAAAACAGAGAGCATGCAAAAAGAATTAGGTAAGTAGAAGGATGAAATATTTTGAGAAAGAATTGAAACAAATGCTACAAATAAAAAATATTATAACAGAAATTAAGAATGCCACTGATGGCTTCATTAGATGACTAGACATGTTTGAAGAAAAAAATCTCTAAGCTTGAGAATATGTCAATAGAAAGTTCCAAAACTGAGAAGTAAAGAGAAAAAGGAAGGAGAGAGAACAGAATATTTAAGAATTGTGGAACTACTAAAGGTATGTATGTATATGTGTATTTGTGTGTGTACATACATTCATATACATATACACACACGTACACACACATATATACATGCACCTACATACACATAACTATGTATATGAGATTATCAGAAGGAAAACAATGTAAGAAACAGAAGCAACATTTAAAATAAAAATCACCGAGAATTTCCCAAAATTAACGTCAAGCATTAAACTATAGATCCATGAAGATTAAAAAACATTGGATAAATGCCAGACAAACAAACCAGAATCTAGGCTTATCAAATACAAACAGCAGAAAATCACAAATAAATAAAAAGTCTTTAAAGAAGCCAGAGGAAAGAACATTCATCTTACCTAGAGAAGCAAAGACAAGAACTGCATTCTTTTCCTTAGAAACCATTCATACAAGAGAGGGGAGTAAAATACTTCAAATGTTCAAAGCAAAAATCCCCAAAATCTAGAATTTTTTATCCTGTGCAATCAACTTTAAGATGTGAAGGCGAAATAAAGTTTCTCAGAAAAATAAAAATTGTGGGAATTTGTTACCAGTAGACCTGTTTTATAGAAGTGTTTAAAAAAAAAAAAAAAGTCCTTCAGAGAGAAGAAAATTGATAAAGGTCAGAAACTTGCATCTAAACAAAGAAAAAGCCTTTGAGAAGGACTAAATGAAAGTAAAATAGACTTATTTTTCTTTTACTAATCTAGCAGAGAAGAGTTTGTTAAAAATAATAAAAGCAACAATGTATTTATTATAGTTTGTGTGTGTGTGTGTGTGTGTGTGTGTGTGCGCGCGCGTGTGTGTGAAATGAATAACAATAATACAAGGAACAGGAGTAAAAAATTAAGAATTGTTATTATAAGGTCTTTGCACTAATTGTGAAGCAGGTATATGAATGTGGGCTGGGATTAGTTGTAAATGTATATTGCAAACTTTAGGTCAACCACTCAGAAAAGAAGTATCTTTCACAAACATCGATGCAAAAATCCTCAAGAAAATATTAACAAATTGAATGCAACACCATATAGAAAGGTTATACACAATGACCAAGTTGGATTCATCCTAGGCACGCAGTATCCACTGCATAAACAGATCAATCACATAAACAGAAACATTACATGATTACATCAATAGATGCAGAAAAGGCATGACAAAATCCAACACCCATTCATGAATATAAACTTTTGGCAAACTAGAAACAGAGGGAAACTTCCTCAACTTCATAAAGAACATCTACAAAAACCTACAGTTAACCAGATCACACTTAATAAAAAACTAGAAGCTTTCCTGATAAGATCAGGAACAAGGCAAAAATATCCCCTCTTACCACTGTTTTTCAATATCTTACTGGAGATTCTAACTAATAACGTAAGAACAGGAAATACATAAAACTGTCTGTGTTCACAGATGACATGATTTTCTATGTAGAAAATCTAAAAAAAAAATCAACAACAAAAACAAAACAAAATGAAATAAAAAAATAAATCCTGGCACTAATAAGTAATTATAGTAAGGTTGCACAATATAATGTTAATATACAAGTCCATTGTATACAACCAATGAACAAGTGGAATTAAAGCAAAAGAATACCATTTATATTAGCACACAAATACTTATGTACAAATGTAATAAAGTATGTGTAAGATCTCTATTAGAAAAACTACGAAATTCTGATAAAAAATCTAATAACTAAATAAACAATGTAAAGATATTCCTTCTTCATTGAAAGAAGATTCAACATTGTCAAGAAATCACTTCTTTACAATTTGGTTCTAGAGGTCAACGCAGTTCCAATCTAAGTTTCAAGTTATTTTCTGAATGTCAACAAACTGATTCTAAAGTTCATATTGATAGGCAAAAGACCCAGAAGAAACAATTTGATATTGAGAAACAAACACACAAACAAAAATAAAGTCAAAGGACTGACACTTCTTGACTTCAATTGTTTACTTTAAAGCTACAAAACTTAAACAAGTATGTATGCTATTACTGAAAGAAGCAGCAAGTGAATGAAACAGTCTAGAAATAGGTGCACGTAAATATAGTCAACTCATCTTTGACAAAGGATCAGAGGCAATACATGGAGAAAAATAATAATCTTTTCAAAAAAGGTTTTTGCATGACACCCATATACAAAATAATGAATTTAGATACAGGTCTTTTATCCTTCACAAGTCCTAACTCAAAGTGGATCATACGCCTAAATTTAAAAAGACTATAGAACTAGAGGATAATATAGCAGAAGATTAAGATGACCTTGGGTATGGCCATGAATTTTTAAATACAATATCAAAGATACAATCTATGAAAAAAGTAACTGATAAACTGACCGTAGTTAAAATTATAAATGCCTGCTCTGTGAAAACTTGGTCAAGAAAATTAGAATATAAACTACAGACTGGGTGAAAATATTTGCAGAAGATATATGTGATAAAGGCTATTATCTAAAATATGCAAAGATCTTTACAACAAGAAACTTAACAACACAATTTAAAAATGGGCAAAAGATCTGAATAGGTACCTTACCAAAGAAGCAAATAGCATAGGAAAGGTGTTCAACATTGTATGTCATTAGGAAACTGCGAATTAGAACAAAAATGAGACACTACTGCACACCTGTTGGAATGGTGAACTCCAAACACTGACAACACCAAATGCTGACAAGGATGTGGAACAATGGGTTTTCTCATTCATTGTAGGAACACAAAATAGTACAGTCATTTTGGAAGACAGTTGGGCAGTTCCTTACAAAACTAAACATAGTCTTACCATATGAACCAGCAATCGTGCTTCTTGGTATTTACCCAAATGAGCTGAAAACTTACGTCCACACAAAAACTTGCACAACAATTATTATAGCAACATTATTCGTAACTGCCAAAACTTGGAAGCAAACTACTATATCCTTCAGTAGGTGTAAGGATAATCTGTGGTACATCCAGACCATGGGATATTTGTGTCAAAGAGAAATGAGCTATCAAGTCACAAAATTACATGGCAGAAACTTAAATGCATATTACTAAATGAAAGAAGACAGTATGCAAAGGTTATACTGTATGATTTCAACTATATGACATTCTGGAAAAGGCCAAACTATGAAAAAAATAAAAAGACAGTAAAAAGAACAGTGGTCGTGGGCAAGGTGTGGGGAGGAAGGGGTGGATGAATTCCCTCTTCTCTGCAGAGAGAGCAGAGAGAATTTTTAGGGAAGTAAAACTGTTCTGTATGGACTATAAAGGTGAATACATGTCATTTGTTATACATTTGTCCAAACCCATAGAATATACAACCCTAAGATTGAATCCTAATGAAACTACGGACTTTGGATGATAATGACACTTCAGTGTGGGTTCACTGATTACAACAAATGCCCCACTCTGGTGACGAATGTCGGCCGTGGGAAACACTACGCGTGGGTGGAGATGGGGGATATATGGGAACTCTCTGTAGGTTCCACTCAATTTAGCTGTGAATCCAAAACTGCTCAAAAAAATAAAGTATACTTTCAAAACCACCATAAAAAAACAGTTTCTGTTTTCGATATAAGACCATTGTTGCTTTCAAACCATTCGCTAGATCCTTGGCATTCCTTTTTCTTCACTTCCTTTCTTTCAGTTGTCTAACACTCAGCTAAGCCAATAGCTTAATTGCCCATTTATTCTCCTATTAGATTGAATCATACAAACTTGCCATTTCTTGTAAGTCAAAAAAAAGTTAACTATTGGCAATTTCAAATTCATCAAATAGTTTAATATACGGAAATAAACTATAGTAAAAAGCCAGTGCCTAACTTCTAAAAAAAATTACATTTATTAAAGCTGATTTCTGTTTTGCTTGCACATGATTTGGGTCAGATTAAAATCACCTGAACATTAAACAAGATACTGCCTGTGAAAAAAAATGTTCCAGGGTCATAGGAAACTATGTCCTCACATCTTATACATAAGATGAACCAAAATTTTTTTCTTGCCACAGAGCCCTATCTGTTCAATAACAAGGAAACAAGACATATTTTTTCACAAGAAATTAGAATAAATTCACAATACACAATCAGTTATGAAGAAATGTAATGCAAGCTCAATCTTGATTCAATTTGCACTGTTACCCTACCCGATGCCCAAATATACAAGGAAATATATCTCCAGATAGATAACACCTCAGACTTATATAGAAATACTGTTCTGGGCTGGCACATTTGTAATTGCAAGCTTCCCAGTGCTGGTTAATTTTATCATTGAAAAGCAAAAACAAAACAACCACCACCACGAAAAGCGATCTTTGTTCCTTTATCAACTCTGCAGAAATGTAATGTGGCTGCCAGGTTTTACAAATTATTAACATTTGTCCAAGAGCTATCTTTAACTTCAGTAGTAAATCTGGTCTCCCTCCCTTATTTGCTATCTGTATGACCTTGAATGATTTATTTCACCTAAGGCTCAGGTTCTTTATTTACACTCTAGAATAATAATAGTAGCTGCCTCACAGGAGTGCAATAAAGAAAAAGTGAGACGGTGTTTAAAAAAAAAAATTGATTGAAAATTATTTCCCAAAGAAAGAAACACAATAATGCAAACAACAAGTGACTTAAGGGAAGACTACGGTATCATTACAAATTTTAAAGATGAGTTTTAAATTCTTTTAAAACTTAAAATCAATTCTAAATGATTACACCAATTGGAAAACCCCCCAAGATAATTTTTGAGAGGACCCCTTTGACAGCTGGGGAATTCAGGCACCTGAAAGTATTTATTGAGGTAGCACATGTCCTCTGACCAGTGGGGAAAAGAAAACCCTCCCAGGAACTTAATTGTTGAGTGCATTGTACTTCCCAACTTTTGGTTGAGTTTTCGTACTTTGTGTACTTTTAAATGTTGTAAAATTTATTTTGTCTTCTACTGACAAAAGAGCTTTCAAGGCCATCACTATAGTTTATCAATGTTTTATTACTTGCCTGATCCCCCAAAATCTCAAATTTGTTTTTCCTGTTGACCAATATTTAAAAAACTCCTCATGTCCTAGTCTTCTTTAAATTTTTATTTATTAGAGAGAAATGCACAATACTGGATGAAATAAAATATAACCAAACATTTTAGTTTTGCAGCAAAGGCTATACATTCAACAGATTTTAGGTAAAATTGAAACTATAATCTATCAACCCCTGGTACATGTTGGGGAAAGAATGAAATATACAGAGAGAGCTTTTTAAATGAACACGAAGTTCTGACTTCCTCAATCTCTATAAATGAATTGATTGCCTCATCATTCTCAACTTAAGCAGAGAGTTGAACAACCATTGGTCACTACCCACTTTGATTTCTGCAGATAAGGAAATTGGGATGTACATGTAAATGTATAGATAAGTAATCACTGGAATTGATTATAAGCCTTTGATCAAGTCAATCACATTTTACTGCTTTATTCTTAAGCCAAATAAACCAATAAAGAAAAACAAGTGTGCCTGATAGGAAATACCTTTCTACTTATGTGAGGCTATAAGTATTTTATAGCACAAACTATGTTATCTATTTATCATATTTATCAATTTGAAAGAAATGTTTTTTTGAAAACAGTAATTATAGTTATTTGATCTATGATTTAATGTCTATTAATGCACTTTTGATAGTTCTGAGACGACAACACATAATATGGTTTTATTTTAAAACCGGGAGAAGCTATAAACCAACGTATAATGTAATAAAGTCAATTTAAATCAAACAGGGAATTCCAAACAGCACTTTGCTAAGTAAAGAGCTAAATCATATATTAATTTTTTATGAAAAGAACTATGTTTAAAAGGAAAATTGAATTCGAAATTCAGAATTAACCAACTTTATCATTTCTATTACATAGATTCCATATGGATTTAAATAAAGACACAATCCTTCTGCAACAAAATTAGTTATCAGACCCAATTTCTCTTGTTTGACTCTTCTTGTTATAAGAAAGGAGCTTTAAAAGGAATCTCTTGGTATAATTACTGACTTGTGTCAGTGACTACAACACATCTTATTACTCTGAAATAATTAATGTTTTCCCCCCAAAGTTCCTACCTTACAGACTGAGAGTACTTCATTGTAAGACTTATGAACTGTATAAAGACACAGAGCATTTCTATTTAGAAAGTGCAAGCAAGCTAAGCTGTTTTTTAGGCTGATGTGAAATACATTGTTATAACAAAAGGATACTGAACTTTACAACAAATTTAATAAGGATTAAAATATCTACAAATTAGTGACTGTTACTTAGTGTTCTACAGAAAAGTCCATCGTTAATTCAATAAAAATCTAGTACAACTTCAAATTATTCCCGAGTCTTGGCTGTTTTACAAAACAATGTGATACACTCTGAATCACTTTAAGGATTTTAGCATAGTATTAACATCCAATCTACTGTACGCCTTAAAAGAAGTGAGAACTAGTCACACAACTTTACTTGTTCGTTTTTTGACTAGGGAAAACAAACAAACAAACAAAACAATGAGGGATCACATGGTGTTTTCTGGAGAAATATATTTAAGATGCACAGCAAATGCTGCCCCCAATAAGGAACTCACAGCTTACCTGAGTAGAGTCTCCTAAGCAGAAAACGCTGCAGGAACTGGTGCTAAGACAGGAAACCCTGAACTGATGAATTGCTAGAGTCTCAGTGTTGAAAACTCCTGAGAGTTGAAAACTCTAGGGAGGAGCCCACAACACTGTGGAAATAACCTTCAGGAACCAATGGAGGTTCCCACAGTAAATACTGCAGAAGAATCTCAAAGGCCTTTTGACAGAGGGAGGAGGTAGGAACCATCTTGAAATAAGATAGAGCATTCTGTTCTCAAATAGGCCTGCCCTCTGGAGCATCTAATTAACCAGAGCCTAATCTGCTGGGGGTTTATCACCTGCAGGAATTTTATCCAAGCCCAGCTGACCTGGGGAAGGGAAATACCTAACTCCAGGCCACTTGAGCCGTTCTGCCCCGATCCCACCTAGGAGTCGGGAAATAACTGAGGCACACTCCTTAAATTCACAGTCCAGAGGCACTGGCTCGCTGAAAGACTGAGACCTAATCATAAAACTATGGAATGCCTCCCTGCCCACCACATTTCACTACCACTTCGCTAAAGACTTATTTACGTTTTCTTTTACCCAGCACATTGAATCTGTTAAGAACAAAGAATAAAGCATACTAAAAGGCCAAAAACACAACCTGGAGAGACACAGCATCAGAATTAGACATGACTAGAATGCTGAAATTATAGATAGGAAATTAAAAAAAAAAAACCTATAGTTAATATGCTAAGGGCTCTAATGGCTAAGGTAGACAGTGTTAAAAACAAAAGCTGAGGCCAGCTTTGAAAATTCCCTAAGCAGACAAAACCAGTTGAATAATAAAAACAAATTAATTTACTTTAAGACTACCTGGATCTGGGTCATTTCTTCCTATGTCTCTTGGAAATCATAAGCAAAACATAACTGTTTTTCCAAATTGATATGAGGTAATGACTGACCAATTCCCTATCATTTGAGAAAATTTTAATACATAACCCATCACTGTGATGAAGAAAGTCACCACCCGCTTCCTACACAACCTGCTTTGTAGCAGCAATACACATACCCCTGAGGCTCATGCCACGTGTGGTTTGAGTGATTCTGGGTCATGAACTCTCTTTTTCATGTGTGTACAATAAACTTATACTAATTACCACTTCGGAGATTCATTGATTTTACCTGTGCTATTTCTGAACTTTTCACAACAGCATACAAGATGGGCAATGAAGCAGGAGGATGTAAATCCTAAGGGAGGGGGGGACAAAAAGAAGTGATAGAGATAAAAAGAAAAAAGGTGTAACAGAAATAAAGAATGCTTTGACAGGCTTATTAGTAGACTAGACGTGGCTGAGGAAAAAAACTCTAAGCTGAAGGATATGTGAGTAGAATCCTCAAAAACAGAAAAGAGAACAATGACAAAAAACAAAACAGCAATGAAAAAAACCATAATAGAATACCCAAGGGCTACGGGAAAACTACAGAAGGTGTAATATACACATAACAGAAATTAATAACAAAGAAGAAAGAGAGAAAGGCCAAGAAATTTGAAATAATAATGAGTGAGAATTTCCCTAAATTAATGTCAGATGCGAAACCACAGATCCATAAAGCTCTGAGAACGCCAAGCAGGATAAATGCCCCCTGACCCCAACCCCGACCCCAAACTACACCTACGCATGTCATTTCAAATCACAGAGAATCAAAGGTAAAGAAAAAAATCATGAAGGAAACCACAGGAGTAAAACACTTTACCTATACAGGAACAAAGATAAGAATTGCACCCAACTTCTCAGAAAACATGCAAGCAAGAAGAGAGTGGAGTGAAATGAAATTTAAAGTGTTGAGAAAAAACCCCACCACCCAAATGATGTATTTTGAAAATTGTCACTCAAAAGTGAGAAATAAAATTTTCTCAAACAAAAATTGAGGGAATTTGCTGCCAGTAGACTTGTTTTACAAGAAATGTTCGAAGAAATTCTTCAGAGACAGAAGAAAAAAGATTTTTGCTTGTATCAGTGAAGCAGAGTACAGTTAAAGTCCTCCACTCTCCCCCCAAAACAAGAATAAACTTAATTTCTTGCCCTTTCCTAGAGGAGGTCAGGCAACACAGGGTGATGCAAATGCTCACTTGCTACATAAAGACTTGGGTTTGCAGGTCAGACAATAAAGTCAATGTTGTGAATAAAATATAAAATTCTCATGTAGACCATGACATGTTTTGGGGAAAAAACTAATGTCATAGAGCAAGTCCTACTTGATTTTTTATTTCTGAGGAACAGAAAACCTCAGCCAGAGAAGTAAAATGAATATTGTCAATATTCATTTTCCAGCCTTCTCTATCCCACACAGGCTACCTACCACTAGACCTCTTCTCTCTCCCCCTTTGAAGTTCCCAAGAAACCAGAGGTGGAGAGCCTCAGAGTTTTCAAGGAAGACCGCAGTATAACATGTTCAAGCATAAGAAGGTACTAGAGTCTTGATTATTTGTTTAGGGAAAGATCACTCATCCCAGGAAGTGGCAGACAGTATAGAACTACTCACTTAAGAAAACAGAAACTGGTATCAGGTAGTCCTCTTTCGTGGTCATTGTGATCACTACTGAAATGCAAGAAGCATCCACCAAACGACAACCACGGGGCCATGAGGTACCATGGGTATGGATGATACAGATTAGGACCCAGCTGAAGAGAGTAGATAAGACTGATTACTCATTCACACACCCACCTTTAACCAAAGTAGCTACACATGCGTTCTATGGGGAAGGAAAAGAAAATACCTACCTATATCACATAGTACTGGAATTCTGTCAAAGGCTAAAGAAAAATACTATACTATATACAAAGGCTGTCCAGAAAAAATACAGCCATAAATGCCTTTGGTTTTCCTATCATATGGCTGGATAATTTCCGGACAGCTCGTATACCATCTTTTCTTTCTGTGCACACTGGTACCAACTACCATTTAGAAAATTGTATCGGAATTTCTTAAAATAGATGTTTAAAATCAATAGCAAAAGTCACTCTGAATCAAGGCCTAAAATGTAGACTGATTACTGATATTAAAGGAATTTGCTGTAATTCATCATTGTGTCTCAGTGAGATGCATGATAGCATCTGTTAAATAATTATGAACCAGCTGGGTAGGAAAAATACTGGAAATTTAAAATATATAAGATAATGAAGATAGTATTCCAGAAGCTAAACCAATATATAAATAACTTTTAATGCAGCATCTATTAATAGGTTTTAAATAGTTTATATATGGCATCAGCCAAGAAGGATGTGTTTATATAAATAGTGTCTGGCCCAGCAAAGAACTACTATGGGTATTCACTTCACCTTATTGTAATAGTTGTTTTCTGTAGAGACATGGATGGTAAAGGACAGACTTATGCTCAGCATATTTCAATGGCTGAAGCCAGCTTTTTACAAAACCCACAGCAAATTCCTTAGGAGACTACTAAGGCGGTATAACAATTCATCATTAATAATTAATGAATGAATGTTAGTAAAGTTATTAGACTAACTCCTGGAACTATGTAAATGGTAAAATAAAAATAAGTATCATAGGTATGTTAGGAATACATCATTATCGACAGCTCACTATAGCTCACATAGACGTGGTTTTGTTGTACAATATGTCATGTACAATGTCCAATAAATTAGACAGAATTCTTTTAGCCTCTTAGCCTCTTTTTTCTCCCACTCATAATAACAGCAAAATGCAAATGAGTTAATTATTTTGTTTATCAAATATTTATTAAACACTCGTTATGTACCAGGCACTGTTCTGAAGACTGAAGGTGTAGTAACCAAGTAAAAAACAAGATCCTACTCTCATGGGAGACTATCTTTAACTAGGAAAGAAATGTAATCTGGCGACACTTCTTAACCAGGGTAATTTCAGACATTGAAATGTATTATGAAAAAGATCAAATAAAATATTGTAATAGTGATGGAAGGTTGAAGTTAGCAGTTTAGTATCAAAATAACTTTATGAAATATTTCCTTCTGCAATATAGAAACCTGATAATTTCTTGTCTCTCACTTCTAATCATTTCGTTCACTACCCAAAATGTAAACACTTCATCCATTCTCTCAAGCATTTTATTATTCTATATACCTTTCTCATAATTTGTGCTCCCCATCTCTGAAACTACCCATTCCATGGTAAATACATCCTTCTGTCACTTTAACCTCTGCTCAAAAGATCATGTCTCCTCCCTCTGGTCACCATGCAAACCTAAGTTAAAGCTAGCCCTCCTTGAGACCACGCCTTATCTGTGGAGTTTGCCCTTGTCTACTGCATATTTGCCCAATTCCTGCATATCATCAAGGCCCAGACATCAGGCTACAATTTGTTTATATATTTTATTTTCCACATACTATGATGTTTTGACATTTTAAAAACAATCCTTTCTGACTGGGGAGAGACTGCTCCTTCCAGGGCTAGCCAGAGATAGCAAAGAGCTCAGCCTGGATCATGCCTTTGATACGCAAACTAACCAACTCAGAGCTCCTTTGTCTAGCTCCAACAAGCCAGGAGGCGATATTCCTCTGTCTTAATCATCTCAGAGCCAGATACCAGGCAGCTAAGGACTTCTACTAGTTTAGAGTCCCTGAAATAATTCATATCAGCCAATTCTATATTGTTTACTCTGCCCTGCCTTGCCTTTCCCATAGAAACTCCAATAAATGCCAAAGGCTAGGCTGTCCCCTAGCTCATGCCCCTTCCTCCTTCTGACCAATGCTGGTGCTTCTTCAGGTGGCCCTGCTTGGCATGCCCTGCCTCCAGTTTCTAGGACTTATGAGTATAATAATCTTTGTATTTTAGAGCCTCTTCTGTGTCTCCCCTCTTCTGTGTCTCCCCTGACTATCACCTAAGAAAATAGAGAATAGATTGCTAGACTCCTAGATTCATATTACCCCTTCCAAGCATTTATTTTCCACTGCTTTGGGAAAACAACTCATACTCTGAAGTCTATCTTGTCTAATGATAGAGCCCCTTATCCCTCATTTGTTATCTTTTATCCGTTGTTATTTCCCAATATTTAAGTGTGAATTTATCACCAGGCCCAGTCTTCCTTTCCATCCCAAATGGCACTATTTACCTGAATGATGTCAATGTCTTTGAAGACAATGTATTCATCATCTCAGCTTCATAATACTATGTACTCCTCAATGTACGTGACATTCATTTTCATGCCATTTCAGCCACATACACATACAATCATATCTTAGATCTTGTTATCAAAAGAAAGTATTCTTCTTTTGAAATACAAAAACCACGATTTTCAATTCTCTGTTTACACATTAGTATTTTTACATCTTTTTTGCTCTTATACCCATGGTCTATTACCTGTGTTCATGAAGTTTTTCAACACGTGGACCAAAATTTCTCCCCATTAACCAGTCCCTGCCCATGTTCATTATCTTATCATTCAACCCAAGAAGTTAACCATAATTTTAAGCATTCCTTTACTAATACCAACAACTAACTTATCCCTTGATCTTGAGCTGAATCCAATATAGAAAACACCTACTCTATATCTCTCCCCTGAGAGTTACACGATTCTGGGAAAAGTTGTCCTCTCAAAGTTGCGATGGCCAACCTCAGCTAGGTTTCACGTTGCCCAGCCATGCCTGTACATGACCCTACTCATCTACCTGTTTCAATTTCTACCTCATCAGAGTAAAAACTTCCCCAGCTTCTTCAAGTCCCCATTTGCCTCAACCTTAAACACCCTATCTCCCTGTCTATACAGAGAACTTATTTCCCCTCCATCTATCCTCCTCTTATTCTAGTTCAGAATTTCTTGTTGAACTCTAAATCTTTTTTTCATATTTACACAGTTTTTTATTTTTTATGAGAATATCTAAATTTCTGTGTCCATTAAAAAGGAAGTACAGTCTTAATAAATATTTATTTATAATGGTTACTCACTTTTTACATAACTGTTTGATAGCTCTGCCTATAATATAAAGAAATGCAGGGTTAACGTCTGAAAACAGAATGATAACAACTGTAGACTTAAAGCAAGTCATACCTTTGCATCATAGTTGCAAGAAGACATACTGAGAATTACCATGCCATATGTAGAAATGTTAATTGAGTACAAAGAGTAAATGCATATTATCATATACCTTTATAGGATTCATATTTTAGAACTCTAAATCTTTTCACTGATCTCACTGCCCTAGTTTTGCCCAACTTCAATCCCAGTTTCCACACCACCACACGACTATGACTACAGTCCAAAAAAGAAAACTGACATCCCCTCTTCAAATCTTTCAATTACTATTTTTAGGATAAAATCCAACATTCTTACCCCGATGAACCTGCCTACCTGTCAAGATTCATTTTTTGCCTCTCTGCTCACCTCCCTCTACTTCAATACAGGAAGCCTGTGGTCCAGCTGAACCAACCTGGTTGCATTATCTTACCATAGCCTTTTGCTTCTTCTCTTCTTGATACAGTCTATTCCCTGAGCTTCGTCAACAGGCGAACTCCTACTCATCTGACAACACTGTCCACAAGGCTGTCTTCACTGGCTACCTCTTCCCTTTTCAAATGGCTGAGGCATCTGTCCTGTGCATTGTATACCACGAACTTTAACACATTTTCTCTCACTGATCTCTACTGGTTTGCCCTCCACTCTACACAGGAGTGCCTTTTGAGCAAAACCAGTTCCATCTTTGTTCTCCAGGACCTACTGAGGTGTGAAAGAGAAGGATTATTTAACAACTAATGATGACAGTTTTTATAGGAACAGAACTATCATCTGTTTATTTTTATATACTTGTATACTGTGTGATAACCTATTCTCTTACATTGCTCCACATTTCTTGGAACTTTCATGTAAAAACCCAACTGAGTAAAACTTCATTTGTAAATTAACGTATGTCTCCATTTCAAATTTAGTTTGCTTTAAAAGATAATAGTGAAAATAACAAATATTAATTTAGTTGTTTCATTTCTATTCTTTAACAACCACTCTTTTGCTAGCCTTTAAATTATCTTGTATATTTGGTTTCTCTAGAATACAGTTATTAATCCTATCTTATTGTTTTTAAATTCAAATAATAATGCAGTTTGGTGTTTTTTTACAATTATGGGTGGTGGTGAGTGTTATTCTGCATGTGTTTGGGAAATGGGAATGTAGGGAGGGACAGGAGAAATGAACCAATAGAGCAGAATTACCATTAATTACGTTAGCTCTATCAATGTCTAGATATTTTGAAAGGAGATAAATAATAAAATACTATTCATGGAATGCAAAAAAAAAATTACGTTAGCTCTGTGATGTTCAATACAATAGCTTCTAGCCAAATGTGTCTATTTAAATTAAGTAAAATTAAAAATTAAGTTTAGTCATGATAGCCCTATTTTCCATGCTCAATTGCCACATGTGTTCAGTGGCTACCACACTGGACTGGGCAGAACATTTCTGTCATTGCAGAAATTTCTGTTAGACAGTGCTGCTTTAGCTAAACCAAATTCTATGCCATAAATGGATAGTTATCTAATGAGACATAAATTGAGACAAAATTAAGTTCTAGGTTTTTGCACACTTGATACAGATGCAAGTAAAATAAATAAAATAATTTTTGTAAAAGTAGTAGTGTCATCCCCAATTATAAACAGTAAAATTCTTCTAGCAGATATCTGTAAGCTTTTTATGGAAAACTCTTGACATTACAGACTCAGAGGTTAATTCTCCCATCAGTGCATGCATAAATCTTCTATAAATGTTAATAAGAAAATGTGAATGATAGATACTCTAAGATCAACACAAGAATAGTTTCTATACTATGGAAAACTATTTTCTTTCCATTTTAACCTACTCAACTTGAAATTGTGCTTAGCATTTGCATAACTTTAAGTTCTGATTTATAATTAAATGAAATCCCTTAATGGCTTAACTCTATTATTCTTTTGTACTGCAAACTTGGAGTGGTGTAAGTGATAAATTGAGATAGTCTCCTAAAAATGCATTCCACAGTTTAATAATTCCACTGAAATTTCATTTGTTTAATTAGCTTTGTGGTTTTTATTCTTTAGAATGAATATGATTAACCATAAAAAACATTCCTGATAGAAAGCAACGCTCTTTCTCTACAAAATGGGACCCACATAGGTGATGAGGAAAAATGTTCCCTTTCTCTGAAGTTCAGTTTGACCTAGCTCTCCCATCCCATCTCTACAGCCTCTTGGTTATACACAGGCTTAAACTAAGAGAGATGATGAGAGTTCATAGGAATAAGAAAACTATTTCAGAAAGAATTTTTAAAAAACTAAAGCAAAAAATTTAGGAGAAGGAAAAGATAAGCTGGATAACCCACGTGCATTTTTTTAAGGAAAATAAGAGTCTTTGAAGAAATAAAAAGCAGCCTTTGAACCTCTGAGCACTAAACACGAATGTAGCTCTGAAGGTTTTTTTTCAACAAAATAGTATCAAGAAAACTCATATTCCTTTTGTTTTTACATTTCAGTCTCCTATTATTTTAGTGTCCTAAGACTTTTAAATTTTTTTTCTGTGCTCAAACTTTCAAAGCTGAGTTGACTACCCAATGGCATAGGCACATGGAAGAGAGATAATTTATATTTCTTATACTAGACTTCCTTCTATAGTACCAGATCCTAAAAGAGTCCCAAAATCTTTCAAAATTACTTGGTTTCACTTTTTAAGAGTTGACAGGGAAGACAAAATTCTGGCATGACACCCTATGGAGCTCTAGGAATCCACACCCCAGCGAAACTAGTGAAGATTATAAAACAAAAAAATTTAATGTCTCTGGAAAAATGTCCTAAGGGCATACAGCAAATGAAGAAACAATTATTTTTAAAAGCCTACTAAAATTTGGTAAAAATTATGAGAGTCTATGATAGCTAAACCAACACCACTCCTACACTGCCTTATGCCAGCTCAGTGAGACAGAAATGCCATTCCAGATTGACTCAACCGAAAACACAAGGGTCCTCTCTCTCTCCAGATCCCAGTAAGAGGGCTATCTTCCCAGGAAGGGCAGGATGTCATCATTTGTCATTCTGTCCTCAGCTCCCTGTTACTGAGGCTAACTTCTGGGCAAGTTCAGTTAAGGTAGGAGCTCTCTTCTTCCAAACAGTCCTCACTCATGGAATGGAGCCTCTATCTTTGGCATGGCCCCACATAGAGTACGAGGGCCCTAACTGCCCTTGACCCAGACCATAAGACAGTGGGTACATCCTGGAAAAGGAAAGGCAGGGAAGCTGCTGACTCACAACCAGATCTCAGCATTTAAGGCAGGATGTCACTCCAAAAGAAGTGCACCACCATCTCTAACCCCAGCTCTACAGATTTTTGCCTAGCAAGAGGAGCAGGCCATAAATTAGGTAGCTCCTAATCTCTTCCCAAAAGAACCAACTTCATTTGCAACAGAAAGAAGTAGTTCAAGCTTAAAGAAACTAAAAAGTAGTGGAGGTTCTGGTGAAATGCAACTGGGAAAAGACTGGTACATATATTAAAGATTTAGATTAAGTTATACTCCTAGGTTGCCTGGTGTCCAGAAGAGAACTGGGAGAGAGACGGCTGGAAAGAGCCCTCCTGGAGTCAGTCAGAACAAAATCTCAAATACTGATACTGGGAACTATTTTTTCCAAGAAGACTGAATTTGATGGCTTGAGTCTATAGAGCAATTATGTCCCAGGGTAGTATTGAAAACAATAGAACTATATTAGCCAACAAGTAGTAGCAAACAGTGTGGGCTGATCAGGGAAAGAAATAGTTTAAGAGAAAGAAAGAGGCCTGACAAAACTACTCTCATCTATAATAGGATGGCTTTAGGCATACCCAAGCCTTCACTCCCCTAAAGAGCAGTATCAGAGGCTTACTGTTGTGTAGCAGAGAGGGAAAAACTGGCTGCCTTAATATAATCCAGCCATTCACTAACCAAATAAACAAGCAAATAACAGTAACACACCCAGGACAATTGGAAGGAAATTGGTAGATTGGTAGCATATCACCCTATATACATGGGAAATGGCAAGTTTCCAACAGAAAAATTCTGATATATGCAAAAACCATGAAAGTATGACTCATATACCAGAAGTAGAGAAACAACAGAAGTTCTTTGTGAGAGTGACCACAAGGCTTCAAAGTAGTCATTATAAGTATCTTCAGAGAACTAAAGGAAATCATGATTAAAGAAGTTAAGGAAGGTACAATGGCATTGTCACCTCAAATAGGGAATAGCAGTGAAGAGATAGAAACGACAAAAAAAATGTAATATAGACATCCTTTAATTGCATTTATCAAATTTGTATGAAATACTATAGATGGAGAAATTACCCCTATTTTTCAAAAGGAAGAGTGCCCAGAAGACTCAGCCATGCTAAATCTGTGTCCTTGCATAATAACATTTTTGCAGGAAGTGCTGACATACTTTTATTTTACATTTTGCTTTGGCATTTAGTTCTGAAATCTACCCTTCCAGTGAACTTCTTAAGGACAAGTGTTAAAGTATACAATCATCTTTGGCTTTTACTGATGCTTTCCAATGTTCTGAAACTCTTTCATGCAAGTATGCTTCCTAGTGCATATCTTTATTATTGCATGTGTTTTATTACAGGTAATTATGTATTTATATAACTGCCTTACTCAGTATATTGGGCTGCTAGAACAGAGACAACATTTTATTCATCTCTGCATCCTCAGAGCCCAGCATGACACCTGGCACACAGTACATCCTCAATACATGCTTGTTTGATGGATGAAATACAGTTTACCTTATCACTTTTGCAAATCATATTAAACACCTTAGTAATTTAGAAGAGCATACTATTTGGTTTTCTAAAATGCAGATCGAATCACATCTTCCCCCCTGCTGAAAAACCCTTTTTTTGTAGCTTTTTTGCTGTGAAATAAAGTCCAATCCCTTCAGCGTGCATGTTGATCTGGACTTCCTCTCATTTCCTCTCACTCCTGCCGTCCCTTTGGTCCTGAGCATGCCCCACCAACTGTTACTCTCAAACTTATCCACTTCACACTCATCCTTTTCTTTAGCAGAACTGGCAGCTTATCATTTGCTTAACCTACTGCGTTGTTTTCATTCATTTAGTCATAACACAAATAATGATAGCTCCTCTCCATTTTGTCCTAAGTCTACACTAAATATTTAACTTTTTTTCATTTGATTCCCATCACATGTACCATATCCCTAGCATTTAACACAGGGCTTGGCCCATAGTAAATAGTGAACATATGTTGATGACTAAAGAAGAATCATTAGCAATAAGGATTATTCCTTCACTATATGGGTAAATAAATTGAGTTAAAGACAGATTAAGTAATTTATACAAATTCACACAGGTTAGTCAATTGAAGAAGTCAAGATTACCTTTCTTCCCTTTTCTGCCAGAAAGGACTTCTCTTTTAAAACCCAGGTAAGGTATTTTCAGGAAAGTCCCACCCCATACTCTCACTCCGACCACTCCTTGTAATAAAATGAAGTATCCTCTTACATGGGACTTACTTTCTATCTTAAATGACTGCAATTAGCAGACTGCTGTATTAGAATGTTTTGTGTCTCCCCTCTTTTCCTGATGTCCTTGGAACACAGATCTATGTCTTTTTCATTTCTTCTCAGTGCTTAATTCATAAATGGTGCTCAAAGCTATTTGCTAAATTCAGTTGAAAAGTCAATGTTAAGAATGTGTTAAAATATTACTGAATGAACACATAATGCAACACATAGATGATGCACTGTAGAATTGTACACCTGGAAACCTATGTAATTTTTGCTAAACAATGTCACCCCAGTGAGCTTAATGATAAAAAATATTATTGAAATGTATACTTTATTTTTATGATACTATTAATCTAACCAAATATAACTTTTACAAATCTGATGAACCCTTTCATTGACTCATGCCTCTGTTCTCTGAGATCTGCCTTTCTTCTCACCACACAACTGAAACTGCCCTCCGGCCAGCCACCAGGGACATCCAAGCCAATGGTTCCTTTCACTTCTTCTCTCCTACCTCTCAGAATGATCCATCACCTCCCTTTCTTCAACTCTGGGACAGGGTCTCAGTGCTTCCTGGCTTGGGTCTGTTGGCTGGTGGCTTCCTGTCTGGCCTCCTGCTGACAATCTACAGATGACTCCTCCTTTCCTCCCCAGTTTTTCTCCTCACTGTTGGCCTCACATTTGCCCCTTCCAGCCAGGCATCTCTAACTGACCCTTAAGCACCTAAAGCTCCATACTCTCAAGATAGGTTGGCACTGCTCCTGCCCTGGCAAAAGCCCTGTGCCTCTTTTCTGTGGAAAGTTTCTACCTCCTGTCTCTCACATCCTCGAAGCACTGCATGCAGTGCTGCAGTACCCAACTTCCTGCCCAAGGCCCATGCCCACGGCATCACTCTGCTGCTCATATCCTCCCGTGGGTCCCCATGCTCAGAGACAAAAACCAAGCAGCACATCAGGACTGGACCTGGAAAATACCCTCCCCTACTAGCTTTTCTAGTCTATGGATTTGAACTTAGTCCATCTAAGCCCATGGTTACTTGCTCTCAGATCACTTGGGTGCCTTCTTACCTTTGTGACTTTATCTCTTTCTTTTCACCTCCTTAAGTTTCTCTCATACCTATCTTTATTCTGAGTTCATACAACCCTCTTTCCCCATGAAAGCTTCTTCAATTCCCTACCTTCTGCTTTCACAAGACATTTTTTACCATAAAAATTGACATTCATATACTTTTATATATATTTTTTATGTGGTAGCTCCTTTAGAAGCAATTCTATAGCCCCCACAATGTCTGGGAGGACACCCTGCTTATAAAGAATAATTGATGATTTGGACAATTGTGACCCGGAGATGATTTCTCCGAATACTAGTTTTGTTGAATTATTTCAGCACTACAGAGGTACCTATGATGACAAGGTTAATACCAGGAATACTATTTTAGTTAGTGAAATGTAGAAATAAACATCACAGGTTCATTTTGGTTTTTACAACATTGTCTTAAGCAGAGGAGGGATGAACAGGGGAAGCACAGAGGAATTTTATGGGCAATAGAAACATTCTATTTGACACCATCATGATAAATACATGTCATCATACATTTATTCAAATCCATAGACTATAAAACACAAAGACTGAACCCTATGGACTTCGGATAATTATGATATACCAACATATGAGTTGTAACAAATGTCTCATGCTTGTGGGGGATGTTAATAATGGGGGAGGCTATGCATGTGTGGGGGTGAGGGTATATGGGAAACTTCTATACCTCCCCCTGAATTGCTGTCAGCCTAAAAATGCTCTAAAAATGTAATCTTAAATAGTATTATCTTAAACACTAAAGTGAAACCAATTAAAAATCACTTAATTTTCTTTATATTAAGTTTGCATATTTGAGCATCACAACAAAGACATCATAAACCTCCAAATACCTCTTTTCCTAGCCTGCTGTGATGCTTTCCTTCTCAATCACCATACTGGAAATTCACTTTATTTTAGTAACTGCATTCTTGTTTTCAATTGAAATATACTTGTCATATAACATTGTGCAAAATTAAGGTGTACATGTTAATTTGATACATATATAATATTGTAATATGATTGCACCTCTATCATGTCACATAATTATCATTGCTTTTTAGTACTTAGAATAATTAAGATCTAATCTCTTGGCAAGTTTGAGGATTATAATATAAAATTGTTGTCTCTATTCACTATATGACTTATTTACTACTTATTGCTAGTTTGTACCCTTAAACAAATTTTGTTCCATCTCCCCACCCCTCATTTCCTAATAACCATCATTTTGCTCTCTGTTTTTATGTGTTTAGCTTTTTTAGATTCCATGCGTGTGTGTGTGTGTGTATCATTGTATTTATCCATTTATCCATTGATGGGCACTTAGGTTGTTTCCATATCTTGGCTATAGTGAATAATGTTGCAATTAACATAAAAGTGCATATATCTCTTCAATACCCTGTTTTCTTTTCCTTTGAGTATATACCTAAAAGTGGAATTACTGGATCATGTTGTAGATGTATTTTTAATTTTTTGAGAAACCTCTATATTGTTTTCCATGGTGGATAAACCAATTTAGATTCTCAATAACATTGTACAAGGTTTCCCTTTTTTCCACATACTTGCCAACACTTACCTTTTGTCCTTTTGATGCCAGGCATCCTAACAGGTATGAGGTGATATGTCATTGTGGTTTTGATTTACATTACCTCTATGATTAATGATTTTAAGCATCTTTTCATGTACCTGTTGGCATTTGGATGACTTCTTTGGAAAAATGTCTATTTAGTTCCTCTGCCCATTTTTAAATCTGATTGATTGTTTTTTGTTACTGTGTTTTATGCATTATTCATATATTTTGGATAGTAATATTAACCCTTTGTTTAATAAGCGGTGTGCAAACATTTTCTCCCATTCTGTAGGTTGCCTCTTCATTTTGTTTCTTTCACTATGCAGAAGCTTCTAAGTTTCATGTAGCCCCATTTGTTGTTGATTGCTTTTGTTGTTTGTGCCTATGGTGTCATATTCAATTGAGTCACCATTTACACTGAAATTTTCAAAGGGGAATCTCTGGTCCACAGAGATAAGATTGTGCACATATTTACCTGGAATGGGACATATTTATATTCCAGATTAAGATAAGAGTCAAGTGCACAGCAGGGAGTTTGGGGAAGCCATGTGGGAATGTGGAGAAACTGATGGTATAAAAAAGTGGGTGGGATAAGATCAGTACAACGGGTTTGCACTTGCTGCATCTTTTCCTGTTAGTAAGCATTTTGTAGGGGACAAACCTCATGGGTGTAAATCACTTCAGTGTGTGACCATGCAGTCCATCATTGTACTATCCACCACCTGCCACCTTGTCCTTATTCCTCATGGATCTTTTCCTCTAGAAATTCAGAAAAGAAGAGCTATTTTTATTTTTATTTTTACCCTGGCTGAGGTGAGCAGTATAGGTGTTATGAAGGAAGTGACATCTGAATTGGACCGATTCCAACAAGGTCAGGAGAGATTTTTTTAACAAGAAGAATTTGCGAAGTATCCTAGGATTTATTTTTATGAGTGCATGTTATACATTCACAGAAATAGGTCCTAGAATAAATGCCTATAAAAATACCTCTGGGAATGTACTACATACCTCAGATTCATGGAAAACAGGTATAACTAAAAGAAAATAAGGAAGGAAAAAGGACAAAGGGAGGAAGAAAAGAAAAGTAGTATTTACTAGTATTACTGAAATAAATTGATATGCTTCTCCAAATTGACGATCTCAGTAAGTAATTTGTAGGCTATTAAAATGGATATTCATCTTCCCAAACAAATATTTATGAATTGAGAACATTTTTTCAAGATTCAGCTAAGCCCCAAATTCTGCAGCCAATAACAAATACCACAGCAATTCTACTTACTATGTACTTATATGAAAAATGCACATAGTCTTATTTAATCTTCACAACTGTCTATAGGTTAAGTATTAAGATCCCTATTTTACTGATGAAGTTTCCAGGTTTAAATGGCAATGACTTGCTCAACATCACAGAGCTGATAAGTGCTGCTTCCTGAGCAGGGAATAACTATGAGCTATAAAATAGCAGCTGAGGGGGAGGGTCTCAGCATCAAGTCAAATTTGCTGTTGCTCATTTTCAGGTCGTACCCCATGATCTCAACTTATAATGGTTGAAATGAGAGATAAATGATTTGGGGGTTTAAATCCAAATTTTAGAAATTCTTAGTGTAGCCATATTTGTAATGTCTTTGGGTCTTAGTTTTCCCTTCTGTGAAAATGGAGATTATAACAGAGCCTAATTCATTGGGTTGTTATGAAAAGCAGTTCTTAGAATAGTGCCTGGTAACAAATCTTTTCTTTCATTATTATTTTTGAGACCAAATTTATGACCTAATTTTTAAAAATTCTGCCATCCAAGTTATCTTCTTGACCCAAGCTAACCCCAAAATCTCAATTTCAAAAATATATTTTAAAAATGTTAAGCCCATAGATAATTGCTTTTAGGGATATACTAGGGCTGTCCAGAAAGTATCTAGCCATGAATATGAAAAACAGAGGTATTTATGGCTAAATTTTTTTTCTGGACAGCCCTCACACTTTATGATTCATCAAATATTAATATTAATGAAATTAATATAAACTATTATATTAAGACAAATTAGAATGTATAAATCTCTGTCTCTGGTATTAATTTTTCTTCTTTTCTTCTTTCTCCATTTTGGGTTAATATTGATATGTTTCAATGAGTCCTAGTAATACCAATTATTTGAGCAAAATAAATATTTGTATAAGAAGTGTCACTGTAAGTACTTGCCATGTATCAAGGCACTATTTGCTAATTGTACTGGATCTTGGCTACCCTGGATAGCATGCCCGTCACAATCACCATATGGCTCATAGAGATGACTAGTCTTACACAGCATCAGCCATGTGGGCGTCATGAAAAACACATGGGCTACAGGGTCCAGAGTCCAGGACTCCATACCAGCCTCCATCACTTAACGAACTGTATAATTAATGTCCGTTCAATAACTTATAATCCACACGATTTTATGTCCTTATGTTTAAATGGTAATTACACATGCTCCCCTTATCACATTGAATTGGTTTGAGTAATGAATATGAAATCATTACACAAATTTTCATCATTTTTCGAGTTTACCTGACATCCCAATATCAAGAACCGATACGTCCCGTATTCTGTAGCTGTTAGTTTCCTTCACACCCTCAATCACTTACTTACTCAACTCCCAATTCTGTCCATTTAACATTCTAAAATTCCTTAAATTTATGCTCTCTGTGCACCCCTACTACCACCTCACTAAAGAGGGACCCCATCCTTTGTCGGCAGCCTCCTCCCCTTTTATGCCACTTAAATCCACCTTGTAACAAAGATGCCACAATGATCTACCCCAAAACACAATCTGGCCATGCTATTTTCCTCTTCTACATCCTACAGTGTATTCCTATTAACTATAGAGTGAAGTTCAAGTTTTAAAAGAATATTCACAGCCTACTCTAATCTGACTCCTATACTACTTCTCCAGACTTATTTCTTACCACTTCCATCCTCGGCATTTTCAGGCTTTACCTCAATACTGTTTATTAAGAATTCCCTACTCTCTTTTGCCAAGTAGCTATCTCCAACTTAACCATTAAGAATTAACTCTGGAACTTTCCAAGGCATGGTTAATAGGCTTCCAAGGCACTCTCACAAACAAATTAATTTCCATATTATAATACACTTATTTACTTATGTGTCTATCTTTCTGATCAAAATTTGAATTCTTAATGACAGAGACCCGTTTTTCCCCTTTTGTTCTAGCCTAGCACATATTAGGCACATTTGTTGAATGTATGTATACTGTTGCTACCCTGAAAAACACCTGGGCCAAAATTTCCATGTAATACTAAGAAGCTAGCCATTAAATTAAAACAATAATGAGCTGGAATATCCACATTACGAAGATCAACAAAATGTTGTTCAAAAAGTGAATCCATTTCTCTCTTTTAAAGAACAATCTCATTACACCTAAATATTTCAAAGAGATTTTGAAAAATGTACTTCCATTCATCATACTCAAGTAAAATTACATAGCAATTATTAATGGTAATTATGATAAATATTTTACAGACTTTAATTTGAATGGTAACATCCATTTTAGTTAAAAATTAAAGGAAAGATTAACTGAATAAATGTCACACAGATCACATTGGGGAAAAATATTACTTAAATAGTGAAAATTAAATAGCCTTGGGAACTGAGCCAAAAACCAAATATGCAATAACCACAGCGACACATCAACCCTCAAACAGTACGACCCTCCTATCATAGTTGCTGTTTGAACATTATTCTTTTGGGAGATCAATTCAGAATATTTTACTATATTAAGTAAAATGCAGGTGAGTCACAAATATTAAAAGACAAAGAGAAAACTGCAAAGAAAAAAATGGTGTAGTATTTTAGAGTTATGCATTTCTCTCCACTAGAGTTCCAGTTTTGTTTTTATTCTCATTTATTAATCATTTAAATACATCTATGCCCAGATTTCTATAATTAGTCCCTTAACACTTCATAAGTCTTATTTTCTAAGTTTTAATCAACATTTCTACTTTTTTTCCTGAGCTAAAATGTTACCAGTTGTCCTCTAAAAATGTGGCTATCTACAAGTAGAAAATAACACCTAAACTCTTTCAATGCAACATATTTATTCTTTAGATTGGTTAATATGATACCCTGATAGTCTAGTGAGCTAATATGCATAATAATAAGCAATCAGTAAATGGCATACTTTAAGCACAGGTATTCTTATTAAACATTTCTATTCACTATTTAGTTTTCAAAATGCTTTATAATCAGTTTTGTTTGATATTCTTGATAATAAAATTGTGAAATAAATCAATATTAAACCCACCGGAATCTAAAGCTCTCAGAGATACTATATAATTAAGCTTTTATATTCCTCCCAGTTAGAATAGAGGCTAGCCTGAAAAATACTGGAAGAAACTAGAAGTGCCATTTATAAATTTGCACAGAAGTGGTGAAATGATTCTAAGGACTACCAAAGAGAGCACTGACTAAATGTATGAAGACTGAACTTTTAGTACGAAGTTCCTCTGCTAGGTCTGGGATTAGACAAGTATTGATCCAAAGCTAGGAACCCTAGAGCCCTCTGCATATACATTCAGATTGCAGGAAGAATCCCTAAAACAAAATTCCAGACATTGTCTCCTTCACAATGAAAATGATTCAGGTTTCCTATCCACCCTCTACAACTGTCTCCAATCCAATTTCCCACTAATTCTATCAATTTTTCTTCTACCATGTTTTGAATCCAATTCTTAGAATTAACTCTCCTAACCACTGTCCAAGTTTATATATAGGTCACTTCACCGAAGGATTACTCCATTTAACCACTTATATCAGTTTTGAAATGCCCTACTCTTTAGCTTCTAAAACAGCTCCTTTTATTATCTGGTTGCCTTCATTTTCCCCTTCATTTCTTCTTCCTGCACAAACTCCTTCTATGCCACTTGTTCCTGATGGGCTGATATTCTGTAGGGTGATATATTTTGCCTCTCTTCTCTCCTCAGTCTTAGCTCTTCTCAGTCATCTTACCAACCACAACAGCTTCAGGAAACACTTCTGCTCTAGAGTCTCAAATATTTCTCTCTCCAACTGGATCTTTCTTTGGAGCTGACATATACACGCCCCAATGCCTATGAAACATACCCAATGGATACTGCATTGGCACCATAAACTTTACCTGTCAAAAACTGCTTCTTCAAATGTTTCTCATTCCAAATCTTGTTAAATGGAATCGCCATTCCCTCGGACAGATAGCCCAGAATCCTGGAGTCATTTTAGAATGCTTTCTGTTTCACTTCCTGCTTTACAGAACACTTTATTTCTCATATTTGAGAAACTACTATGTACCAGATATTAAGCCAGGTGCTAGACTTAACTGCCATAAGCAAGTAAGCATCCTTCTTACACTCATAGAATTTACATCTTAATGGGGTGGATAGAGATAAAGAGGGGATTCTTATTGTACTCCACATGGAAGACATTCCTAGGAGTTTGACACTATGCAACCCATAGAGCTCTATATGCTGGTCCTACAAATAAAATGTCAAAAGAACAAAAGCAACCTGTTTGTTTTTGTTTTAAAGTATCTCCGTATCATTTTATTGTGGATTGCCACATTAGCTCTCTAACCAATTTTCACTCTATTTTCCTAATCCGTATTCTATTCATCCATTATAATGTTGCCAGAAAGAATCTTTCTAAAATTCCAAGCTGACCAAACCTTATCATGTTAAACTCCCCCTATGGTATACAATCCAGAGTCTTTACACTGGCCTACGAAGCCTTTACTCATAGAGCCTCTGTATACTCCATTCCTCCACATACGTTCTCTGCTGTGGCCACGGCAAGCTCCTTACACATCTCCATGCCGAGTCTGCTCTCTTCACGGCTCTGTGACTGAAAATGTGCTCTACCATACATAATTTTCCCCATCTTGAAAACTTCTACTTGTCCTTCAAACCATCCCTGGCATCAATCTCTCCATAAAGTCTTCCCTAAGAATCACTGTAGTCCCATTGGTGCCCCCACCTGTGTGTTCTCTCATTTCACCCTGCCATGCATCCCTCTTATTAACACATATGGAATCAGATTATAATCACAAATTTACCTCTCTTTCCTGCTAGAGTCAAGCAGCTAGACAATAAGCTTTTGATGTGCAGGGACCCTGCTTTGTTCATTTTCATAATTTTGCTTCCCGCAACAGAGCATTGCACATAGGAGTCTCTCAGTAAATATTTGATGAATAAATTAATTGGTGGCAAATAATCTATCGTACACATCAGGTTCTTCCTCAAATACTATGTGCTAAAGTCATATCTAGCTCTGAGTGGGCAGTGGCTCCCTACCCTATGAAATCAGCTCATCTTCCCTGTCTGCATTGCAGGCCCTTCACAAAGTGCAAGACCCTGTCTAGAAAAAAAAAATAGTAATCTCACATTTCCTTCAAAGTTCAAGATTCACTTCCTCTAGAAATCCCTCCTTATTTCAATAGAAATATTATTTTCTTACTTTGAACTCTCAATATTTTAACACAGGAGTGGATATTTGTCCAAGAAACTTCTCTACATATATGTGCGTTCTTTACCAAAACTATTTATCAAGGGTCTCACGAATAGTCTTCTCTCTTTATGTCTGCTAACTTCTCCATTAGTACAAGGGGAAAAGGTATTTAACCCATTTCCCATTTTTTAAAAAAGTACAGCTCACTGCTGCATTTATTTAATTTTACACAAACACGCTCTTTGAGGCTGAAGCAAATGTGACTGGTTTTCAATGTGAAAATAAAATATAAACCTGTTCTTGTTGGAGTTATTTCTAAGCGGATCTTGTCTCTAATCCTAATGTAACAGAAATGTATATGACAATCAGTATTTAATTTTTTTTTTTACATATAGGAATGCCATGTTTTCTAGGATTTGATATTTTCAGTGATCAAGAATTATTTTATTTTATAAATGGAAATACCACTACTAAACACAGAATGCTATAAATAGAATGATGTAATTTGTTTCCAAAGACGGTCGATATAACTAGAGCGATGTGAAAATAATAAAAGCAAGATATTTCATGGGTAACTTTGAGGGTCAGATCAGGACTGTAACCTGTAAGTTATTTTGGGGTAAACACTACAGCCACAAGCACGGCTAGCAAGTATTCATGAAGCAAATGGGAAATGAGTTAATTTGTTTTTAATGAAGGAATTAATAAAGAGTCTCTCTCCAGTGTGTACCAAAACTGTTCTCACAAGTTCAATTATTTTCTATCTTCATCTTATTTGATATCTCAGCATTGTCCATCAGAGCTGACCACTCCTTTTTTGAAAAACAGACTTGTACTTAGCTTCCATACATTTTACCTTTCTGATTTTTTTTCTGCCTCTCTGGCTATTCCTCAGTTGGCCATGGAAGCTACTCTTCCTTTACCAAACCATTAAACTTTCAGTTTCTCAGAGGTGTCTCCTTCTCTCCAGGCCCTTTTCTCATCTTATTTCTCATAAACAGCCCAAACAATCTGTGCTTTTTAATAGCTCCATTTTAATAGAGATAGAAATGTAACATCATTCTGTTTAATGTATGCAAGAATGTGTTTTAATGAGCATAGTTCCTATAGTAATAGTAAACAAGGAGATAAAAAAAGAGCAATCCACGCGGTAATTTTAGAAAAAATATTCAACAGATATATAGCATAAAAAGAACATTTCAGGATTGTTTAAGTTTCACAAAGACAGGATTAGGTGGATGGCAGGAAAACTTAAGGGTTATTTTGTTCCATAAAAAGTATTATAGTAATCCAGATCCCGTTAGTGATACAAAATCATTTGTGTTTTGTGACTTGGCTTTAAGCCACTGAAAAGAATATTTGCACATTTACCATAGCAAGGGTTGTAGCAGCCTCCCTCAGGCAGAAGGGCTTAAGTGTCTGATAACGCCTAGTGACTTGCTTAAAAGAGGATAAAACATAGGCAAGTAGGAGGATTTAAATAAAGACAATTTAAGAAGCACAGCGCCTCAGCAAGTTCAGAAATTAATTCAGATTAAGATATTTTGATTTTAGTATCTATGTCAAAAACCAGTTCTACAACTCTAATTTAAACGTGGGGGGGGGGGGTAAGAAGTCAAAATGCACATTCTTTAGGACTCCCCATGTATTCAAAAGTATGCCTTCAAAAATTACAGAGCAACACCAGTGTGCATTATTTCAAAGTGGTAGTAATGTTAGCATGATTTTTAAAAAAAAAATAAATCAATTGGGAATGGGAAGGACTATAACTTATTCTAATATAAAGAATCTAGAAATTTAGATATTATATGTCTGAAACACATCTCTGTTCTGTCTTTTATATAACATAGTTTATAATAAATTTACTAGTCCAAGTGTTTTTTAATCCATATGTTTAATCTACAATAGTGACAATTATATGTCTATGTACATGAAGTAAATTATTGACCTAAGTCCTCAATTCTCTGAAGCAAACTTGAGAATGTAATTGAAATTTTATTACCACACAGAGCAATCTAAGCCAGGAGACACTAGCAAATCTTTTTTATACTTGAAAATTGTGTTCTGAGAGCTGTACTTTCACATCTAAGCTTAAAAAACTCCCAGAGACTTATCATAAGAGAAACATTAATTCAAGTGATTCCACATACAAAAACACACTAATAGTTCTGTCTGAGAATGATTCAATTTGCTCATTGTTGTTCCTGAATTGTATTGCTTATATTACATGGACATACGATATCTATAGTTATAAGATTTTTGGTAATATATTATTGCAATGTGTAAAATGTTTAGTGACAATAATCTTCATCTCTTTTATAAATATGCATTTCTTTGTGACCTTCATGGCCAACTTAAAAACTCCCTGAAAATTGTAATAGGACCTTACCTTGCTTCCATTTTCTCTTGACTCTCGTTCCATCTTGAGGTCAGAAATTAGAAGATTCTTATATTTGTTTTTTCCATTACTGCTGTGGTCATCTATTCTGTATTCTGAAGTCAGCTGTGCTGAGAGGGGACTGTCACTCAGGTTCAGTGGCTGCTCATCCTGCTCCAGCCCAGTTTTACCATCACCATTGGAGTCCCCCATCTCCCTGCTGTGTGCTCCCCCTGAAGCAATCGAACTGTGCCCCAGAGTCTCATTGCCATTAAAGCTCTCTGCAGCAGAATCATCTGTTGGAAAGAAAAATGTGTATTTTGATTTTAATTAATGTGCTATTCAGTTTCTATTAAACTAGTATCACTGAACTTCTATCATGTGCATTGTGCTAATTTTACATATGTGTAAATTATTCTTAGCAATAAACTTTAGTGGGAATATTTAGGCACAAGAAGTGAAGAAAATAAGAAAAAATAGAAAAAATGTAATCTCAAATGCAACCTCAAAAAGTAAATTTTAAAAAGAGAATACGATAATTGTCTATGATCTTGAAAACAGTTTTTGTTTTTCCAGTGAGAATATCCAGATTCAGTGAAAATTCTCTGATAAAAGCATGTCTATTCTGCAAATGGAGTATACATTGCTTCGAGTTTTGTGTTTATATTCTAGATGCATATTAAACTCATAAACTTTGCTCCATCCATTACCTTTCCAGAACTTTTAAATCTAAGGAGTTTAATCATGAGTGTATTTTTGTGCAGATGAAACAACATTTATACCGTGTTGTTTATAACAGCAATAATTTACAAGTGGTATAAATTATCAAAAAGAGAAAAGTGACTTAATACCTATTAAAGTGATTAGAATCAAATGGAGTTAATCAACATTCCATTTTAAAAACAGGGGAAATGTGACTCATGAAGTATTAAATGGAAAAATCTACCTACAAAAGAATGCGGTCAATATGATCCCATTATTTTGAAAAGAAAACACATACATACACTGAGGGAAAAGACTGAAAAGAGGGAGCTCCCTGGTGGTGTAGTGTCTAGGCTTCAGTGCTCTCAACGCTGCAGCCTGGGTTCCATTCCCAGCCAGGGAGCTACCCACATAAAAAAAAAAGACTGAAAAGATATAATCTCAAATGTTTATATTGACACCTTGTTAACTGTATGGCACAGGAATTCTAATATTCTTTATTATCTACAACATATATAATTTTGCAATAACAAAAATAAAAGAACTATAGAATAAAAGCAAAAGAGGAAAAAAGTGGAAGAAGCAGCATTAATTAAAATTCTATGGCTTTAAAATAAATAATAAACTTGTTTAGAGAAAAGGATATTAATGACACTTTAAAGAGAGCAAGAAACAAATTTACATAAAACAATCCAATTCTATTTCTTTTAATTTCAGTTTTACATACATGATAAGAATTTTCTAATAATTTTAAAGAATTATGAAGGACCAGGTGTTAAACTGTTTTCTTCAGTTACAATTACTGATGAAAGCATATAAATATGAGGTAGGAAGAGTAACACGAGGGCAGGCTGATAACTTTGCCTCACTGTAATATTTGTGTTACATTAGACATATCTGGACATAACCAGCTCTGTGCAGTCACACGGCCTCTCCCCTCCGTCATTCCTGACCTTGGACACAGATGCTTACATGTTTCACCCCGTGCACATTGAAATGGAAGGGTGCTCAGATATTCGGTTCAAACACCGTGCTGTTATTGAGTTCTTAACGGTGAAAAAATTTCCTCCAATTGAAATCCACTGACAAATGCAAGCCATTTATGGTGACCGTGTGTTGATGTGAGCACAGTAAGATGCTGGGTGAGGCGGTTCAAAGACGGAGAAGTGGGACAAGCAGATCTGAGTGACAAAGCACGAAGTGGAAGGCTATGACTGCAAGTGACCAGCTTCATCAAGACCGCGGAAGTGTATGAAGTGTGTGGTAACTGTGTAGAAAAACAATGAGGCAGCTTTGAAAATAAACGATGTAGGCATATTTCTTTCCTTATTCCATTAAAATATCTTTTCCTGTTCCTTTTTTATTTAAGTGGAGGCAAAATATATCAGCCAACCCTTGTACTAGTCAATATTTGTGATTTTTTGTTTGATTTCTGAATATTTTCAAGCATGCTTTATATTTGTAGGGTACAGTGAAATATTTAATGTCTTCTAATCAATTAAATTCAAGGAAATAATAATTTAAATTCTGAAGGAGTAGTATAACTCACCTGTTCATTCACTTATTCCTTACCCAATTTATTGAGTGCCTACACTTGGCCTAAAGAGGGTTAAACATTTGGCATCTAGAGATTCTGCATTCAATAAGTTCAAAGACAACTAAAAAAACCATAATTAAAAATGTAGAAAAACAACCACAAAAAAGGCTATGATCCAAAGCAAGAGATAAGACATCACAGAAGTTTTCCAGACCATGGTGTCACATGACTGAATTCCAAAAGATGAGTAAACCTTAACCAGATAAAGAAGTTGGAGAAAAGCATTTTCCACCTAGAGGTCAGCAAGTGCAAAGTTACCGAGGAAAGAATGTGCAGGGCTGAGCACGAAAAAGAAAGTAAGGAAAGAGAAACCTAGCAAGGTAGGAAGAGGATGCCATGGGAATTTTCTGGTATATCAGAGAGCATAGATTGTACCTTGAGAGAAAACCAGGAGTAATTTTAATACACCATTGGAAGTGTTATTAACAAAATTATGTTTTAAAGAGGTTACTCAGACCATGATGGTGAGAATCATATGAAGGCAACAAAATGGAAGCTGAGGAGAGCAGTTAAGAGCTTTATAAGTTGTCTGAGTCAGCAGTGTTGAAAGCTGAAAGTCTAACAGCAGGAGTGCAAAAAAAGAGGGCACTAGAAAAATCATAAGCAAAAAATAGGTAAGACTGAGTGGAGAGAGAAGTACATCATGGAATTTAGGAAACTAGCCATAAATAATATGATATAGCACTTTCCATAGCTATGAGGTTGAGAAATAAAAAAACCTCCTTTTAACAGTGAAATATCTAAGTTTTTGAAAGTCAAAATTAGGAAATTATATATAAGCTAAGTCAAATCTTTATACTAAAGTATGGAAGGTCTTGTGGGATTATTTAAGTAATTTCTTTCCAAGTAAATTCAAATAAGCATAATGGGCATATTTATGTCCAATTATTTAATTCATAAAGAAAAATGTGATTTAACATTTTGCACTAAAATTCTTTAAAAAATACTGAACATTTCATGTAAAAACTTTTATTACTAATATGGTAAAAAAATGAATAACCCTAAAGAAGTATTACATTTTAAAATCAAATCTACATTAGCACAAAATAAATCCAGTATCTAGTATAGCTATAATTTAAACATGCTATATTTGCTATAAACATGCTATATCTTTATTCTGGTAAGATAAACATTAGGAAAGTCTTTAATAAATATTGTGTATTTATAATTTTAGTATAAACAAATGAATAAAGGAAAAAATATTTTTAGACAGAATAGTTCAGTCCAGATGTTACCAAGGAACAGCTTTACATATTTCATTCCTGAGTAAATCAGTATGCTTTATGAAAAACAAATGAATAATTTAGTCATTTGTATCAAATATATTCACATATTTTTTTCTCTCTTTCCATCACCATATATTTAGCTCCCCCTCCCCTTTTCCCCTCCCCAACCCACTCATCCCCAAATAAGCATTAAACTATTGATTGTGTCCATATTCACATATTTTTAAGGTAAATAGTAAAAGAATCAATAATGTCACATGCCAGTATTTATAAATTAAAATTTAAAAGAGAGTGTTTAATGTTTATAGTAGAAAATTTCAATATAAAGAAGTGAGCAGTCATTTAACTGAGGGTAGGGTAAATTAACCACTTTTCATTACTGAGTTTTGTGTAACCACATTAATGGTATTTATTCTTCTTTAAAGATACTTTGTCAGAATTAAAAACCACAAATCTCAGACTCTTGTTTATCATAACCCATTCACATCAGTTTATCGCTTTAAGGAGGAAATCTTACCCAATATAGTTTGCTGCATCCTGAGTGACTGCTGGTATGTGGGTACCAGCTACTACCCAGAGGATGTAGTGTTTACATCTGTAGGTACAACTTTTGGTTCACGGGCCCAGAGCAATGGTGCTTCTCTCAAGTTTCAGCCTGGGTATCACAGCATTGGAACCAAAGACTCTGTATTTGAATCCCAAAGAAAAACAGCACCTGGAACTTTGGAAATTAAGAGTGCCCAGGGGACCTAGCAACAGAGGAAGAATGTGGAATGTGACGACAAGGAAGTGTGGAATCTAGTGACATTAGGAGAGCAGTTGAATGTTTGGGTTGCATTTGTGCTGAGGTTAGTTTTGATGGGATGGATTTAATATTATGGAGAGGGTCCTCCAAGTGAGCTCAGCTGAGGCTCTTGTCTATAAGGTGTAGTAACACGAACTATAAGTGGCAGGCTATTCATTGTCTTCTTTCTCCTTCCCTACTCCTCATTCTCTTCACCAATTAGTACAGACCCTAGAGGTACCATGTGTTTAAATTATTTCTAACATCCCCACCAGCATTTTGTGTAAAGTAGTTTCATCAGTACCAGATTCAATGGTTAGCTCTCTCTATATAAAGAGAATTAACCTAAAACAGTATGTATGATGTGTGTGTTTAAATATACATCTATCCATATCTAAAATATGTGATAGATGTATCTGAAATCTCCCAAAGCACCTGACCTACTTTCTTATTCAGTTACTTTCAGTAGCTCTTCATTATGGCCTTTAGGCTAAGTGCCTTAGGCAAAATGAATAGGAAAAAAAATACATATTATCCTCATTTTAAGATTGGTACTTGGAAATTTCATCCTAAAATTTAGGTCAGATACTTATGGAGCCCAGAAAGCTTTTTATTGTTTGCCCCTAAATGCACCACAGTCCTCCACTTAGAAAATTTCCCTTTCATATTTTACTATAAAACTGACTTTTAACCCAAAATATAGGTGTAATCTTACTCCAGAAGATCAGTACCTTAATATCCAAAAAGGTGGAAAAAAATTTTTTGTAATTCTTCAAAATCTTTTTGCAAAGTAGAGTTTAAATGCAATTCTCTTTATCAGTCCTGATCTTGGCTCTAAATCTTCTACCAGCTCTCGAGTCCCCAATTAAAAAACAAAAACAAAAACAAAAAACCATATCCATTACTAAACTATACCTTATATCTTCCACCATAGCTCCCTCTACTCTACAACATGAAGCAGGCAATCTAGTCTAACCTAAAATTCCTTCCACATTATTCACATTTTTCTTCACATCCTTCTGATGACCTTTCCATTCTTGGAATTTCTATTTTCCTTATCTTCTATAATATACTTTTAAAAACTCAAGCAAAGTCCTCCTGTCCATGGTGTTATCTTTTGTTTTCTTATATGCAAATCTCCAATTATTGACTACAAAAGTCCTATACTTCCAAGTCCTCAATACCCCAAAAACTTTTGAAAAGATAATAAAAAATGCAACCATCTATTTTTGTTTGTAGTTTCAAAATGTTATCCAGATTATATAATATTTAGTAATGCTATCTTAAACATGTACAAAAAAAGATGTTACATTTTTTAATTCAAAACATTCCATGCTAAGAAGTTTACTAATGTAAATGAATACATATGTTACGCAGACTATTGCTAAAAGGTTAAAGGACATTGGTTTTAAAATGGTAAGATTGATATCACAGGTAACAAATTAAAAAGGGGATTCAGTTTTCCACTAAATTATTTCTACAAGGGGTGTGACCCTTTTTCAGTAGCTCCTAAGTCAGCCCATTAGAAGAATGGGCTCTAATTTAAGGAGCAACGCAGAGAAGGCACAGACACAAACAAAATGTTTCAAAGCATATAACTAAAGGTCAGCACAGTAATTAGATAAAAATAATTCTGAGTTATCAATAAGAAGGTAATGTATAGGTAATGTATATTCTTTATATTACTTTGTTTAAATTTTTTAATCAAATATTCATTATGTATTAGTTATACTTCTTGGCACAGTGAGTCTGTTGAAACTCCAAATGAAATTTGTTCATAATTTAGACTATAACAAAATAATTACAATTCAAGGTAGAAAATAGTATCTAAATCATGAGAGTTTCATATAAGGCAGAAAAAAATAAACAAAGTTCTTCAAAGAAAGAAAAGTCATCCATAATCACTGAGGATAAGGATGGTTATCAGGGAAGGCCTTTTATAAGAGGTACAATTTGAAGAATTGTAGATTCATGATAGTGATGGTGGAGGTTATTCCAATTTAGGAGAATAAATAAGAAAAAGCACCAAAGGTAAGAAAGAGCTGAAAGAGGACAGGGAATTGAGTACACTCTACACGCTAAGGCAGGGGATAGTATATTTTAGAGAGTGGTGGATAGTTTACTATACAATATCTGACAATTAAGTTCGAGAACTCATCCTAGAAAAAGTGCTACATACCTCATTGCTAAATATCACTACAGTCAACTTTGAAGTCCTCCCCTTGGGAAGCTATGCACTGATGCGAGTGCCTTAGTCCACCTTTTAAAGCAATTCTGAAATGGCCATCACTGCTGTCATCATATTACCTTTGATGTCCTAAATGTCATCAAAATGTCTTCCTTTCAGTATTTCCTTTCTCCTTGGGTAAAGAAAAATGTCTTCGGGGGCCAGATCAGGTGAGTAGGGAGGGTGTTCCATTACAGTTATGTGTTTACTGGCTAAAAACTCCCTCACAGACAGTGCCCTGTGAGCTGGTGCATTGTCCTGATGCAAGAGCCTTGAGTTGTTGGTGAAAAGTTCAAGTCATTTTTGTCTTTTTCATACAGGCTTTTCAGCACTTCTAAATAATAAAAGTGGTTGACTGTTTATGCAGTTGGTACAATTCATAATGAAAAATCTGATACCAAAAAAGGTTAGAAACATCATTTGACTCTTTATTTGGACTAACAGAACTTTATTGGTTGTGGAAAATTAGCTGACTTCCATTGTGCACTTTGATGCTTTGTTTCAGGGTTGTATTAGTACAATCATGTGATAACAACAGCCCAAAACATCACCTTGCCTCTCCAAAAGGTCCTGGCAAACTTCGATTCTCCTTTACTTTTGTTTATCAGTAAGCTCCTGTGGAACCATTTTTACCCATACCTTTCTCATGCCAAGATTTTCAGTTAAGATTTTCCTGTTTCTCTATCAATATTTACTTGGTCTGTTGTGCTTCTCACAGACAGCCAACAATTTTGATTATTTTGAAAATATCTATGATTTATTTGGTTAATGAAATCACATGACTACTTGTGTTTTACAGCCTACATTAATAATACAATGAAATGTGGGAGTTCCCTGGTGGTGTAGTGGCTAGACTTTGGCGCTGTCAACGCTGCGACCTGGGTTCAATTCCCAGTGAGGGAACTACCCACATAAAAAAAAATAATAATAATATAATAATACAATGAAATGTGAAATTTCAGTTAGAGGTAAGTGAAAGTTTATATATACATCTATTCCCCCCCAAAAATTATAAACCCCGATTTATCCATGAACTCCACAAGATAAGTGATCTTGAACTATAATAATGGCATGCTATCTTTTTTTTTAACTTATCATAAATGGTACTATAATAATCATATCTGTCACAGATTTTCAAATCCCCACACCAACCTTGATATTGTAGATTTCAATGGGAGTTTGTTGAGTCCTTTTTCTCATTTCACAATACCTCATCATCGTATGACTAAAATCTATGTTTTATTTACCAATTAGACTCTAAATGTTTACAAGGCGTGTGTTTTATATCTTATGTTTCTTTGTGGTCTTCTAATAGAAACCAGCCAGTACTTTACATAAAGTTTATATGATAGATATGTCTGTCTGTCTTGACAGATAGATCAATTATTGACTAATAAGACAATGTGATAGACAGTATAATACACTAATGCACTTGTGTAAGGCATTCATGTACTGACAGCTCACTCATGAAGCTATTTACTGCTATAAATTAAAACAAAAACAATTAATACTGTGGGTTTTTGATGTTCTGCCTCATGCAACAAACAATATATACAATGATAAATTCTCATTTTAAATTTAAAGTGAATCTAAGACAATAATTAAATAGCAGTTCATTGTTTTCAAGGAGAGTTGACAGCTAAACACTGGAAAGAAATGTCTCAGAAAAGACATGAAATGGACAATAGAAACTAGAAACAATGTCATATCATATTATTATAAAGTCATTCTATTAGAAAATGATTTGACAATTTAGAGAAGAGATGGCTCAGAGATTTATTATGAATTACACTAAACTGATAACTAAGTTAAGTGACAAAAAAAAGTCACAGATTTGGGTAAGTTATTCCAAAAAAGAAAAAAACGAAGCTAAAATTAATGTAATCCAAAAGGAGTTCCCTTAACTTGGCATTTAGCCAAATAACAACTCAAAAGGTTCTTTGCTTGCCAATAATAAATGAAAAACACTTTATGCTGAAAAACAGAAAAGCAATGAAAAAAAGACCCTGAAATAACAAGCTTATTATTTGAAACAAGTGTCATACAGCTAGATAGGACCTTGGCTATTTTTGCGTATTTTTCTGGATTTCTTTGTTTGCTATCAAGTGTCTGAAAATTAAAAACACATTCTTCATCTTCTTAAGTTTTATTTATACTGTTGTATATATGGTGTGGAGATGGTGGTAGATAAATATACTAATTCATTCATTAACTGTACAATTTCAATTATAACCAAACTAAAAGAGGAATGAACATCACTTTGTGATCTGGCCTCAGAAAAGAGGGACCTTTTAACATTAGCTCCAAGTACACTAGCTGGGCAAGACTTAGATTTAGTTCCCTTGGGGGAAAAATCAGGTTATTGATGGTTTGTGTGAAAATGATGGTAAGCTTTCAGTAGAATTATCTTTGGATGTATGAAAAAGTTGTGTGATGTGTGATGGTGTGTGTGTGTGTTTTAGAAGTCAAATGATGGTATGTACTAAGCACCTATAGGAAAGGAAATCCAGTTCACACAATCCCCTTCTAACATGCAAGTATAGGTTACAAGAGGCATAATCTCTTGCTACCCTGGATAAATTTGGAGCTACAAGACAGAGAAAAAGAGACTCATTGGACTTGATCTTTTTATGTTAACCTCTAGAAAGAAAGTATAAAAATTACTGTCAGTGGAGTTACCATCATTTTTCTAAAATTGGGGCTGCCTTCAGTTATTACCTTTTCTGATTATTGGGGCACCAACTTCTCTATGAATATTTGTTTTACTTTTGAAAAAAAACTGACACACAAATGTTAAGTGACGACTATACATAGTTAAAAGTATAACTTACATGTTGAAGGAATTTGAAATTATGTAATAAAATATAGTCAAAACACAAGGTGGTTCTAACCCTGAAACAAGAACACCTTAAGAGATTATGGGAAGAGATGTAATTGAATAAACATTTGAAGAATTTAAAGTATTTTTATTACTTTTCAGAAGTTCAAGGATTAGCAATTATACAGAATCAGTTTCTTGTACAATATATGGAAAACGAGTCTGACAAAATTACCAAAATGTCAAGTAAGTTCATCTAAGAGGTGTGTGACTATGAAATGTTAGCTCTTGAAGGGCAAGTTCTAGCACTTATTCCTTTATCAGTTTGTGATTGTACATAATAAATATTCAATAATTATCTGTGGAACCAGACAATAACAGGAGATCACAACAATATATCTATTTAGGGTCTATTTCAGAGATAAGACTGTGAGTCTTCTTACATTCTTATATATGTTCTTGAACTACTTATTATATGTATTACTGCATTGCATACTGTGGTAGAAAAAATGTAAAAGTGCCCCTCCCCCCAGGATTCCACACACTAATTCCCAGAATCAGTAAATATGATATTACTTATATGATTATGGTATGTCATATGGTACAGTGGATCTTGAGTAAAGAAATTATCTGGGTGGGGAGGGTTTATTCACATGAGCACTTAGCACAGAGCCCTCTCTGGTTAGTGGCAGGAAAGGAAGTCAGAGAGACGCAAAGCACAGGTTTTTCAGTGTACCATTAATGGACTGAAGATGGAAGAGGTCACATAAGAAAGAATGAATGCAGGCAGTCTTAGGGAACTGATGGAGATTCCCACTGAGAGCTGGAAGGAAACAGGAACCTCAATCTTACAACCACAAGGAATTAAACTCTACCAACAACTTGATTTAATTTATCTTGGTCAGGGGCAGAGAATTGAGAAGTAGTTCTCATATAAGAGTTCTGGGGCCATATGTGAGAAATTAACATAGATAATATCCAACAATTAATTGGTTGAATTTGCAGTTGTAGGAGACAACTGCTGATATCAAGAGTACTAAATACTCATATGACTAAGAGCCCTCAAGTATGAGTTTAATAAAACTGAGGTTATTTAATCTCATTTAATAAATCTCTAGTAAATTTTCAGAAAATATGCCAGTAAGCCAAATACTCTCTATTCTCTGCCTTGATAAAAATAAACAGGAGCTAGTGTAGCCTCACTTTTTAAGACTCAAAATAAGATACAATTTTGCCCAAATGGCTTTGTGTTTACTAAAGGGTTAAAGATGTTTTTCAGGGAAAAATGTCACGTAATTAACAAACTCCTGGGGACAAAGGTCTTTACTGAGATCAAGTTTATGTTAGCAAAATCTGAAGTCATTTTTGTGTGTTTTTGTTGTTGTTTTTTATAATGCAGAGCTGTGTATCATCTATGTGTTCACATGTGATAAAATTATTGTCAGTTTTGCTCACATAGTAAATTAATAAAAAAATTCTAGGGAAAATTGTCAAAATTCTTCAAAATTTGTTCTCTGGGTCCCTCATGTTCTCTTTTCCATCTTTATGGCAAATCCTCCGTATCCCATTTGTATGCACAAATATCCAACCCTATTTGTATGCACACTGGCTCTCTTAAGTCATTTTACTGAAGAATAGATTGACAGATTGATTGATTGATTATCCTTTGACAGAAGTTCCCCCACAGAAACATGTTTCCTTCAGCTAGGCACTTGTAATTTAAACCTTTCATCTCTCTTTGTGGAATAAAGCCTTTTTTCTTTTGGTATTTTCAGCCATGAGCAAGCAGGTAAAGTGTATTGGCTTTGGCAGTGTTGGGCGAGGGAGAAATCCTGCCGTCATACCAGACTTATTTAATTTCCAGGTTTTAGAGTAACTGAGAAGCTGACCATTACAGTGCATGCTCCATGATGTGTTTTTCCCAACTCCTCCAGAATTTTCTCTCTGTGGAAGGTGAGCCAGCACTACTCAATGAGGAAGCTGAAGCTCTCGTCCAACATTCTGAGATGACAAGAAACCTAAACCACTAAGTGCTTCTTGGACTTAAAGAATAAGTAAATCCTAAAATCAGTATTCTGAAAGGCTCCCCCCAGCATGCTCCTTCATCTTATGCTGGTCATTTGCCGGTTTGCTCTCAAACATTTCCCAGGTTTTCTTGCCTATTGTTCTATGACTTTGTTCAAACAAAGGATATACTGGCAAGGGACTGAGGAGGGAACCAAAAGAAAATGCCTGGGTATCCTGTTCCCCACCGCATGCACACACCCTCTCTGACTCAGGGAGCCTCGTCTCCAGGTCCCAACTCTTGCCAGGAAGCATCTTTGGTGAATCTCCCCTACCAGGTAGCCCTGGTTCTCAGGCTGGTAATGCCAACACCTCCCCTGCATTTGCCACCTCTGGCTGTAGTAGCAGCTTCCTTCTGGTATTAACTCCTACGTGCTTTAGTAACCCATTTGGTTTTCAAGCTTTTCCAACACCATTGTAAGTAGTGCCTTATATTAAGATTTTCTGATGAAAGACATGGAATGGGCTCCTTTTTCCACACCTGATTGAAACTGATACAATTTGCCTTACTTTGATCTCAAGACTTCTGTTTTCTAGTACCTGTGATATTATTATAGTCAATATTTTATTATTTTTTCTTAATGTCAATTCATTATTTGATATTCAAGACATTTCACCAAGCTTTATTCATTATTTCTATCTAAGGAGTTGAAATTCATTATCATCAGTAACAGCGTTTTAATAAACATATCTGCCATCTTAAAGGATTCGAAGTCAATAAGGGTTTTCAGTGGCAAATTATAAAGTATTATTATTTAAATACTTGTCAAATAACTAGTATCTTTTTAACAAAGACTAAATTATTCCGATTTATTTAAACAAAAGGGCTCTTATAAGATTCATCTGAGTAATAACAATTGCTTTGAATCATTAAACACTTTAATTGTACAAATTGTTTGGTACTCATTACTTTTACAATATTCAAAACAGACCTCAGAGTAAGATAACACTATCAGGTTTCCTATTTTAAAGATCTTAATACAAATAAAATGAGGAATATGTTCAAGTCCCATTGACAGTGACAAACACAGTATTAGGAACTGGTTTCCCAATTCCAGGCCCAATGTCTGTCTTAACCATACTGCGACTTCTCAGTAGTAAATTCGTTTAGGTATTGTGAGAAGAGTCTGAAAAAGACAGGTGGTGTGCTACACAGGGGGAAATGAGTAACTGTGGATTTAGGAGGCTCTTAGAGACACTACTAAATTGAAAAGTGTCATGTGAGATTACCCATTTTGCAGTACTTCATAAAATCAGGAATCACAATGAATAGCCTGTTACTAGTTTCCACTCACTGTAACAATAGCCTTCTGCCTACTTTTCTTACAGTTAGAATAAACTGAACAGCCATGACGTTTTTGTAAATGCAAATCAACTTTCAATACCACCATGATTACGATAACACAGGATGACCAATTTATTCTTACATGGCATTTATAACCAAAGATAACTAACTGTATTTGTCATGCAGGGCTGAATAATACCAAATGAAACCATCTTAGGAAATTTGCTAAAGATTTGAATGAATAGAAGGAGCTAAACAATAAAAAAATTTACAAATATGAGATTAAAAAAAAGAACATTATCAGTATTTAGAGATACAGAAAATGAAAATCCTATTGAAGAACAATAGCAACATATTTGCTACTTTTCTATTTAAAAAGTGATTTTCACAATTGATCGAGTATATGCTTCATAGGGATCCAGTGAGGTACAATAGATAGGCATCAATTACCCTCATTTGACTAATGTGAAAATGTCTCAATATTAAAATGATCCTTTGATTCACTAAAGGGAGCATAGCTCATTCATGCCAAAGCTGGCACTTAATGGGCGATGTCACACCCAGTCCTTGGAGACCACTAAGCTATATTGGTTTCTAAGGAAGGCAGGCTTTAGAAATGGTCTGTATATCAAAACAGAATAAAAAGAAAGTAAACTGAGAAGAAAGAGGAGAAGGATGGAGAGGTGGAAGAAGACAATGATGGTGGCTTGGAACAAATTCTAAAAGAAGGAGCTATCAAGTAGGCAAGAGAACAGGTATTTGGTGGAGGGGACCGGAGCTAGCCATCAGGTGATTAGGAAGATGTATCCCGGAAGGTGTCATAAATAAAGTGAAATAAAGTGATCATTACTGAATATTAGTGCAAGGGGTAACGAAGGTGAAGGAATATTCTCCAGGGACATATCCTCTTCCTCTGATGATCAAATCTACTAAATTATAAACAGTGAGAGAACAGAGGCTAGGATTTTTTTTTCCTTGCTGTATGCCCTGAAGCTAGCATTATGATTTGTGTGTAGTGGATATTTAGCAAATGCCTAAAGAATTAAATTGATGATTACAAACTACATTGATCCTATTTTCTATGTTCATGGTTTTCAAATTTCAAAACATTTTAATATTATACACTAATTTTCATACATATAAGTCATATGTTCCAAAATGTTCATGGAGAGTGTGGACATTGCTTTACTACCCCTTTGCATAAAGTAGTCTATGTAAAGTCATCAAGTAGAAATACATTTTTTAAGAAGTCAATAGGAAAATCTTTTTTTGCTGACATTGCATTTGTCATTATAAAAGAGATGGCAAAAAGTAATGTCAGATTGAGTTTGAGAACAATAAAAAACAACCAAGAATCAAAAAAATTTCCAGATAAGGAATATTCTCTTCATAGCAGTGGTATGTATGCTTGTTTTCATTGACCCTGTTTCATACAAGGCAAATCACTGAATTCTCTTCAACTCAGAATCACAAAATCTTTCTTCGTTAGGCATTAAAAAATAATTTCTCTAAGTTTCTGTACTGACCATTTAAGTGGGATAACACCAAGATAAGAGCTCTTACAATGTGATTATTTCTCATTAGCTAAGAGCTGCTCAAAATGCACTCCCCACGTGCATCCCTGTATTTCATGCTGCTATGGCAATGTTACACTACCATGGCCATTTTAGAAAACCTTTCTTTGGATAAAGTGTAGGAGATTCTCATTTGAAAGTCCTTGTTTCTTAAGCCAGAGAGGAAACATTTTCTGAGCTTGGAAATGGCCTGCTTTAGAGGGCTGTTTACTCCTGATGTCACCTTTCCAAGTTCCTACCTCAGTGTCTCTATGCAAAGAAACTAAACAGAACAACTGATCATATTGAACATCATTTCACTGTATGATCTCCTTTCTCTCTACCCCTCCTTCTAGAACAAATTCACTTGCCAAGAGTCTACTACCTTGGTAGTCCTACGACCTCTCCAGCCAAAACTGCCAAGACATCATCTGACCAAGGACCATCAAACCACAAAAAGCCAAAGCCACAAAAAAATGTGGTCAAACCAGAAAGGTGGATTAGGTTAAAAACAAGACTGTATATCTGAGACTTGGAGCTAACACCCTTCTCAATGTTTGGGCTAATGATGAACAGAATCAAAGTCACCTGTGAATATTTTTTTAAAGGATACTCACAAGAACAATGCTTCCTAAGATAGCACATGCCCAGGTTAAATTATTCACAGAATCCTGATTTCCGATTCTCTTATAACTAATTAAAGATGTAGGGAAACAGACAGTACGAACAGCAAGGGATAGCAGAGGAAGGGAGAGGGGAGGAGAGATGAACAGAGGAGGAGGATTGGAGAGGGGAAGAAGAGAAGGAGAGGGGAGGGAGTGGTAAAGGACAGAGAAGGAACACTTATTTTAGTCTGAATAACAGATTTAGACTAAATATGACTATCTGATTAATATCTGGCTCTCCCCTAGGACTCCAAGCTGAGGGAGCAGGAAGTAGGTCAATCTTTCCTCTCTGATATATCAAGCACACAGCTCCAGCCCCCGAGCGCAGTGCTTCTCAAACATTCTGTGATGATGAATCGAGTCTTTTCCAATCTGGCATGGACAGATAGTTTGTAAAATTAAATTAAAAAAAGAAAACCAACCCTGGAACATGCCATACAAAATACAAGTCCATTGATTTATTATTACATTCTACAGACATAAAATGGTTCTGTTTCAAATCCTGTATTCATCTGTCGTAGACCAGTAACACTTTGGGGGACCATCGCTGGTCCACTAACTGCTCCTTGAAGAGCCTGGTCTGGTAGAAACTCATTAAAAATTTGTAAAACTAAACAATATAGACAGCAGAACAGTAACCATTCAGCAATAAATTATATCATGACTTTCTGGAATGTTATGCATATATGCATGCACGTATGTATGTCTGTATGTATGTATATATGCATGGATTTTATTGCCACCACAAATCTGAGACCATAAATAAGGTGGTGAATATGTCCCCTATTTTTAAATAGTTATATTGAGGACAAAGGACAGGCTTGTTAATGGATGGTCCTCATGGAATAGAATACAAGGGGACTCACTGCTCTTGATTCCCAGGCCATGGCTTTTGTTCTAAAGCAGGGGTTCCCAACCTTTTTCCACTTGTGTACCCCTTTTAAACCCATTTCTATCCATTGTACCTCTTGTTTTTGAAACAGCTGTTTTTAAATACTGACACTTGTTCAGTGCCTACCTTAATGTAAAATAGTGCAAATGAGGTTATAAGTTAGGAGAAAAAATTAGTACACTAAAAGTTCACAGATATAATTTTACAATATTCATAATAGTTAAATATTGATAATGATCAAGTATTTACACATTAAATTAAAAAAAACTACTTGAAAACAATGCACTTATTTTTACTCAGTCAGTAACTAAACTGATCAAACAGTCTGGCTGTGGATGTATTTATTTGTTTGGGGAAGTTCTAGAGAGGTCACAAATGGATTGTTCTGACACTGTGCATAATGATTGGTAGAGGAGCAGTTTGGGGGAAGGGTTCATAGCCACGCCTTCACCGATCATCATTCCCTAATGTGATCTGATTTTGAAGTGTCTCCATTAACGGTGATTCAAACTTAACATTACTGTTCCATAACCAGTGTTTTGCATTTTTTACTTTATTTGTTTCTTCGCCATTACTGATTATTTTTTACGTACCCCTAAATGGCCCACTACGTACCCAGGTACGTGTACCACCACTTGGGAACCAATGTTTGAAGGCCTGAGTGGTGCAATCAAACTGAACATGTAGCATTAATTAGTGAGACGTTAGTACTTTCGTTTTCACTTTTGGCCAGCAGACTCCAGTGAACGTCTAATTTATGCGTGTCAGCTCTGCAGAAATTCGCAGACCAATATGTTAAGAGCTAGTTTTTAATTGGGCTCAGTCTCCATTTCTATATCTATAATGGGAAGATGTATATTTCAATGGCACTCCAGTAGAGCCCCTGCTACAATTAATCGTACCCAAAAGATGTGTGTTGTCAGTATCGATCCACTTTTCTTTTATAGTCTGTAAACTGTCTTTTATAACAGCGAGTATAAAACAGCAGTATAAAAACAATATAAAAGCAATGACAACTACAGCAAATCATTAGCAAAATGTTCTTTCCCACAACTGATTAAAAATAATGATAAAAAGAAAACTTATATTCAAAATCTTGCTGACCATTTTTTAAGGATGTTTATTGATCTACCTGTCATTTATCTACCTTGTCTAGAAAAATACATACACAAAATGTTAACAGAAATTACATACTGGAAGTACAAAGTATTGGGACTGGAGAATAGGGGAGCCTTCCTTTCTCTTTATACATTTCTACACTTTGGGAAGTTTTTCACATATATAGTTAAATGAATTTGTAATATTTTATTAATATATTGGTGATAAAAGTGATTTGAGTAAGCCTAAAGACTTTCATTATGTATATTTTAAAACAAATGTGTAATGTTTTATTACTTTATTGATTGAACTTTGAAATAAAACACGGAAGGCAGGTTCTTAGCCCTCTAATAGATAGATGAGGAAACTAGGGTGGAGGTATGAGGCTTGGATTCCAAAGGAAATATGTGTAATTCCAAAGTCTGTATGTGTCCCATTTCCCGATGCTGCAGGGTAATGGAAAATAAGTGTATTGTATCATTTCATGGAATCTTCTTGTATTTCTAACTTAGGTATCATGGAGTGGAAATAAAACCAAAGAACCGGGTGAGACACATACCTGTGATAGTGATATAACCCAGAATTCAGGATAGCTTTATGCCAAAATTGTTCATATAAGTTTGATCAGAAATATACTATATTTTAACTACCCTACTAATTTTTTTCCTGTTATTATAAAATCAGTAAGAGATACCTTTAGTTTCTAAAAAGGTACAGACAGGTACAGGAACATGTTAAGGAGGCAAAGATCACATCCCACCACAGATCATTTTATTTGATAACCAAAAACATTTTAAGATGGGAAAAGTATAATGAAAATCATTGCCAGATTATTAATCTCATTTTCTATCATAGATCCAATAACACATAATTTGCTTCTAATTGGTAATTCCCCAAAACTTAAAAGCTTAAAATATTTAAAACAAGAGTTACTAACAATATCATGCTAGTCCCAGGACAGCTACTACTCTTAACCAGTTAGTTAAAAACTGATGCACATTTTAAGGGAGGGCAGCTAACTAAGAAAACAAAGTCTTGGGGTCAAAAAGAAACAATGCTAAATTAACAGGTTAAATGTCTATGCTCTAGAAAAACCGTAAGAGAGGAACTTGGGAACAATGCTATGAGAATTTGTAACAAAACAATGAGCAGGCAGCAAAAATAATTGCATTCTTGGGTTTTTCCCCCCACTCCCCACTGTGAAGAATGGCAACCAGAGCAAAGAAGTGAAGGCACAGAGGCTCATGCCATCCTCTATTTGGCAGGTGTTAAGAGAAGCCTCTGTCTCCCTCCTGGTAGGGGTAATAGTCATCCCTTGGGAACTTATTAGCTAAAGGGGGAAAAAAACTACCAAACCTTGGTTATATCACCCTTACATTTCCTACTCACTTAAAGCAATTTCTTGAGAAAGGAAACACACGTACAGTATCCTTTAATAAAGTAATGGCGTCTGGGATGTTCTAAGTTTCTCAACTTCTTTCTGAAAGCATTATATGTGATTTTTCTTTCTTTCTATTAACCAACTGGGGAGACCATTATAAGACAAGGTTGGAAGGTATAGGCAGCATCATATGCAGAACAAAAGTGATTGTTTCCTTATCATGACCTCATTATTCTTCTTTTAAAAGCTACCTTATATTTGTTCAACAAATCATCGTATTAATCATGTTGTAATCAGATCGCTATTCTTAATATTTGTATAGAAAGCTAAACTTTATAATCTTATAGTTAGCTTTTATTAAAAGGTATGAGATATAAGTGATTCTGTCATAGCTAAGGCAACAGTCTTCAAAGAGTTTACTGTTATGTGGAATTCTGAATGCGATTTAAAAGTGTAGAATCAGGCAGCATAGATCTCTCAGGACCAAAAAGTGAAAAACTTTTTCTACAGGTTACAAAGGTTTAATATCCTTTAATATATTTTGAGGTTTTGACTCAGACATTGAGCCTCTGGCTCTAATTTTCTAACCCTTTTTTACAACACATGCAGGGAAACTATGAATGAAGGCTGCATACAGTTCCCTAACCAGTAATGGTATTCCGCATTAAAAAAGGAAAGACTCCTAAGATATCCCTCTTTCCAAGCCCTTTTCTCTCTAAAAGAAGGAAAAACTGGGCCAGGACATATGGAGCTGTTTTATGAAGTTATGTGTTACATCCACCATTTCCAATCCCAATTGTTACGAACCCCAGTGGAAGATCAAATGTTGGCAAAGTTGTCTGTGGACCTTAAATAATCATCTCCTAAACTTCTAGGCAAAGTCAAGGAAAGGTAGCATGTACATTCACAGTTTACGAAACAAACAAGCAAAGAAATAAGAAAGACAAAGAAAACCCTGAGCAGTAACTGAAACTTAAATTGGTACCTGAGTGACAGACAATTAGGTGGCTGTTATCTTTTATTATGCACCTAGTACAGTACAAGTTTCTTTGTATTATTTATCTCCTCTAATTTCCAAAACAATTCCATGAAAGCTATTATACAGAAAAATTGCATCTGCTAAAGAAAAATTGTACCTGCTAACGCCTTCCTAGATGACCATCCCCACTCTTTCACCACACTTGCCTTGCTGTCAGTACTGTATCTCGTACTAACTTTTGCCATAGCACTATTCATACTTGTTGGATAGGTGGACTAACACTGTGAGAGAATGGGTTTTGCTGTCAGGAAAAAGGAAAACATATAGACTCAAACCTAAGTGTCACTTACAAGTTGGGTGGTTTGGATGTATCTCCTCCTAGGGACAATGGCATTACAGAACCACTGATATGATTAAATGAGTTAAGGCTTGCTGAGCATCTAGCCTCATCCCTTGTTCAGATCAAGGAAGGGTTTAGTATTATCTCTGAGCAGAGAGGCAGCCTCTGGTTTTCCTCAGTGTCCTGCAGTATGGCCATGCAAAGCCCAAGGAAGGGTTTCGAATGCGAGACGAATGAATGACTGACTGAATGAATGAATGGATAAATAATCTTTTGAATCTCAGAACAACATTCTTTCTATTAAAGCTCCAATTGTCTTCATCATTTTCCTTTTCCTGGAGTAGAATACGTTTCTGTGATAGTAAATGGCTGGAATCATTTATTAAGCACTTAGTGCAGGACAAGTTTCTTTATATTAGATACCTGTTTTGATTCCTGAAACAATTCCATCAAAATAGTCCTTATACAGAAAAATTGGTTCAGACTGTGTACAATAGCCTGCTTATTTATAACATAGGGCACATATATACATAGATACGCAAGGCAAGAAAAGATTATTGTTTCCTTATCATTACCTCTGCGCATTGCATCCAAAAATGAGTTTCTACAATGCCTCATTTAAGAAATGAGAATGTGACATGCAGAGTGAGCTAGAATAATCCTCTGCTATTAGTTTTATGACTTTAAAATTATTCCTTGACCTTTCTAAGAATCAGCTTCCTCACGCCTAAATCAGGGACATGATAGTACTGTACTCTTCGCTAACCGAAACTCTCAAGCAACCAGCTCTCTCGGGCAAAATCTCTTTGCCGGTTGCTTGAGGTTTTGCTGGTTGTTTAAGTTCCAGTTAACTGAGAGCCTACTTACATTTATCCGGCATCTATCAATCCCCACGGGTGCTGGTTGAGAGTCCACTGTAATTATATGTGCCTGGCGGTACTGTGATAATTAAATGAAATGATATGTATTAAAAGGTGCATCGTATAAAGATAAAAGGATAAATTTTCTTTCAGGAAAGAGGTAGCTGCCTCCCCACCACTTCCTCTTTGGGGTGTTTTTTAGAGAACCTATAGGTGTGACAAGAGGACCAACCTTTTCATTTTCAATGCAAGGTGGAAACTGACTCTTCAAACTCTAAATGCCTGCCTCCAGATTTAGCTCAGCGCTTTCCCCCGGCAAGATAAAGAGGAGATAATCACAGGTGCATCTCTCAAGGAGATAGAGAAGTGACAATTGTTCTTTATTCTACTTTACTGTATAGATACGCATACATGTGAAATTCCATCCAGACGTAGCTGCTTTCATGACATCCTACGTCCTTATGTTATAATGAATTGTGTTTTCTTCCTTTCTTCTATGGAGGTACAGAGGAGTCTTTTTTGGTAGGATTGCTTTATTGCACCAACAATTATAAACTGTAAAGGGTCAAAAATGTTAACTGTTGAGGTTGTTATTATCATTTTCATAATCATTATCATTTCAGGACTATACGAATAAAAAAATCATGCCAGTTACCCATATAAAAAAGAAAAAAAAATATTTCTGTCCCTAGCTAATAGGATAAGTCCTGCAAAAGTGGTTTTCTCAAAAATTCAACTGAATAATGTAATTTTTCCTAGATATTAAATTTATTTTAGCCTATATTCATGCCAAGAACAAAGTAAAAAAGTTCCCTAGTTTAAAATTATTATATTTTAGAATTGTCAGACTCCAGTAATAAATTATAGACTTCTTTTTGAGAATACTAAAAAGTTGTATTTTAAAAAAATTATGTCAATTTTTCACATATTCTAATTGCTATACATAAATATTAAAGATGAAACACAATAGAGAGCAATAAAACAAAGTTAAAGATGCTATGAAATTTCATGCAATAATGTGACCTAAAGTAGACTACATTATGAGTAACTATTATAATTAAATGCAGTATTTGTTTTTTAAGGCTTAAAGATCAAACAAGATGTCTAAAATCAAATTTATTGCTGCCTCCATTATCATCACTGTTATCTCTCACAAACTCCCTCTTCTAAATACCTTTCCCTATATAATAATGGCACCTATAGATTTCCAGGTTTGCAGGATTTTTTAATGATGTCCAATCATCAGTCAAGTCTATTGTCTGAGTTTGCTTTGTCACACTGGTTATCATAAAATAGTTTAATTTTTCTATCAGTCCTTTCCACCAGACTGAGTATTTTTGAATGCCTGAACTTCAGCATTTTGCTGTGTATTTCTTATCACCTGTCTTGTCACCTGCCACTTGACGGAGGCCAAATAAACCTTGGTTGAATTAATACTTGAAATTCCATAGATTATATGCCTATGATTTCTTTCTCATCCATTCTCTAGTTTTAATATCAGTGCTTCTATGTTACTTTAGGCTCTCAGTCCTAATCACTTTCGCTCCTATTGCCCATACCATATTCGTCCCACTCCACATTTATTTGTAGGATACAAAGCACTGATCCCATTTCTCCCTCCTGGTTCACAAATGTCCACTGGCTCCCCGACTGCCTTCAAAAGTATGTCATCAAAACTATCAAGTCCAGGCTGACATGTTTCTAGGACCCAATATTACCAACTGCTCCAGCCATCTTCCTCATACAGTAAACCACCCATTTTTGCTTGCATACAACCCTAAGAGATAAATTCAGCATCTTATATATTTGTCATGAGATATATAAAGTCAAAGTTTAAAGAAATATAAAGGGAAGACTTTTATATCAGTATAAATCCTAAAATTTATAGAGTTTTATAGAGTTAATAGAGCAGGTAGGAAGGTAGAGATAAGCAGGAGAAGAAGAAGTTGGTCCAGTCCATTAGCAGCTGCCTCTAAATTAAGAAAATAAGACCATCAGAGAAATACAAGACAGGGTGGAAATTGAAACAGGGCTGGACATTAAGTGCCCCCCACCTCCATGCTATAGCCCCCATAAAGTCCCTAGCATCTGTTTCCCCAGTCCCCTAGGCTTAATCACTTTATTTATCAGTTTCCCCAGTCCCTAGCCTTAATAGATTGTTCTTAGCCTGACTCATAGGATGTCCCCTGCTTCCTGCTTTAGATAATTACAATGAAACTTGTGATTCATGTCCCCATGATTGCCGATTTTAATCATTATGGCATAGCATTCTTTCCAGGCTGTTCTGGACCCAGCTCCTGGGTTGATGATGACACCAGAATGACTGGTTTGCCAGAGGAAAGACTTCAGGCTCCATGAAGCTTAGTGAACTAGCCTGGAACCATCACATAGCCCATGTGACCCCTGGAAGAATGCCAAGATTGCCCCCTAAGGTATCCCCTTAAAAACCTCAAATAATGCAAAGAGGGGCTGCTTCCCTTACTTGGGTCAGCCAGCTCCACATCTCAGAGTGTACTTTCTCTACTAATAAACTCAACTATCCTATACTTTCACAAAGCCTGTCTCTTGACTGAATTCTTTCCTTCAACAAGACAAGAACTGAGGAAAATTGCCCTTTATCAGTAAGAGAGTAGCCTTATTTAAAGGATCATAGAACTGAATCTTATATATGAGTAAGTTTAAATAGTCAAATTGAACTTTAATTTGATTTTTAAAAGCAAATACAAAAATTGTTCATATCACAGAATAACCTTTTGTGCTGAGGATTTTTATTTTTCAATATTTACTGTAATACATGTGTCAACAGTCTAGTACACTGGGTAGTTTTAGAATCTATTCTCAGTTTACATGAAAAATGTCCATTAGGTAATCATGTATTAATGCCTCCCGTGTGGTTTTGCTTGTTGAGAGTTCTCCTTAGCAGAAGTTCCCACTGTGATTTTCCTGTGCCATGATATCCTTTTTCTTTCCTGTATTCTGGTTTCCTGTCAAAGGCTCGTACCATCCCCAGATCACCTACTAACCTCAGAGCTTTCAGAAAACCTTCATGTCCTGAAGACTTGTTATCTTATACTGATTTCTGGACTTTCCCAAAACTCTGAGACTAATTCAAGAATGAAGCAACTTCTTCTTTCCAAGATTCCTGAAGGGATGGATAACTTTCAAGTGATAATTAGGTTTGGAAGATGACCTGTTCTTTCCAAGCAAGACCTTGAAGCAGTAGTAGGGACCTAAATCAAGCTTGCCTTGGGGGGGGGGGGCACGGGGGGGGGCGGTAACAAATCCCCAACAGTCTTCAATTTACAGCATTTGGCTCCAGTTCAATTACTACCTTATTTGCAAAAGAAATAAGCACAGAAGATGGGACATGGAAATTTCTAAGTGCTATAACAAGTTTTTGTTTTTAAAACTGGTTAAGAGATACCTCTAGAAAAACTTTGGTTAAGGTAGTGAATGGGCTCAATTCCTGACTTAATTACTTTCCACTTATTAGTTATTTTAAAAATCTGCTTTATTCTGTTATCGCAACACATGGTACCCCGATTTTTTAGCTATCCTTTCAATTCCACAGTTCTATTTTATTAATTCTGACCTTAGCACTATATAGTGAACCCTAAGCTTCTCTTTTAGCATAAGGTCATCTGTTTTCTCATTTTCATCCAAAGTCTATAAAGACAGGTAAGTTACCTTAATTTGTTTTCTGTGGGGGTGGGGAAATATGTCGGAGGGTGGATGTGGGCAGCGGGTGGTGGGAAGAAACAGCAGATTTGCTCTTCTTTTTGTGATTTTTAAGGGTTGTATCCTGAACTATTGATAAAAATCACTGAAAAGAGGTTGTCAGAATAATTAGCAATCATTTACTGAAAGGGGCTCCTGACTCCCTGCTTTGTCTCCATTTTCTTAAGAGTATCGGGCTTCTGCATAGTTACAACCTGAATGCTATTAAGCCAAGTACAACCCTCATGGTTTAGCGTGTATTTCCTTACATACAAAGAGAATGAATTTTATGTAGTCCTTTAACATGACAGTTCCTTCAAGTCTAAGACCTATGGTCTATTCCAGCACTAAGTTTTAGAGAAAAGGAGTATGTATGTGTGATCTGGACTCTGCTTTTACAGCAGCACCCAAATCTCTCTCCTTCTGATGAATAAAAGCAGCACATTTCAAATGTCAATGACATATTTTTAATGATAATGGCTATATTTAGCATAGACTGTGATGTTAATTGTAGTGTGTTAGTGCATTAGTAGCCTAGGATTTGGTACAAGAAAAACAAAACCCAGTTTCTAAATATACATAAAAATATGGCCATGATCAAAACAATTGAAAAACATGATGAATGTGGCATAATACGATTTTCACTGTAAATACTTTTAAAAAATGTACTTTCAAGGTAATACACACTGATAGTCTAAACCACAGTTTACATAGTAATCATATAGTATGTAAAATCCATGTATTCTTGAAAAAGTTTTTATTATTTTTGGATGTGGATTAAAGTATACTTTGAAGTAATTAAGTTTTTAAAAGGTTAGACATTTCCATAAGAGCTACCAATATCAAACATTTCAAATCCATAAGAGGGTTTCCCAGCTCTTAAGCTAAAATGTATTGAATTCTCTATAATTCTAGAAAGAATTGTGCAAATACAAACCAAGGGGGGAAAAGCTCAATAAACCCACATAGACAACTCCCCCCAGAACAAAATACATTTGAGGCAAAGCAACAGAATATCTTGGAAGATTTACACATTGCCCTGCTTTATGCTGACAAATTAATGCAGCAGCACCAAATAAAGGAGCTAAATACATTGATCTCCAAAGAATACCTTTTAATCACAGCTACCTTAAAAGAACTATACAATTTGTATGCTTCCAAAAGGATTTTCCAAAAAATGTATACATATAATTGAAACAGAACATTTGCAATCTTAAAATGAAATCTCAACACTTTTGGTGTTGAAAAGAACACACCTTCTTAGATAGATTTTTTTCATGAGTTTTTTTTTTCTCTCTCCATGGAATTTTAAACTTAAAAGCACAAATATCTAGGGTAAATAAATTCAGTGCCGGAAGCATATGATACTTTTTGTTTTCTTATCTAATTTTGACATGCTTCCAAGATTTTAGAAGGATGTTTTCAAAGTATCTACAATTATTTTTCCTCAAGTTTCTGATGTGGTCAACCTTTTAAATACCACCTAAAGTAGGAATACATTGGAAGTCTTATCAGAGTCCCCTCCTGTCATTTTACTGCTGCATGGGACAGTCTTCAACAAGACTTAGACAAACCTCATTCATCAATATTGTCCTTTGGAGGAACTGACACTTACTGTGAATTCTGCTCTTCAACTTAAATACCAGTGTCTGTGGAAGGCCAATTCTATCATTGCAGAGACAGCATCCCTCAGGCGAGGTCCAACCTTTCTCTCCAAGTGCACCCAGGGATTAGTCTGACTTCCCCTAAATTCTCTCATTTGCACAGTAAGAGCTAATCTTTCCTGTATGAAGCAGGAGATGGTGTTGCTATGACAACAGAGCACATTCTAGCAGTGGGACGACGGAGATGAGCCTTCAAAGACTCAGGAAAACATGCTCTCAGTTTTCCTCCAGGGCGATGGGCTCCTTCCTTTAGGATTTAATACCCCAACAAGTTCACTGACAGACTGGGTTGTTGATTATCTATGCATTCTGCTACAGGGAGATCACTGGGTAAGAACGCGGCTGGGAGACCACAGAATTATTTCATAAAAGTGTCATTCTCAGTTACATTAAATTTCCAGTTGTAAATGCTCTTGTTTAAAAACACTCCCTTCAAATTTAAAGCATTCTGCTTACTCTAAGTTTCTCTAAAATGATGTGAATGTGTTAAGAACTACATTATCAAAGGGAAAGCTCTATCTTTTTTGTTTGTTTGTTTGTATCTCATCACCATTGTATCAACTTGAAGGTTAGAGACACACACGCACACACATCCATTTTCTCCCTCCAGCATCAGTGCCGGGAGCCTTGAGGATTCAGGGTGGGGGAGGGGATATGCTAACAAAAGCAAATCCTGGCAGACACATTCTGCATACATCTTATTAGCCAGAGAATAATCACAATAAGCATTAATCATTTAGAAAAATAATCACCAGTGAAATTTAAGTGCCTATGCAACAGCAAAAGAGATCTAGGATCAGGTCCTATAATAGGAGGGCAGTTCATGCAGGTTATCGGCAAATACTCCAGTTACATTTTTTTGGAAAATCATTAACACAGACATTATTACACATTTTAAACAGTTGATAATGCATTTCAATAGTCCTAACTGGGTACTGTTTTGAGCATTCATTTTTCTCAGAAACATTCCTGTGACTTCAAACACGCCTAATCTCTTTCATTGGAAGTAAAGGAAATGGGACAGAAAAGTTTTCCCCTCTCAGTAGCAGAGGTTGAGTTTACTACACCACCTTGAGTGAGTCTTCTACTCAGGGAGTCCTCTGAACTGTCTTATTTGCTCATCTATTTCCACACACCTTTTCCGTTTCAAAATCCTTTATGTCTGGAGCTCTCTTACTATATGCCACCCTTCCCCCACACCAGGCTGTAATTACTCTCCTTTGTGACTCAAGCAACATAATCTATATCATCTGCACTTACTATTTCGAGTGCAGATGGAGAACATGACTTGATGGATGTCACTGTCAATCACAGGTAAGGGGATCTATAACTTAGACAATTCAATGTGTGGACCTTCTAGGAAAATCACTGGACTGTCTTCAATTACTTCTTGCTTATCACCCCAATGTGTGTGAAAAGCCTCAAGGTATCAGCTAGAATGCCAACATGTCAATGCTTGTATTTATATTTAGTAATTCATACAAATGCACAGGTGTTTTAAAACTCATTTGGATTTGTATTCTTAATTTCTATCATAGTAAAAAGTAACAGTTAAATTTATTTAATCTGTGCCTTGGTATATATCTCCGGGACACACTTGCACTCACCTCACAGGTATAAGCAGAACATTTTCCCCTCATGATCCTAGCCTCACAGCTTGTTCTGAAGACAGTGTCATAATTCAAAAAACTTAAGGCAACTGGTTTCATTATGTTCATTATTATCTAATTAGTAAAAGGCTCCTTTTTTTTTCATTTTTCACTCTCATCTTCAGGGAAACTGGATAAATGCCAAAACATGTAAACAACATATGGTTTACTTTCCAAATCAACCAATCAGAATTGTATATTTCTGAAGACCCTTGTAGTTAAAAATATATGTATATATGTTAAAGAAATAATTTCCTGCTCTCATAGCTAATGTTTACCATCTGCTAATTCTTTAAGACTAACTACCTGGAGATCAATCATATTATATATTTTCCAGCTGCCCTCCCCCCAAAAGGACAATTTTTTTAAGTTTTTTTAAGTAGGTCATGCTGAGAGTACAACTTAAATTATGAAAGTGAGTTATTACCAACAAGGTTATATAAATGCCAAAAATCACTACTGTTAGAAATGCAAGTTTTACAATTACCTCTCATATGTTACTGTTATGAGCCCCTAATTTTTCAACATAATAATCACTGTAACTCTTAAACTACAATAATGTCTCGGGAGAAAAAGGAGCAGGAAGAGTAGGAGGAATAGCATTTTTCTCAAAAGGCGTTTGGAAGCTAAACTCCAGGCAGTTCTGAGGAAAGAGGCCGAGATACTGGGGCCCATGGCGAGGGGAACAAAGGGTGGGTCAAAAGTCATATTTCTAGAAACCACCATTTTTAAAAATAATTAATTTTTTCAATTATAGTTAACATATAATATATTAGTTTCAGGTGTACAACATAGTGATTAGACATTTATACTTACGAGGTGATCACCTATCTAGCACCAATCTGACACCATGCATAGTTACTATAATATCACTGACTATATTCTTTATGCTATACCTACCTCCCCATGATTATTGTGTAACTACTAATTTGTACTTCCTAATCCCTTCTTGTTTTTAGTCACTCCCCCAATGCCCCTCTCAACTGGCAACCATCAAAAAGTTTTTTGTATCTGTGAGTTTATTTCTATTTGGTTTGTTTATTTTGTTCTTTGGATTCCACAGATAAGTGAAATGATATGGCATTTGTGTTTCTCTGTCTCAATTACTCCAATCAACACAATACCCTCTAGGTCCATCCATGTTGTTGCAGATGGCAATATTTCATTATTTATGGCTGAATAATGTTCTATAGTATTTATGTTCCACGGCCTCTGTATCCATTTATCTGTTAAAGGACACCCAGGTTGCCTCCGTATCTTGGCTATTGTAAACAACACTGAAATGAATGTGTGTGGACATGTCCCTTCAAAGAAGTGTTTTGGGTTTCTTTGAATAAATACTCAGAAGTGAGATTAATGAGTCCTTCTTTGTCTCTTGTTATAGGCCTTTTTTAAAAGTCTATTGTTTCTTCTCCATTTTCATGAAATATCTTTTTGTATTCCTTTACTTTCAGTCTATATGTGTCTTTCAATCTGAAGTGAGTTTCTTATAGGCAGCATAAGAGTCTTGTTTTTTTATCTATTCAATCACACTATATTTTAATCAATCTACATTGAAAGTAATTTTTGATAGATATGTAGTTATTGCTATTTTTATTATTCTTATTATTTTTCTTTTTGTCTTAAATAAGTGCCTTTCACATTTCTGGTAATACTGGTTTTCTGGTTATAAACTCCTTTAGCTTTTTCTTGTCTAGGAAGCATTTTATTTATCCTTCAATTCTAAATGGTAGCTTGGTTGGGTAGTGTTATCTTGGTAGTAGGTCGTTGCTTTTCATTACTTTAAATTTTGTGCCAATCGTACTTTAAATTTTGTGCCAATCGTTTCTGGCCTACAAAGTTTCTGTTGAGAAATCAGCTGACAGTTTTATGGGAGACTTGTGGGTAGCTAACTACTTTTCTCTTGCTGCTTTTAAGATTGTATCTTTGTCTTTAATCTTTGGCATTTTAATTTTGATGTGCCTTGGTGTGGGCCTTTGGGGGTTCATCTTGTTTAGGACTCTCTGCACTTCCTGAGCCTCATGTCTATTTCCTTCACAAAGTTAAGGAAGTTTTCCATCATTACTTCTTCAAATATAATTTCATTTTCTTGTTCTCTCTCTTCTCCTTCTGCTTTCTTACGATGTGAATGTTGTTACACTTGATGTTGTCTCAGAGGCCCCTTAAACTTTCATTTTTTAGATTTTTTTTCTTCTTGCTATTTTAAGTGGATGTTTTCTGCTGCCTTAACCTTCAAATCACTGATTTGATCCTCTGCTTCATCTAATCTGTTGATTCCCTCTCATGTAGTCTTCATTTCAGTTATTGTATTCTTTATTTCAGAATGATTCTTTTTTATATTTTCTTTCTCCATTTTTATGCTTCCTCTATCTTTGTTGAAGTTCTCCCTGGGATCTCTGAGCATTCTTATAACCATTGTTTTGAACTCTACATTTAATAGATTGCTTGTCTCCATTTTGTTTAGTTGTTCTTTCTGGATCTTTGTTCTGTTCTTTCATTTGAGACATGCTTCTTTGTATTTGTATTTGCTTCTATGTATTAGGTAGGGCTGCTACATCTACTGGTCTTAATAGCATGACGTTATGTAGTAGGTCTCCTGTGGGGTCAAGTGGTGCAGTCTCCCTGGTCACCTAAGTTGGGTGCTCCAGGTATGTCCCTTTTGTGGGTTGTAGGTACTCTCCTGTTGTAGTTGAGCCTTGGTTGTTTTTTGTATGTCAATGGGAAGGAGTGACCCTCAGACTGGTTGGCTGTAGGTACTGGCTGTAACTACAGTGGAGGAGCTATTGTGCAGGGGCTGACCCTATAGAGCAGGATTCACTTTAGCAGGGCTCTGGTGCCAGCCCACTCTGCTTTATGGGTGTGATGTCTGTGGAGGCTGCTGGTTGGTACTCCAGTTTGATTCAAAGCTGGCCACCAGTTGTATGGCCCCAAGCTTCCTAGGGGTGGTGCCACCATAGACCAACTTCAGCCACAGTGTGTGCCCTGCCCTGAGTCACCAGGTATGAGCCACAATGCAATCCTCAGATGGCCACCACCTGGGTTGGGCTTGAAGGTTCCTAGAAAAGGCCACGCTCTGAACAGTGGTTAGCTGTCACTAGTGCTATGCTTGGGCATACTCAGCAAGAGGCATGAGGCATGCAGATGCCAAATACTGCTTATTTGGGTTTTGTTAACCTTTGACAGATTTTAGGAAAGTCTGCAGCATAAGCCAAGGAAAGCCATTTGTATGGAAAAGCCACTGAAAGAGGCTTGGGTAAGCCAGCAGGTTGGGTGGAATGGGGTCTCAGGGAATCATCAGAGAGGGGTGAACAGTGTTAATCAGGTTGATGGAGACTTACGTATGGTACCCACCTAGGGATGCACAATGGTAGCAGGGAGGACTCAATAAATAAACAATGACTTCTGGCAGCATTTTTCTAGGAGACAGGTGCCCTTCCAGCTCTCGCCCTGGAGTCAACCAACTCAGTTCCTTCCCATATGTCCTCAGCACCTTTCGAACTACTGCCCTAGTGCTAGAGCTCAGAGTAAGTTCATCAGTGAGTAAGTTAGTGTGTAGGCCCTCTAAGAGTAACACCTAGGACTGCAGCTGCCCTCTGTCTCACTCAGCCACAATTTCTGCTGGCTTTCACAGCCAGAAGTTATGAGAACCTCTCTCTCCAGCACTGGAACCCTTGGCTGGGGAGACTGCTGTGGGCCTGGGATCCCTCACTTCTCCAGGGGGACCTCCACAGCTGAAACGTCCCACCTAAATTTGAACCACCACATATGGGTGTGGGACCAGACCATTTTGTATCTCTGTACCACCTATCAGTCTTGATATGGCTTCTTCTGTGTATCTTTAGTTGTAGGACTTCTGTTCTAGACCTTAAGTGATTCTCAGTGATGGTTGTTCTGTAGTTTAGTAATAATTTTGATGTTGTCATGAGAAGTGGCAAACACAGAGTTTACCTACTCTGCCATCTTGACCAGGAGTCTAGAAACCATTTTTTTGTAGAGAGGGTTTGGTATAGTCTCTAGAATTTAGCTGAACCTTGGGCACAGACAAAGTACATAACTAGTTTCTCTGTGCTTCAGTTTTCTCATTTTTAAAATGGAAAAAATAATTATATTTTTCTCATGGAAATCATAAAAATTCAAGGAGTAAATATATGTAAAGTTCTCATATCAGTGCTTAGCATATGAAAAATATTATGTAAATGGTAGTTATTATTTAGGATTTTGAAGGCAGGGACTATTAATAAATATTTTTCATCTTTTTTTCTGCTGTTCTTAATAACATGTCTGCTATAGGATATGTCCTCAAAAATTTACAAAAGTATTTTTCACATGATTTATATGGTTTTAATATCTAAGAAAGTAAAATGAATACATAATATCTAAGGATACTAAAATATGTGAGTAGAGAAACCTTAATGTATCCATATAACTCATTGTTATGGGTTTTTTTAAGTTTAATAAATAAGTAAATATGTATTCAAGGAATGAATGGAGTACATTTAAATATCTAGGCCTTTTTCATACAGGTGTAGTATTAATATTACCACTTGACAGGAAAATAAAGCCATGTTGGGAAATAGGAAGTGTGGTGAAAACAGGGATGAGATTTTAACTTTAGGTGGATACATATAACGCAAGTTGATTATGACCATAAAAGAACCACGAAGGACCACAGGCAGTTATAAAAGGGAATGGCAACTCTTCCTCTAAGGAATCTGGGAATGCTTCAGAGAGGGGGTGGTCAATTTCCAACTAGAAAATTTAAATTCAATATGTTAAAGCTCTTGATTGCACATTAAGTAGGATTTTTTCACACCACCCATCTTAATTGATTACATCACACAACAAAGTAAATAAATAAGATCTAAATACTAAAACATGTCAAAAGAGAAATGTAAATCTATTTACTAATTATTATGGGTTTCCAATATTCAAAAATATTGTAGTCAATAAAAATATGTTATTCTAACAACTGAAATAATATGTCATTAATTTATAAAAGTAATTTCCCCTTTCAAAATAGTATTTCATTTTCCTAAGGTAAAAAAATAACTAAAGAAACATAATTATAACTCCAATTTACTTTGTATAACAAAATAAATTCCAGGTGGTTTTAAGTTTTAAAAAGAATAAAGTTGTAAAAGTATGGGAAGGAATTGAGATTTTAAAAACAGAGAAAAACCAACTAAAATATCAGTCAGATAATCGATACTCTCTCTGGTCCAGAAATCTACAGATACATATCCATATTCACTTTTTAATTATTTATTAAACAATCACTTATTCAGCAGCAATTTCCCAGGTTTTGGGAATACAAAGAAAAAACAAGACTGTTTTAGCCTGCCTTCTAGAACTTTATGGTCTAACCGTAGAGACAGACAAGTACACAGTCTTTACCATTCAGAGTGGTAATTATTATAATAAAATTATGCACAGAATGCTATGAGAGTATCTAGAACAGAACTTTTTCCTGGTACACAGTTAGGCATATGAAATCATCAAAGAAGCAGTAGATGTAGCCATATGGAATAGGTTGGAGCAGGCCAGTGCTACTTCTGAGAATAACCAGAAAAGCTAATTTTTAAAAATGTATGTTCGAAATCTATTTGAAGGCATCACACAGATAACAGGCAACTAAGATTTGAGAGCTCAAGATCCCTGAGAGATGTAAATCAGAGAACTGTGAACAAATATTCTCTAAGCAGCTTTTCCGTCAGGGCAAATGCCTATTTTCATGTGGAGAAAGACCAAGAATATCAACATAAGAGGGCTGTCTGGAAAAAGTCCAGCCATAAATGCCCCTATTCTTCATATTACATGGCTGGATACTATCTGGACAGCCCTCGTACATTGCTAGCAGGCATGGAAGGGAGTAGATCTTTTGGAAAGCTCATGATGCTATCAAGAAAAAAATAGATAGATTTCAGACTGAAAAAAGTAGCCGGGATGTGAGTTATCAAGATCTCAGAAAAGCAGTAATAGTATACAGAAGTGAGACCACAACCAGAAAATATTCCTGAGACCTTCTACTACTTTTCTTATACACTATCCATAATTTAATTTTAAAATTAAGAGACATACTAAGAAACAGGATCAGGAGAAAAAAATGATGATAGAAAAAGAGATAATACTGATGCAGTAATAACCAGTGATTGGAATTATCAGAAACAGATTTAAAATAATTGTGATTATTATGTTAAGAAGGACAGATGAAAATAGGTGGGAGTATTACCAGAACTAGAATCTATAAAAAGGAATCAGAAGTAGATTCAAGAATTTTAAATATGAAGGGGTTCTCTGGTGGTGTAGTGGCTAGGCTTCAGTGCTTTCAATGCCACGGGCTGGGAACTACCCTCCCCCCAAAAAAGAATTTTAAATATGAGATCATTAAAGTTAGGCATTTAATAAATAGGCTTTACAGTGGAAAATAGTTGGAGATAAAAGTAGAGAGTATTAATGAATTAAAATATACATCAGTAGAGAATATTCAGGCTGAAACATTGAAGTAAATACATGAAAAATAGAGAAAAGTGTGTTCAAAATATATAGGACACAAAGAAATGACACTGATGTGCTGATAAGCGTTTAACAACCAGTTGTTCAAAAACATGCATATATTATAAATTTCACTGGTATAATGGATGTGTAACACAATTTATATATAATAATAATAAAATATGTGGCATTCTTTATTTTATATAGCAAAGTGATTCTCTCAAAATACTGATCTTCCCATCAATTTGGGGGTAATGTTTAAACACCTCATCACGGCAAAACAAGGATTAGAGATTACCTAGTATATTTACAGCATACAGATGAGTGCTGTCCAGAAAGCATCTAGCTATTGTCAATGTAACATTACCATATTAACAAGGTTACATTAACAATGGCTGGATGTTTTCCCGACAGCCCTTGTGTATACACACCTAGCATACCTGTACATATGCCAGATACTTGATATAATGTAATCCTCACAGCAACTCTCTGAGATGGAGTGCTGTCCTCATTTTATAAAATGTTACTGTCTTCCTCTTTGGTTTTCTTTCTCAGTATTTATTAAAAGGGAATGCAGAGGAAGGGACTCTGTGTAAATTCTGGACCTAATCCTTAAAAAGATTAATTTCTACTTTCGCATTTGGTGGACTTCTGAGCCACCAGGTAAGAAGTCTCACTGCTTGCTGGAACACCCATGTGGAGAAATCACATGCGGACCTATGAGGAGAGGTCACAGAGAAGAAGAAACCCGGACATATAGAGTGAAAGAAATAGGCACAGCTGTCCCCACATCCCCATGTCCCAGGTGTCCCAGTGTCCCAGCTGAGATGAGCCTTCCAGCCTTCCCCCACCAAGGCATCAACAAAGTGAGTGAGTCACTGCCATCTCTGATGGTTCAGGTCCAGAAGCCCTCCAAGGACTATAGTCTCAGCCAACATCAGGAGAAGCAGAAGTAATACCAGCTGAGCTCTGCTAACCCACAGAATCTGTTAACCCAATGAGACAAAATAGTTGTTTTAAATGATTATGCTTTGAGGTGGTGTTTTTATACAGGGACGGATAACCAGAATATCATGTCCTCCAGTCACTGAGCAGCTTGAGAGCAGAAGCCACATCGCAACCCCTCTTGTACTCACAACCACATTCTGTACTTTGTACAGAATGGTTTTCGTTAAATGTTCACTAAATTGAGTTAATAAATTCAGTTCTCAACTTGAATATGCAAAAACCTCAAACCACCCTGTTTTTATTTCAATTATGAACTAATTTTCAGTGATATTGCACTACATATTTGGGAACTTAAATTATTTGTATGTCAACAGATTAATTTACTACATGTCCCCAGCTCACAGTCCAATTTCTCCCTCACTGTTTTATTTTCCTTTGCTTTTACCTCTCATTCAAATACTGTATGTTACTAACTTATGGTTTCCCCCACCCCATCCCCTTCCTCCCATTAAAATGTAAGTGCCAGGAGGACAAGGGATTTTTTTTTCCTCTATTTGGTTTACTGATTTATCTTAGGTAACTAGAATAATAGATGCACAATATTTGTTGGCTGGATTAATTCATTATTTTAGGAGGATATGGACATATTTGTGAGCCACACTGCAGAGAAAACTAGGACTTAGAGAAAAGTATATAGTTGGTGTCTAAGGAGGGGGACTACATGACCTGAGACAAGAAATTTTACTTCTCTGTGTTTTGGCAATTATTGAAGAAGAAAAATTTGGATGGAAATGAGCTAATGTATATGAAACACCCTGCATCCTCAGAATACAGGTGCTATGTAGATGCAGGAAGACTTCTCACATTTTGCTGTGTTGTGTGATTTATTCCATGTTGCAAAGGTATTTTTCAGATATTCAGTATTTTTTCTTCAGAAAACAAAACTTCATATTAACTTAGAGGAATGTAGGAGGCTGACATGACCTAAGTGTCCTGAATTTCTTATAGAAACTCTAAGATGTTTTATGAAACAAAAACAGCTTTATATTATCATGTAGCAGTTACTTAAATATATTAATATTATAAAGTATACATATGTCAGAGAGAGTATAGCTAAGAATTAGGAGTATATAAATGTATTTAGTTTAGTCACTAGTTCATAAAAGGTATCTGAAAGACATTTGCTCAATTAATGTTGAATGAATAAACACTAAAAATCTTACATATGAAAGCTGTTTGAAAAGTATCTAGCCATATAATATAAAAAATAGAGGTATTTATGGCTGGATTGTTTTGAGACAGCCCTCATATAATAATTTAATACTAATATTTATTTAAAAAGAAGCATTATCTTAATGATGTGCTTCATGATACAGTGAATAAGAAAATGCAATGAGGCATCATTATGAACATACATTCTAATCCTGTAGACATAGCTGTATGAAGAGACGAGCTCTAATAGCCTCCTACACTGTTCATTACAGTGGTTCTATGTGGAGACAATTCAAGAGCTCTTTGGAAAAATTCCATTACACAAGATGACCTCATGGCACGGTGGCCACGGCATTAAAGGGTTCCCTTGAGAAGGTCACGTGTGGTCTGGCTAAACACTTTCTTTTGAGGTACATATTCAGCAATACTAAAGTTACACTACAGGCTTGATTACAAAGTCAGTTTAGGGAGGATAAATCTGTTGTTTTCATCAGCTCTACCTTAGTGGAATCATGCATAAATAAAGAAGAAGAAAGTATAGCCAGTTTGTTGTAACATCTGTAGCTTATTTTATTTATTTATCATGTAATATTTTTAACAGCAACATTATAAATTAATTGAAGTAAAGGGCCCATGTATTAAATACCTGCAGTATCTTAAAGCATTTATTATAAAAAGAGTGAAGAGTTAATAGACACTTAACATTGTTTATCATAGTTGCTATGATTTCTCTAGATATATTATTAGGAACTAACTCTTGCTTAAATTACCAAAGGAATTAATTTATCTATTATTTAGAAACATATACACCAGAAAAGACATTAAGTCTAACACAAGAGGAAAAAAGATGAAGCAGAGACATGGGAAAAGTGAGGTTATAACAAGCCTGGTGAGATAAGGAAAATGGGCAAAAAGAGAAAATGAGGAATTAAAATAGGAAATGGCAAATATCAAAGCCTGAAATATTAGTAACACAAAGATTCACTTGAAAGTACAAAAGAAGGTAAAGAGCTATAGAAGTCTTATAGAAGAGAGATAACAAAAGATAATAGTTAAATACTTTAGATAAGTACAGAAATATAGTTCTTTGAAAATTTTGAAATGTAAAAATACATATGTAGTATTATTAATAGTAGCAGATGTAATAGTTGTGAATTGTGGCATATAATTCAATAATATTAATTGTGATACAAATCTATAGTTTGTCTTTATGTGTCATCATTATTATCTACAATAAAGGGAAAGCAAATTAAATAGAAAATGATCTATATCTAATTCAGTTATTGACATTAGCATGCCTGGGCTTTAAAATAATCACTAAGCTCTAAAACAGCACCAAATGGAAATTATGGAATTGGAGAATACAGTGTCTGAAATTAAGGTTCACTGGGTGAGTTTAACAGAAGTTTGAACATGGGTAAAGAAAGGATAAGTGAATTTGAAGCCAAGTGAAAAGACATTAAACTAAAGCATAGAGAGAAAGAGATTGTTAAAAAGTAACTTGATTAGTTGTGACATAATATCCATTAATATGAGTATACATGCAATTATGCAATTGGAATCTTAGAAGAAGATAAAAAAGCAAGTGGGACTGAAATTTTGGGGAGAAAAAGCCTGAAAAACTGGGAAAAAACTGATGAAAACTCTCAACCCACAAAGCTAACAAGTTCAACAAACCCTAGTCAGATTCTCCACACACAGAGACACAGTTTTTTTTTCCGCATCCAACTTATGAGAACCACCAGAGAAAACCCTGTGCACTCCTAAAAAGATGGCCCCCTTCTATCAATCCCACCTCTAGTTTTTGCATGCCAATTGCTTTCAATCAGGGCAGACTTGAAGCCTTTCCTTTTTCTTTTCGTGATAAGGCTTTCCTCCTCCTCTGTCTGCCTTTGAGTCTTTGACAAACACAGCTGATGATGGCTAACTCTGGTTACAGCAGGCTCTTCTAAATAAATAGCCATTGCCTGTTCTCATTTGGTTGGTCTTCATTCATTTCCACATAATATACAGAAGAAAAAAATGATTGTTGACTACACATAATAAACAATTCAGTCCAGAACAAAAACCACAATATTTAAAGTGTTAGAGGTAAAAATATTCATAACCTAAAATTATACAGTCAGTGAAAAAGTCCTTGAAAAATGAAAAACAAATATATACCCAACAAACAACAGCTTGGGAGAATTTGTCACTAACAGAATCTATACATACACACACACACACACACACACACACACACACGAAAAATAAATTCCTCATTACAAAGGTAAATAATTCCAGATGAAAATTCAGCTTATAAGAGAAGTGAAAAAAATTATAAATGTATAGAAAATGTAAAAGACCATTTTTAAAATTTCTGACTCTATAAAAGGCTATTAAAAGCAAAAATAGCAATATAAACAGAGTTCATAAATTATGAAGTGAAACATAAAAACAACAGCACAAAAAACGGTAGCAATTAGAAATACATAATTTTAAGATCCTTACATTCAAAACAGAATGGTAAAATACGAAATAAAAGTGTGCTATAATAGAAACACATTGAAATTTTTAGATAATCACAAAAAATAAAGTAGAGCTAAAATAGAACTAAAACTACTGCAATTAAAAGGTAGAGATTGTTAGACTGGAGATACATATTTAAATCTAAATCAATTTACCTATCTACCTACCTATCTGTCTATCTATCATCTATGTATCCATCCATCCATCCATCTACCTACCTGTCTATTTATAAAGAGAAATGTGGTGGAGTCCACCCAACTACCTGGTGTCAAACACAGCTATATTTTAAATACACAGAAACAAGTAAAAAGGTAAAATGACAGAAAAGTGCATGCCATTCAAACTGTAATCATATTAAATCTGGTGTGACTAATCAACATGGCAAAGTAAATTTCCAGACAAAAATGTATTGCCAGAGATATAAAGATACATTTCATAAAGACAAGGGTCTATTTATCAAGAAGACATGTTCTAAATGTGTAGGCATCTATAATAGAGCTTCAAAATACATGAAGCAAAAATGGACAGAATTAAAGGAAGAAGTAGATAAATGTACAATGATGTTAAGAGATTTTAATATATAGGTAACCCCTGTATAATATGGTTGTTAGGTTCCTGAAATGCCATGTTATGTGAATCCGTGTTATATGAAATAAAGAACCCGTACACAAAGGGGGTTAGTTTCCAAAAGTAAAAAAAAAAAAAATACTATTATACTTTTATAATTAAGAGAAGTATTTTATTAAGCAATTTTCACCAAAAGTATAACATATTAATATGTATTAAATAACTTTTGCTTTTAAAAGCTCTTATTACGCTCTGTGGTGTTCACAGATTTCTCTAATTCTCAAACTGTTAGAGTGGAACCATGTTATAGAAGTGCCATGTTTTATGGGAGTTACCTGTATTCCTAAGTAATTACTAGAAAGAGTAGATAAAAATCAGTAATGATTACAGACTTGAATGACACTATCAACCAAGTTAATTTAATTGCATATACATGTCAATACCACATAAGACAACTACAGAGTATTCTTATCTTTAGATGAATGTGAACCTTTCATCAAGTAGATTGTATATGGGACCATGGAACAAGTCTCAAAAAATTTAAAAGTATTAAAATCATACAGAAGAAAATTTTAAAAATCTAAAAAAAAAAATGCCCCATCCAACTTGCAGACCCACCCAAGCCACTTCCAAGTGTCTTTTCCATACAAATGACCTATCTTGGCTCATGCTGTGAAATTTCCTACCATCTCTCAAAGCTTCACAGACCCCAAACAAGCAGCGTCTGGCTTCAGTGTGTCACCTCTTGCTAGTCCCAAGCATGGCAGTAGCAGCAGCTGGCTTTCATTTGTGGCTTGGCCTCTCAAGGCACCTTCAAGCCCAGGACAGGTGCTAGACATCTGCTAATTGCTTTGTGGCTTGTGCCAGGTGGCCCCAGACAGGGCACAAACTGAAACTAGACTTGGCCTGTGGCAGAGCCCCTCACAAGAGTTCCTGGGGCTGGCATGCCTGGTGGCCAGCTTCGGACTCAGCCAGAGCATCAGCCTGGCCACCTCCAAGGACAACACATGCAAAGGGGAGACCGGGCAGGCAACCAGAGCCCTGCTAAAATGAATCCTACTCCATAAGGTCAGCCCCTGCACCACAGCTCCTCCACTATAGTCACAGCCAGTTCTCACAACCAATCATCCTGAGGGTTAATCCCTCCCACTGACAATGCAAACAATAAGGCCCAACTACAAAAGGAGGGCACATACTCCCACACAATAGATATACCTAGAGTACCCAGCTCAGGTGACCAGAAAGACTACCACTGGGCCCCACAGGACACCCAATACATGAGGCCACTGCACTAAGACCAGGAGGCACAGCAGCCCTACCTAATACATAGAAACAAACACAGAGAGTCAGTCAAAATGGGGAGACCAAGAAATATGTCCCAAATGAAAGAATGGCACAAAGCTTTAAAAAAAAAGCCTAAACAAAATGAAGACAAGCAATCCATCAGATGTAAAGTTCAAAATGCAGTTTACAAGGAGGCTCAGTAATCTCAGGGAGAACTTCAACAAAGAGATAGGATACATGAAATTGAAGACAAAATAAAACATTAAAAACAACCAGTCAGAAATGAAGAATACAGTAACTGAAATAAAGAATACATTAGAGGGAATCAACAGTACATTAGAAGAAGCAGAGGATCAAATCAGTGATTTGCAAGTTAAGGTAGCACCCAATCAGAAAAGAAAAAAAAAAAAGAGAATCCAAAAAAATGAGAACAGTTTAAGGAGCCTCTGAGACTATGAACATCAGGTAGGTATAACAACGTTCACATAATAGGGGAATGTACCAAAACACATGTGAAGAAACTAAAGCTGCATTTATAGCAAAATAGTTTTAACTGCTCACACTAGCAATAAAGAGTTCAAAATTGAAAAGCTAGAAAACAAAAACACAAACGTAAACAAAGCAGAATGAAGTAATTCATTAAAAACTGAAAGTGATAATCATTTAAATAGAAAATATAGAGAATAGGCAATATTCTAGAAGCTGATACTTTGACCATATTGGTATAATTAATAATTCCTTGGAATAACTGCTCAAAAGAATAAAAATAAAAATATAAAAAAATACTAGAATTTTTTCAATATTAAAAAAGAGAAGTGGCATCACTACAGATTCTAGAGACATAAGGGAATAAGGTGATTTTTCTGAATATTTAAGCCAAGAAATTCAACCAACTAGATAAAATGAACAAATTTCTTAGAAAGCAACTGTAACAAAAAAGAAATAGTAAGACTAAATAGCCTTGTATGTGTTAAATAATGAAGCTACAAAATAATAGGACATAGAAATATAATCAAATATTGTTTATTTCTTTCACAAAACAAACAATAGAAAAAGTTTTATGGAAAAGGAAATTAGTCATTTATGGATACGATTTACATAATTATTATTATTCAATCAAAAAATGTCATAGAACTTAATTGGGAGGACAAGAGAAAGGATGGATGAGTGCTATTGAAACCAATAGATGTAAAAAAATAAAAATAAAAAAGCAGTGGTTTAGAAAGGAGTTAGAAAAGTAATATATATGAAAGCAGTTGCCTTTATGGAGCAAGAAGAGGGGACAGTAGGCAAGGGATTAATCATTTTTTGCATATGCTACTGTAATAATTTGAGATTTTTAAGCTATTTGCATACATTAAGTTTATTAAAATGAAATTAAATAGTATATGCTCATTATAGAATATTTGAAAATATAAGTCTAAAGGAAAGAAAAATCATAGTTAATAAAACTACAAATAACCAGTCTTCATCTTATTGCATAATAAACACAAAATAAAAAATGCATATTTCATTAAGTTGGAAACATGGTATATATAGCATACAATTTTGCAGCCCAATTTTTCACTTAAAATTATATCATTAATAATTTCCCATAGTATTGACTATTTTCCAAAACTAACATTTTTAATGATACAATATTCTATTCTTAAGAATATCAATTAAACAAATATTTATGAGCATTTCATATGACCAGACACTCTTCTAGGCACTTGAGATAAATTAATGAAGAAACAGGTGTTACCTGTCCCTACTACTCCATGACTGTGTATCATTTAGGTTTACTTATTTTGTTGTTGTATTTATGATAATGCTTCATAAACAACTCTGTTGCTAGGTATTATGTGTCTTTTTAAATCTATAATTATTGCTTAGAATATGCTACTAAGAATAATTCCTGGAAATGAAACTCTAATTCTGACATAAGTTGAACAGGCTGAAAAATCAACAAATCTTGGATCCATTAGAGAAAGGACAACAGGAGGCAAACAGTAGTCCCCAAGATTGGGGCGTAAGACAGGTGATTACGGGGAGTCTTAGCTTACCAGAGCAGAGAGCTCATCAGAGGAAACCACCATGGGAACCACTGCCTGGGTAGGAAGACATGAACTGGAACTCCTGAACTGCTGAAGGCTCAATGTAGACAACTCTGAGAGCAAAAGATTCCAAAGAGATCCAGTCATAGAGGTGTGGCCTACAATTCTGTGAGATTTACCGCCTGGAGCTCAACCAGATTCTCACTGTAACTATCAGAGAAAAATCCCCTTGGGCATCTGGCCTCGGGAAAGGAAAAGGAACCATTTTGAAATGAACCCAAACACTCTCTTCTAAACAAGGGCTGTCTCCTAGAAAAATGAGTTAACCAGAGCAAAACCTGTTGGATTATTACCTAGTAAAAGGAAATACCCAAATGCAGCCCCAAAACACTGGTAAATTTCACAGTGCAGAGGCACAGCGTAAACAAAAGACAGAGACCGAATCAGGACTACAGAACGCTTTCCCGGCCGGCCCCTCAGCACCGCATTGGCAAAGGCTTATTTACAACATTCCTTTATCCAATACATCAATGTCTGGCTATCAAGAAAAAAATTACAGGGCATCCCAACAAGCAAAGAACTCAATCTGAAGAGACAGAACAAGTATGGGGAGGGGGAGACAAAAAGAACAACAACAAAACGCCAGAATTATCTTTTGGAGGATGGGCCCTTGTAGTACAGGCTGCCCCCCTACGTGAGTGTTCTAGGACCCCCTCTGCATCCCGGTACCCGCCAGGTGGAGCTGTGAGAGGCTGTGTTAGGCTTCAGTGAATTTTGGGGGAGACCCTTTCAATGCATCCCCGTTTCAGGATGGGTAATTGACACGAAAAGCACACCGGCCCACACCGAGCAGAGTGTTCACTAGTTTTTAACCACCCTCCCCCCCGCCCAAAAAAAAGCATGCCCCCCATGCCCCGCTGTCCCTATTCAACCGATCTTGTCCTGAGAGACGTATTTTTGGTTTCCCCGATGAAAAACAGTCCTTAAAGGGAAAAGCTGCTGCTGTGGAAGAGGTGAAACAAAAAACAGCAGAAGCGCTAAAAGGCATCCAAATTGAGGAGTTCAAAAACTGAGCAGCAACAAAAGCATCTCGATAGGTGTATCACATCAGATGGAGAGGACTTTGAAGGTGACTGAAATTTAAATCTAAGAATACATACATAATTTTTTATAAAAAGTTCCGATTTTGGGGGGTTGGGGGGAGGGGGGAGTCTCCCTGTACTAGAACCAGACGTGGCAGGATGTTGGAACTATCTAACTAGAAATGTAAAACAACGATGATTAACACAGTAAGAACTCTGATTGATCAAGGAGACAGGTGAAGAACTGGTTTTTCTTCTGAGTCTGTGCTCTGGTATGCTGATTCCCTATATTTGCTTGTGTGATTCTCCAGTCTTGAGGGCTGCTGTCTGCCTGTGTCCTCCCCGCTCTCAGTTATTAATTTTAATAAAATTTTAATGAAAGTGTTTCTTTCTTACAAGAGACACTGTTTTGATTTTTGTTCTTAAAAAAACAGTTTTAATGGTCCATACTTCCTCTCACATACAGGATTTTGTGCTTTGTCATATATTAGACTTTCATTTGTTGGACTATAAATTTCAAGGTAACAGGTATCTTATTTTCTTTGCTTATTATTATTGTTCTAGTAGTAAACAAGTCTGGCTTAGTAAGGACTTAATAATTGAGGAATGGCTGAATTATTTTTGAACCCAGAGTATGAATCATAAGTCTTTTAAATCTTGTTTACTTAATGCTTCCAGAAGCAGTCAGTGAAAAATTTTTTTGCATTCATTATATTATGTTGTTCACATTTGACCAAAAAGAGAGAAGGGACTAATCTCCATGTAGGTGTCACTATGATCTTGGCGTAAGAGGCCAAAGTGCGACAAAATTCTAAGTCAAAAGCATGGTCTCTCAGTTCTCTTATTTCCCCAATTTAAGTACTTTACAAGTGAGTAATTTGTAAAGCCGTAGGATGACTACATTCTACTATGAATACGTACACAGTCTACTCTTTTCTCTATTTGTGTATGGTTGCAATTTTTTGTCTATATTTTGCATATATATATATATGTGTATGTATATATATAAATATGTGTATGTGTATATATATATATATATACACACACACACATTGAAATAAAGTATTCAATGCCCACCACTTAAAAGTTAAGTTTTCCTAAAAATTAAGTCATTATATACTTATTTAAACATAACTTGAGAGGAAAACAAAAACCTAAAAAAAATAAAAACCTCCAAACTGCCAAATACCCTTAATTTTAAGTGGAATTAAAGTCCACAGAATGAAAGATACACACAACAAAGAAAAGGAAATTTGTTTAAATTCATATGAAATCATAATTTTAAATATTTGTAGAAATGAAGGACGTTGGCAGAAATTTGATATCAGTAGACCTCTAGTGGTTATTAGAGTAACTGATGATTTTACTATTTTCCACTATTTCCTCTTTCAACATAAAACAAAGTGTTCAACTGTTCCCAGGATATTAATACCTTCCAAAACAATAGTGTAAGTAGTAGCAAATATCTATTCATATCTTTGGAAAACAAAATAATAAAACTAACTTTTACAGTAGGTTGACTCCAAACTACCAAAATATTTTCACATTTAAATCCAGAGATTTACCTTAAAAAAGTTTCCATAGAAAGACGATCCAATGTATATTTGTGTTATTTCTTATCTCAGATAACTGAAATATTTTTGTATTTTCTTGAAGCCAAGATGTTTCAGTCTAAATTTAAATATGTAAGCAATGAATACATGATTTTGCTTGTAATGAAGACAATAAATAAATGTTTTCTTTTTATATTAGAATGAAATGAATGTCAGCATTGGTCAAGTCACAGAAATTCACATTAGGTGGACATAAATTGGATTCTAATTGAAAGTGAAATGTCTCACATGAAGTTAAATTCCTTCTTCTAAATCTAAGTCATTCTTATTAAATGATGACTTTTGCCCTTTATTAATGAAGACAACTGGCAAAATGCAAAGGATGTCTTCAAGCAATATCATTCTTCAACTAACATGATAGGTTGTAGATACAGAACTCCCGTAAGACTACAACACACACCCTCAATACCATCACTTTAACAAACCAGTTCCCACAAGTAAGAATGCATTCTTTTGCTACATATGATCAAATAATTCATTTGAAAAAGATAAGTGTAGGAGAAGACAAAACATTTAATAAGTCATGTTCAATACCGCTATGTATATATAATAATAAGGCAATATGAAAAGCAGTAATTCAATAATTACTTATACAGAGTCAAAATATATAGCATGTCTTTTTTTTTTTTTTTTTTTTTTTTTTTTTTTTTTTTTTTTTTTTTTTTTTTTTTTGGTGGTTCCCTGGCTGGGAGTCGAATCCAGGCCACAGCGTTGACAGTGCAGAAGCCTAGCCACTACACTGCCAGGGAAATTCTATAGCACGTCTTAAAACATTTGTCTGGATCTGGAGGAGGATTTCTAAAATGCCCAATGATCCATTACAAAAGAACACAGGTAAAAATGAATCTGCTTTCTAATTTCCTACAAAGTGTTAAAAAAAAAAAAAAGAAAGAGGAAACTGATCAGGATGATAAATTTAATGTAACTGTGAAGTATCTTAGAAATGTTAACTTCTGTGTTCTGCCTCAAATGTCATAATCACTACTGACATTTGCATTCCATGTAGGACATATAGATTGACACAGTCACTTACTTACCCCACTTGTGGTTAGGAAGGGAAATTTATATCAAACTAGGGTTGTTCAGCCATTTTCAGTGAAAACTCAGTCTTTTTTGTATAGCTACTCAGTTTTTCTGATAAACTAGTCATGATTCTAACCATCACCAATCCCCTCCCCTTCTCCCTAGGAGCCTCAGTGATATACTTCATATGAGGCTTGGGAAGGGCAGATGAAAAGGAAAAGGAAGCGAGTTTATCCTGTCCTCGATATCCTTTAACACTTTCACTGCATTAACTGGCTTCAAGGTTTTCTTTTCCAAATGTGTCAAAAGGCCACAAAAAAATAAAAAATTGATATTTGGACTATTTTATGCACTTAATAATAACATTTTGAGCTCTTTGTATATAAATGACATTATTTTTATTTAAAATTTTAGTTATATGGTAATAAATTTACCATTATATTGAATTTTAGCAAAAAAATACTCAAAACACATTAAGTGCTGTCAATTAGATTTGAGTATAGATAATTAGAATCTAATGGCATTGATGACACAAAAAATTTATTAAAAATTACACAATATGTCATACAAAACATCTTTGTTGTTGATAATGCAAACCATAGGAAAACATATTTTAAAATCTTGTAAATGGAGAAAATTCCTTGAAACAGTTTCACACTGAATAACAAAGTTTTTTTGACTTCATGGGTCAAAAAATAGTCATTCAAATATATCTGAATGTCACAGCAAATTAAGGAAGAGTAGCTTTCTCATCAAATGTATATCCTTGTTGAATTTGCTGTCCCTAACTCTACCAGGGCTTCCAAGTGATAGATTTAGGACTTTTTCATCCCAACCAGAGAGATTCTTCCCATTCACTAGACCTTTTAGTTGCTTCTTCTTGCCATCCCACCTCATGCTGTGTTTGTGAGAGTTTCCTTCAGCCTATTTCCTAAGTACCTCGTGCTAACCTACTGCACTCCGCAGACACCATGTTGGTTGGACCCAAGGCAGTCCTCCTGACTACAGCTGCGTAATGAGACCCATGCTCAGTCTCTTCTTTTCCCCTTCAAGCCTCTTCCAATTACCCTCCTGTCCTGACCATGGCCAGTAGACATTTCACACAGAATCTTGCATCTCATCTCTCTGAATTGCTCTTTCCCACACAGAGTTGGATTGTTAACATCTTTTGGGAGGAAAACGTTCTTGTGTGATTATGCATAACTGTCCTTTCTATTGTATGACTGATTCATTCAGACCTCTAGGTTTTTGCTCCTACTTAAAGCCAACTTCTTAGAATTCTATTTTATGTTTGGATCTTGCCAGTAAAAACTATGGTTTTAAACATGTATATCCATGCTATTAACCTTAAAATATTAGTTCAGCACTCAAAAGCCAAGCAATTGATTCTTTATTCTTTCTATACCATATTTAACCAGAGGCAATTCATTTGGAAAGGCCTGAATGCTGCTTGAAAGGGGATGTGACAGTAGAATCAAAAGGATTTGAAAAATCAAGCACACATAGTTAAACATGAAAATACTGCCCCACCTTGACAGTTTGCAAAGCACATAGCCCTAAAGTGCTCTCATGCCTCTGTTCACCTGTGAACTGTTGTTCACCTTCTAGCTTTAAGTCACCCCTTCTGAGAGTCCCTTCCAGCTCCTCCATGACTAAGTTAGATCAGTGCCACTGCTATACTCTCTATTGAGTCTCCTTCCACTCATGTGGTGGTCACAATTTGTATGTACACATTTAGTCTTATGCCCCACCCCATCACTGGACTATAAATCAATGTTAACAGTGTAGACCCATTTTATGTTTTGCATACTACTAAATTCTTGGTACTTCATATAATTTTGGCATATAACATATTATCTTATTGATTCCTAACATAGACTCTGGCATATTCATAAAGTAAATATTATCCCTAATTGAAAATGGAGGACTCTTAGGCTAATGTACGTGAAATGGCATTAGGACACTCATGTTATGTCACAGAATTGGTATCTAAACTTCAGTCCTGTGAACCCTGGTCTATTGCCATCCATTATACCACATTGTCATCTTTAATAGTAGTTGTCTGCTTTATAAAGATTGTTAGTAAGCACTTGTTTAACAAGTTCAAACATTATTTTTAGTAGCAAAAAGCAGTATAGTTTAACAGAAAGAAAACAAAAGACAGCATTTAATTTTGAAATAAGAATAATATGTGACCCAGGAGAATACTTTAATTATTAAACCATGTAATACTTATTATTATAACATTACCAAAATGAGGTAAGAATTATTCAAAAGAAAGTCAAAATACCTGGTCTATTTGGAAGTTATTTATAAAATTTTATACATAGAATAACATTGTGTAATTTTCTTTTAAGAAAGTAGGAGTAGGCCCTTACCTATAGAAGCAAATGCAGGAGCTGGCCTATTTATAGATTGCCCAACTGACAAGCCCTATAAAAGATGTAGAAATATTCATAATCGTTAGACAAAAAATATGCCCAGCTGGTAACTTGTTCTACTATTAACTTCTGAATTCACCAAATACAGGTTCTCAAAGCCACAATATCTCACAAGCATTTAATCAATTTTAACGGTTCAGTTTTGTTCTTTTCACAAATGAGAGTAATTTCAACTTATGATATTAAAATTTTCTTTTGAAGTTTGATGTTCTTTTATTTTGAAAGTTTGCTCATGTTTGGATTGGGCTGAATATCCCATGATTATATAAATTCACTTAATCTGGATAATTTCCACATGATGCACACTTTAACATTATTTTTAAGATGTTTTTATTAGATTAGCATGACACTACTATCACATAAAATGTTATTTTAAAATATGTGACTTGAATGATTGATATTTCAAAATAGCCTTTCATCTAGATGTTTTATGTAGGAAAATAATACCCTTCATTAAAAAAAAGTAGAACTTATATTGTTATTTCACACAGAGCAAAGCTGAAATATTATTAAAAAAAACACCTTACATAATAAGAGAAATCATTGTTGTCACGAGTAGATGGTCATGAATGAAAAGTTTTCTTTTTTTTTTTTTTTTTCATTTTACAAAGCTTGGTCTTATTATTTAGAATAAAACATAGTAAAAGAAAATGAGAAGATTCAAAATAATGAATGATGTAAAGGAGGTCAATCACAATTTCCTATTGTCCTTTCCATACAAGGGAAGAATAGGGAAAATGAAAAATTGTCAAAAGTCAATTATATATTTAACAGATAAAAGGAAACATGAATTTTAAACAGGGTGATTACTGTCAAGAGATATAACTGAAATAAACAGAATTTAAATTTGCTACTTCTATTTTAGCAAGCCAGACGAAACCAATCGATTTCAGTGGCTAGAATAATTCCTTCATGACAGTACAGAAACAAAGAGGATGTGGCAGGAAAATAGGAAAGTATGGGGAAACATCTACAATGAGCTATTATAGATTAAAAAGCACCAGAAATACAAAAATATTAGCCAGAATAGTAAATCTCTGTTCACCAAATGAGAACATGATAGATGATTGAACATGCATAGCATAAAATAAAGTGTGTTAAGCAAGCCCAAGTTACAGAATATAATGAATTCCAGTTACACAGGCAGACCTGTGTCAACTTAGAAATTCCTCTTTAAAGACATGCTTCAAATCCAGAATGTCTGTGTTTCAATCCTATTTGTACCACTTAGCAGTTGGGTGATGATAGGCTACTTGCTTAGCCTCATCCATACCACAAAAATAACAATAGTCCCTACCTCAGAGGGCTGTTGTGTAAATCTAAAAATGTTCATTCTTGGGACAGTGCTTGGCATTAAATAAGCAATCAAGACATTTTAATTTTTGTCATCATCTATCCCTCACTTTCCATTGGAAATATCTTGAAACAATAATTTGAATCTAGATGAGAACTTAAATGTTTTTCACCAATTCTAAAACAGAATTATGCACATGACATTTTAAATAAACAAACTGCTGATGCTGTTGACATGCATTAAAAGAGTAAGCATGCCCTCACTAAGACCAGTTTAGAACACTGACATCAGTGTTTAATGTACTAAATTTCCAAGTACTATAACACTAATTTGATTTTCCTTCATTGCTTTATATAGATTTGAATAAAGACAGAGCTAATCAGTGATGAGTAGCATTTTTTATTCTGTATGATGCTAGGATCTCCAACATGTTGCTATGCTATAGCAAGAATGTTAGTGAAATAAATCCCACACTGAGAGATGAACTGATTAATGATATGTGACTGCCAAAAAACCCTCAAAATTTTGAAAAGATATTTACAGTTGCCAAAGCTTTAATGATGTTGCTATTGAAAGAAATCCTAAGAACCCTCTCAGAACCTAAAGATCTCAGGATAAATTTATGAAAAACACTTGAAGAAAACAATCATTATTGTTAAAAGCATTAAAACTCTCTCCCTTTCTCCCTCTCCTTCTCCACATACTCACATACACACACACACATATATGTGTATATACTGTGTACACACAAACATTCAGGAAGGAATAAGGGATAAAGGTTCTTATACATTATGTTCATAAGTAAGGGAGGGGGGGGGAATGGAAGAGTTAATTACACATTTTGGCAATACCCACAAGCCTTTGTGTTGGCTACACTTTCTTACCAAAGGCATGGAAGATTGGCAGCAGAAACAAGCAGAGAATGTAGTCAAGACTGGAGGAAGAATGGGAAGTCTGCTCAGTCAGTAATCACCCCAGTTTTCTAAGTACTTCTCCCATATGTACCTTAGAAGTAAAATGCTCTTTACAGACAGAAAGGGCTGGCTGGGAGAAAAACGGGGCTGTCTCCATCATTCTTCAATCCCTTTCTCTAGTCTGACAAAATACCTCAATCTGTTTAGAGGTATATGAAAGTGATGGAGACCCATTTATTTTTTAAAGAAAAGTGTTTCGGCAGGGCAAAGACAACAAAAAATGTTTTAGATGAGAAAGAGAACCCTAAAATGGTGAGCACTTCAGTGTTCTGGAGCTAGAATGAATCTTAGAGGGTTTGCTAAGCTTCTCACTTACAAATGTAGAAATGGTCACCCAAAGATGTGAATAATTCTTATATAAGGCTGCAAAAACATCTGTGATAGGATACAAGGTCTCAAGATTTAAAATTAAGTTTCACTTCAGCATCTCAAAGTTACCTTCTTGTTTTATTGCTCCAGAGTGGATTTGGGAAGACAAGGGAGACAGCATAGGCATCAGGAACTCCAAAGAGAGATGGGAAAAGGACAGAATCTTCTTTCAGGGACAAGGGAATCAACTACCTATCTCAGGTTTGGCAAGGAAGACCGAGTCAAAGGGTTGAGTGTACTTTCACTACAGAAACAAGCAGATGGGGGAAAAATTTCAAAACACTATTTCAATTCAAACACTAGATTCTACTATATGGCAAGCCCTGTGCTTGGCTCCAAAGGCGTGTGTGCAAGAGTGCCTAAGATATATATTGTTTCTTGCTCCCGGTCAATGAAGAAGTGACACTGATGGCAAAACAATTATACTCTAAATTTATAATGAATATAGTCAAATATCCTTTCAACTGCTTTCTTCAATACCCTCCCTTTGTTCCTTTATCAACCCACTATCTAATTATGATCTCCGTAAACTAGTAAAGATTTTTATGGTCAAGTTAGCCCCATTTTGTAGCTGCTTTATCTCGCTATACAACTCTTGTGCAAATTCAGCTTCAAAGCCCTATTCAAAACTGAAGTTTTGTTTTTGTTTTTGTTTTGCCAAAAGGCTAAAGCTGTTTATTTTAAAAAGTGATAGCTAGCTGACCCACACTAGCTACAAGGAAGTTATAAAAATAAAAAAAGAAAAACTAAAAAAAGACATCATGGTGTTGACTTTACAAGAGAGTTTATAAAGACTAGCCAGTTGGTAGTAAAAACAAATTTAAAAATTAGAAAGGCAGTTGTTCAAGATTTTTGCATTGGGAAAATTCAAGTGATTCTGATTCCATAAAACAGCTGGATACAAAAATTTAGAGGTTCAAAATTTATTTGAATAAATGTTCAAAAGACATATTTCCTAGCATCTCTCCAGTGTCATATGGATTCTTGACTTTATTTATTCATTGACAAACAGACAAAATTCAATATTAAGGTCTAAAGGGTCTAGTATCTGTTACTTTCTTCTAACACAGTGGTTCTCAACCTTCCTAATGCCGCAACCCTTTAATACAGTTCCTCATGTCATGGTGACCCCCATAAAATTATTTTCGTTGCTACTTCATAACTGTAATTTTGCTACTGTTATGAATTGTAATGTAAATATCTGTTATGTGTTTTCTGATGGTCTTAGGCGACCCCTGTGAAAGGGTCATTTGACCCCCAAAGGGGTTGCGACCCACAGGTTGAGAACCACTGTTCTAACAGAATTTTGCTATCTCCTGGAGGTGCTGAAACATTTAATAGTAGGTCCATGCAATCATTCTTGGACCAGCAAACACTATCATAAAGATAAAGACAAACCACTGAACAATAATCCAAAACAAATAACAAACCCAGAAATAAAATTCCAAATTAATCTGATATTTTTCATTGATCAGATTAGACTCTCCAAGGCAAGCCTGGAAGCTAAACAATTTCCCTTTGTTTTTCAGAGACCCAGCTAAGATTGGACTCATCTCTGGGGTGTACAAGCTTCAGACCAACATCAATAAGCTAACTTTCTAAACAAGCACTCACATGAAAAACACCTCAATATAAAGTATCAAAAAGCAGAATTTTAACTTAAGGGAAAAGTAAACTTTCAAATATTATGACACTACGTCCAAAAATAAATATTTCCTACAAAAGTATTTTAAATGAATGCATAACTTAAGCATTTTTTTCATACATATGATTCATATGTAAGCTGAATTGCTATTTCTTCTTCTGCTTTTGGAAATAGAGAATTACTGCTTAAAAACACTTTCAAGACACACACACACACGCACACCAGCTTACATAATACTACAAAAGAATCTAGCAACCAACATCCTCTCTAATTCACAGTAACATTTCTTCTAATTATTTCATCTATATTACTTATAATATTTCTGCAAATTATGATGTATTTATAGAGCAGTTTCCATAAAGAGAAAGTTTTCTAAAAGCTTCACCAGCATAACTACCTCAACCCAGAAAAATTAATTCAATAAATTTGTCCTGTAAATTATTTCTTAATCTGGCATTAGAACAACTTGAATTAAGGAAAAGCAGAAGCACTGTATCAATTTCAGATATTTTAAACCCAGAAGTGCATGCAACTTAAAAATTGAGAACAATAGCACTGTTAAGAACAGATTCAATACTGGAAGTCAAATACTTTATTACATTTATGTAAAAAACAACAAACAAAAACATTATTTTAATCATTTTTGCTTTCTGTAAACATTTCTAAGCAATTAGAAACCATTAAAAAGAACACAGAGTTTTAGAACAAAGAAAATGTCTTAGACAGGGCAATATAACCACAGTAGGAAATTGCTGTTCAGCCTAAAAAACACACTTTAGCTTTTCTAATTAAAACTCAACATCATAAAAAATTAACTACTGAATTTAATTTCCTACTAAGTATACTGTGTTACATCATTTTTATTAAAAACATGTTTTATTAGATTTTCCAAGTAAATTAAATGGTCAATAGTAGTTGCTTTCATTGCTGGTTTATATGCTTTAATAATTACTTCAAACTCTCCTAGTCAGCTAAGTTAGATGTAATTTTAGTTACGAACATATTTTTACTAAAATTTTATTCACATATACACAGAGCAGTCAGAGAGTATCATGTGTTTGTGTGTGTGTCCTTAAATTACATCCAATGTGTGCAACACCCAGATAGGTAAGACTGCAAACAGACTGTAACATCTATTAGCCTAGTAGAAGAGTGCTTTGGAAAGTATTCAAAGAGCTGCAGTACACGGCAATTGTTATAACTAAGGAAATTGTGTTAGCTGAAGCCCGTACAAGCTTGCATATCAATCCTCATGCAGGAAATGCAGGAGGTAACACTGGTCAAAAACAGCTTGGGAGGGTGAACTACACCTACATGACTCAATACCCTTTAGACAGATGTCATCTTGACACTCTAAAACTGCCAGGTAGAAATGTGAGGAAGGTTTTCAAAAGCATGATCTGGAACATTGGCTCCATGCTTTTACCCACATGATTGTTTTAGTCATCTCACCTGAGGTAGGTTCCATTAATCTGTATTTTTTTTAAGTTTCCCAGGTAGGAGTCTATGCTGCTGCTCAGCATATAATGTAAATTAGGACAGAATAAAAAGTGGAACTTCCACTACCATATCTCTTTCACCATTTATCTATCTCACAACTAAACTGCCATATTTTAAATGTACTCTCTTCTATGTTTCCACTCAAAACGGGACTGTGGTCATTTTACAAGTGTACAAGTCAACATATAATAATGTATATATGTATGCATCACTGTTCTGAAACAGAAATACATCCCAATTTCAAACACATTTCGCTTTCAGATTCTTCATGTTCTATTGGAGCTTGGACTATTAAGTTGAATGAACATGGCAATTTCATATGGCTCAACCGAGTATGTCATGCCCATGCCTGTAGCCTCATTATGTGATTCGCTCTAGGGTTTGATAAATATTTGTTGAGTGAATAATGATATACTGGATCTCTCACCACTTTCCCTTGCCTAGGTATACTCGAGGATTCAAGTCAGATCCTTTTTAGAGTTATCTTTCTGAAAGAGACATTTGCCTCCATTTTTGGCTACCTGGTCCCTAAACACGGTTCCCATTTTGGGTGAATACTCAATCATGTGTCTTAGTAGGAGGCAAAGATCCCCACTACAGAAGCCATAAATGACTCAAAGAAATCTGAAAAAAATTATTTTTCTTAATCATACTATGGATTATAATATTGGAAAAGTGTTCTAGACTGGTTACGTTCTTATATAAAATATCTATGCATTTCTGGAAGCAAAAATCTAACTCTAGATTCTAGAGGTAGATATTTGTTCTAGTAATTTGTTATAGTCTAACTAGGCTTTGAAAGGTTAAGTGGACATAACTGGGATTCATTATTTCTTTTTACCCAAGGAGAATCAAAACAAGATATTTTTCTAAGTTGTAGTAACTGTCTTCTGGCCTTTTGATCCTGAAAGCCATAATGTTTTTAAAGAAAAATGATGGCTTTACTCAAAGGTAAACAATTCAAATAATTAGAATGCAGGATACTTACCTATTATTTAAGTAACATATTGATAACATAATTTATTACTTAATTTTCACTAAACTGATATTTATAGTAAAAATTGATATTCTTAGTAAAACCCAACTTTCTTTAAAGTTTACTCTAAGTATTTAGTAAAACAGATCTATCTCCATATCATCCATCCATCCATACTGTAGTTTAATCTATGTATGCAGGTTAGCCACTGAATTCCAATTCAATATTTTTCCTGTTGAGAACTCTTTCAAGAGAAATTTGAACTCACAAGTCCTTCTCCCTCTTTTCTTGTTTCTAGACATTACCACATCCCTTTGCCTGAAAGGACACTGTTAAGGTTTAAATGTATAAATAATCTAATATTTGGTACATTAATTAAAACAAAATACAGCAAATAAAATCTCTATTAAAAATTTTCTACATTACTCCATTGAGTCAGCTTTTAATAATGTGTGTCATAAGAAGCAAGGAAAGATTTTTATTTCCCTATCTACAGATGTAAGCACAAAACTATATAGTCATAAAAAGTTCATGCAAACTTATTACAGGAATAATAAATTAATGCCGAATAAAATTGGCCAATTTCTTTCTATTTATAACCCTTAATTTTCATTGACAATTACCCAAGTAAGGCACATTTACTTGCATGCATAATTTTATACTTAAAAAGACAAAAATCTACACAGGTAATTTCTAAAGCTCTCTGAAAATATTAGAACTAAAGTGTTTTAACTACCAAGTTTAGTTTTCTACATATCCAGTTTTCTTCCTATGATTTGGGGATCTTCATGGATCCGGAAAATCAAAGATCGTGATCTTCCTCTCCTTTACAGTTGGTAAAATTGTACCTTTAAATCAACTATTTTTAGTAACAACTTCACTTTATAGTAGAAGAAAAATTACTTTTGGCCATATCTAAACTCTTAATTCAGTCAGATGTATGATGGTCCAAGAAAAACAAAGCTAGAAAAGATTGCCATAGGCACCCAAACAATACCGTTACAAAATGTTTTTAAGTTCACAGAGCAAAACATGGCAAGCTTGGTTTTTACAACTAATGTCTGTTTATAAATCAGTCTATCACCCCAGTTTTGAACGAAAAGTACTTGCATCTGAAAATAATGAAGTGGATAATGTAAGTGGGTAATGTAACCTGAGTACACAGCAACAGATAAGAACAGATTAAAAAATTAACACAAAGGGGGTTCCCTGGTGGTGTCATGGCTAGGCTTCGGTGCTCTCAACGCCGTGGCCTGGATTTGATTCCCAGCCAGGGAACCACCAACAAATAATAATAATAAATAATAATAATAAAAGAAAATGATTTTTAAAAATTGACACAAGAGTAATAGGTAATTGTTTTAATAAATTCTGACTCGGGTCTTCGTTGTTTTGTTTTGTGCATTTGTTTGTTCAATTTGAAGGGCTTACCATCTTGCTGGCCATGAAGAGGCTGGGGACTCTGCATTCTTTCCTCAAGATTGGAGCTAAGGTCGGAATTCACAGCTGACATCCGTGTGGAATCGCTCATATCAAATTCATCACTTTCTATTGAACTTTCATCCTGAAAATGGTTTTAAAATATCAACAAGCGTCATAAAATGTAACATTCAAATAATGGTCATTTTATCCATAAGGTCAATTAAAGTTTAGCCAGTATGTAAGCTTTTACAGAACTCAATAAAATGTTACACATTAATAGATATTTGAACTAACGAACAGTGGAATAATTTCTCCCTTTAAGGAATTTCAAGACTTGTGAAAATTCAAAGTATTTACATACAGGCAGATTCAAAAGGTAAAAATGATGTGTTTAAGAATGTCATAGTTGGGGAATTATCCTGAGTAATGAAAGAATGATCTTTCTTTTTTCAATTAGCAAAGAGCTTCCTTAAAAAGTCAATCACAAAACACGGCATAAAGAGAAATCCATGTTTTGATTTTGAAAATAAATGACCTAACAAAATATTATAAGGAAAAATATTAGAATGCAATAAAAAACCTTAGCCAAAAACATTCATTGACAAACAGGATGGACTCTAATAATAGATAAATTCACATCCTAGATTCAAAGTCCACTTCTGAAGAGCAGGATAACCTTAGCACATGCTTTCTTTTCTTTCAAGTGCATATTAATAAATTGTACTGCAACTACAAAAAAACGTTCTAGGTAAAGTGTGAGAGATGCATTACCAAAAGCCAGTTCACTAAATACCTAAATTGGCCAATTCATCAAAACCTGTCAAATATTAACTTAAAACAAACCTAAAATGTTTTGCTGTAGTCATTTCACTGAAGCAAACTCCTTTTGGAGAACTGACTTTTGGACATACGTTGTGCTTATGTAGGCAGGAAGATCTGAGATACCTGTATGCTATTGTAAATATTTAATTGAAATCACTAGGTTTGACTTAAATTTGTGAATGCTTGAACTGAAAGTTTAACATTAGCAGTAGTAGTAGTGCTATTTATGTTGCAGACACTATTCTTTATATTTGTTAACTCACTTCATCTTCAGTACAACCTATGAGTTAAGTACCAGGATTTATCCCACTTTACAAATTAAGAAATTTAGATACAAAGCAGTTAATTTATCCCACTATTATATACCAGAATTAGGATTCATATGAAGTCACCTAATCTTGAGGAAACAGCTTCTTTGAATAAAAATTACCTTGGCTTCGTAAATGACATCTTGGTAACAGCAAAGCTGCTATGGTTAAGAGATAGGAATATTCTACTAGACTAATAAATTGGCATTCTGACTCACAGGTCAGGTCAAGGTGATTTTGGTGTCCGTCCTTTACCAAGGGTCTGATCATGTCTGGGTATACTAAATAGCACTAGGTCTTCATTAATTCAGCAAGGAAATACCACATGGGCTTCTTCCAGTGGCATACTCTGTCTCTCATTACATTATGTTTTCTCCAGTTCTAAATTCTAAGAAAATCTAGAGCATCTGAACTACATATAGATGTTAAAAGGAGAAAAAGTAACAGAATTCAATGTGCATGCCTATGTTATCCTGTGTGCCATTTACACATACCTATGTGTAAGTAAGTGCGCACACATAACTAGGTGATACAGTTATCCATTCCACACACTATATACATATAGCATCTGTGATGTCATAATACTTTAGACCACATTCCCCAGAGCCAGACTGCCTGGTTCAAATCCTAGCTCTGCCACTTATCAGATGTATGACCTTAAGCAAGTTACCTAACCTCTTTGTGTCTCAATTTCCTCATCCATAAAATGGAAATAATAATAGTATTAATCTCATAGGGCTTTATAAGGATTGAGGAAGTATAATATATTTAAAGTATAATAATGCCAGATACATAATAAGCACAAATTAATATTGTTATACACAATATGGATAACCAATTCTATAATATACAATAAGATTCATATTATTATGTGAACACACACAAAATAAATTTAAATATAATGGTAAAGATGATCAACATGTGTTTATAAAGTAGCTTTGTATACTACATAAACATAGACTTTATAATAAGCATTTATTATATATACTACAAATGTCTAACTATATGTAGCCTAGTGAGATATCATTTCCGTGTGTATGTGTGTGTGTGTGTGTGTGTGTGTGTAAAGAAGAGCTAGACACAAGGAGGTCAGTCTCTGTTCCACTATCGCTGATAATGAATAATCAAAATACTTTTTGTCACCACTAAATGACACTCTTGTCAGCGTACTCTTTAAGAAATGTGGACAAGAGATTAAAATGTTTATGTAACCAAATGTATCTGTTCTGTATTTTTATTTTTTAAAACTCACCATTTGAAGGTATTTATAAGTGGCTTAATGATTATGACTATTTTAAATATTTTCCTCCATGATATCCTATGAAATATAATTCACTTTTCACAGTTCTACTTATTAGAGTATGAATTAATTATTCAATTGCTTACATTTATAAAGGGGTTTAATGAAATTGAGTGAATGCATTCATTCTGTAAGTTCTATTCTAGTTATTAATTGATCAAATTATCATCTTTCAAAAAGTGGCAAAGTGTATAAAATATAATATTGTGTTTTTTATTATCAACATAGAGATAATGATAATCACACTAGGAAAAAATTACTGAATATTTCTAAGGGTGAAGAATCAGAAAACTTGACTGATATGATATTAAGTTTCTTTTTAATTATGATCATTTTTTTCATCTAAATCCTCTCCTCTGTGTTTTGTTTTGTAATATCTCATGATAATAAAAATGATGGCCAACCATAGAATTCTGATTCCTCGAAACTTAATTTTTAAAAATTAGAATAAACATTTTACTGTAACAAACAATTCTCTTCCAAGTCTTTTCCCTTTTAAAACTGGCATTATTTCCCTTTTTAAAAAGCACTTTTTTCTTTTTTAAGAACTTTATTATTAAGCTTGTATTTCAATTTTAAAAAGTTGCTTGAAACTTAGATTCCTAATCTGTTTCATACTTCGTTTTAGTTTTCAGGTTCCATATTTTACCTCTAGAGAGTCTCTATTGTATACCGTCTGATTTCCATTGCTATTGACCCATTGGTTCAAGATCTTTTCCATTTCCTGAACAACATAATAATATATAGTATCCTAGTTATCTACCCACCTCTAATTTGTTTCCCACCAGTCCTATTCATCAACTACTGCCAAATTAATCTTCCCATTTCAGCCACTTTTCTGCTCATAAATTTGCATCTATATCCAAGTCAATCCAAGTCTACCGAGTAATGTTTAAACTACTCAATAAAACATTTAGAATTTTCCATAAGACTGCTTGAAAACCACTCCCACCAATCTCATCTTTGTTGTTTTTCACTTACCTTATGCTCAAATCAATTTAAAGTCTATATTAATAGCTTTAATTATTTTTCTATGTTTCTATGCTTCATTATTCTATGAAATGCACCACTTCAAATCTTAATGTATGAGTGTATACCTTGTTAAAAATTCAGATCACCAGGTCCCATACATGAGGTTCCTGCAACAGGCAGTTCAGTAAACTCTATGGATGCCTATAATGGTGGTTATCTAGGCAGTGCTGTTCAAGAAAACATTCTGCAATGATGGAATTGCTCTATAACATTTCCTATTCAGTGATACCAGCCATACTTGGCTATTGAACACTTGAAATGTGGCTAGTGTGACTGAAGAACTGAAAATTTAATTTAGTTAATTTTAATTACTTTTCAGTTAAATTTAAACATCCACATGTGGCTAGTAGCTACCATACTATACAGTGCAGATTTGACAATTTCTTATTATTGGAGTTAATAATTCACTATTAGCAATGCAATAAAAACATCCTAGTACATGAATTGTCTCATATATCACATTCCTTAGTATAAATTTCTAGTCAAAGCATATAAATCATTTTTAAAAGTTTTAAATAATTATTACCAACTCTCCCTCAGAAAGTTTGTTCTGGTTTAAACTTCATCTACAGGTTACATCAAGGTCAATTGATCTAACATTGGATACAATATTTTGTAATCCTAAAGGGATTCCCGTATCTTGCCTCTTTATTTCTCATTTAACATCTTCTTACATACATATTTTCATTATTCACTTCCTCATCTGTCTACCCACCCCACTAGAAGATAAGCTTAATAAATTTATTCACTGTTTATCTCCATTATCTATAAGAGTACCAGTTACAAAGATGGTACTCAATAAATATCGGTTGAACTAATTTAATCAACACTTAACTACAATTTAAATGTAACTCATCACAAAGAACTACCTCACCTGAATTTTATTTTATTAACTTACTTAACTATCTTCCTATTTTTCAATAATTATAATTTCTAAAACTTTGTAAATAATCTAGTCATTTAGCTGAGACTGTTTCAAGGCAATGTACATTCAATTTGGTATTTTCAAAATGTAAGAATAAGAGTTATTTTTGTAATCCAGTTAAATTTAAAAGATTCTATTTCCTTCATGTGAAACACTTAAGATTTCAGAAACCAAAAGGACTCAGCCTATGAGGGCTTTATTGTTGGCACAAAGCTGATCTTACCTTTCTGGCCTAGAGATAAACATACCAAATGAACTTCCTACAAATAATTCGACAACTCTAGCTAGTTTATGAGGTTTTTAATTTTTTCTTAATCCGGTAGAGAATCATGGGAATAATTTTTCCATTTTCAGGGATGGACAGGCATTAATATTCTGTTAACTGTCATTCAGTCTTTAACCCAATGATTTTATTACTACTTATTTAATCGTTTGTAGGTAGCCACCTGATAATATGGAATCTGACAGGTCCACTGCACTAATACAGATCTTCTAATAAAATATACACTTAATAAAGTCTTTTGAGATAAAACAAATTTATAAATACTGCTCAAATAAAGAGAAAACCAAAACATTTTGTTTGAGTTTTATAAAGTTAATTCAACAAAGTAACTTTAAAAGAATTTAATAATGCTTCATCAAATAATGTAATATTTGAAAAATAAATATTTAACCATATTTCCTCTTTTAGAGAAATTTCAAGGTGAGGATTTATTAACTATTCCTAATGTAGATAATCTAAATATGTCTATTGATTAATGGCTAATAACTAGTTAGTAAGGATTTACTAAACCACTATTTTTATAAGTCTTTTGGGAAATATGTACAGGGTGTGTGTGTGTGTGTGTGTGTGTGTGTGTGTGTATATATATATATATATATATATATGTCTTTGAGATACTTCGCTAAATTAGGGGGTTAATTAGTATCCTAGAGAAGAATATTCAACAAATGTACATTTGTGTCTGATATGTGCCAACAAGCACATTGATTTTTACTATACATATTAAATATATTGATTTGACACATCAAAACACCTCTAGTAAGAAGAATCAGTGCAAATTGTTCCTAGAAAATGCAGAGAAGTAGCCAAAAATACATAGAATGTTTAAGTGAAATACAGAAGGTGCCAAAAAATTATATACACATTTTAGAAAAAAAAAACTGTATTAAAATTATAATACTCAATGTATACTGGTAACAAAAGATGAATACAAGTCACAATTTAACTTCTGCAATTACAAGAAATGCTCAAAGTGGTTACCATCAGTACCCAGACACTTCTGATTATGGTGAACTACTGGTTAAGCCACATTGACCGAAGTGTCCACTTGTATCACTGAACATGCCATTTCAATTTCTTCTGGAAGTATCGCCAGTGTAGCCAGTTTTCTACAGTACACCACATCCTCTAAGGTCCCATAGGTAGAAGTCAAGGGGTATTAATACAGGAGAACGTGGGGGAAACTCAAACAATGTTCTCAAATTTCAAATACCACTTCAGATTGGTCTTGTACTCCTCAACAACAACTGTGCTTTCACCATTTTCTTTGACTGTCCTGCCTGTTGCATAACGGTTAAACTAGCATTCATTTGATTAACACCATCTTTTGAGCAAATGTAATACTACGTATTGCTACTGTAATTCAATTCAACTTTGAAAAGTACTACATAGATAACATCTGTTAAAATGTATATACATATTTTTGGACCCCTGCTGTAACTTTAAAATATATGCAAGACTTGGATGGTAGAGAAAGGATTGCATTTGAAATACCTATTAAATTGACTTTTCTGATTTCCAGGCAAAATTACCTTAGTACTAAAGGTCTGAATACTCACTCATTTGTGATAACTTCCCCTAAAGTTTCTAGCACTTTACCAAGTCTAGGTTGGTAAAGGTCAGTTACGGAAAATGAACCTTCTTGGGAAAAGCAAATTCCCACATAACACTAATGTAGATATGTCAAGACAGAAAATCTCTATCATCTCCATCTGTGCAATCCTGGTGACATTCCTTTCATTAAAAAATAAATTAATGTCTTCAAAATGCCATCATGCTTAATCCAACAAGTCATGGTTATCAAATTTCATTCCGACGTGTAAGTGATAACGAACGTGGATATTTCCATTTTACCTCATCTTGCTGTGAGTTTAGCAGCTGCAGTTTCATGTGCTTCATATAGGCCATGGTAATCGGCATGTTGTAGTCAATCATGCTGGTCACCAAAGTGGGAGGTTTTCCATTATCTGTAATAAAACATTTTTAAGGGGTAATGAAAGTGATATACTGCATTTTACCTGTAATTTCAGAATGACCCAATTTGTTCAAATTGAAATAAAATCCTAGATACCATGTGTTTAGGAGATTGGAAGCATTACAGATGGATTGCAGAAAAAAATAATTGGTAAGTTGCTACCAAGGTGTATTGTGACAAATTAGCACTATGGATAAATCAGTTATTTCTAACTACAGGGGAGCTTTTGATCCTGGTTAATAACAAGTGAAGGCAACATAATGATTAAATAGAATTATTTGCATGTTTGCATTTGCTCTTTCGCTGCACACTTACTTTCTATATGTATTTGCTGCTTTTTTTTTCCAGTCTATTCAACCTGACCCATGGGAGTGAACTAGCCTAAGGATATCTTTGAGACTAATTTAACTGCTAGGAGAATTTCACAGATTAGGAAAATAATCTAAATAATTTTTAATGAAAGCTAAACCCAAATTATAATTTGTGTGGAAAATTGTTCACTGAAGGAACTCCATACTATTCCTCACTCATCACTTTTAGAAATAAGTAACTGGCAGATTTACAAGGACACAAATGGAACGTCAATTTCCTTACTGAATATATTTAAAATACCATGAAATACACACAATGAATGAAAATTAAAACATCATTATAGGGAAAAAGTTATTTGCCACAGTCAAAATTGTCTTTCTTCTGAGAATGAGCACTGACCTACTCTGTAAATGGAAATTCAAAATTCACTGCCCCCTACTTGAATAAATTGGATGATCCGACTTATTGAACTGTTTTAGTCTACCATGTTTTTTATAAAAATTTGAGATATGCCATTATGAATAAAATGACTTTAAATCTCACTATTTGACACTGTGGCTACCTTTATGATCTGTTCCATCTGGGTTTAAATGCATTCTTTTCTGGCATTCTGAGCAGCTCATTAGAAATCGTGTCACCGCTTCTCTTGGTAGGAAGGCATAGCTCTCTGAAATCTGCAATGATTCACAAAATAGAAGTGTTATTATATAAGCTGACTGAGTGTGATTCAACAGAAATGATCATTGTATTTCCAAATAAGACGCATTATTCCATAATGGCAGGAAGCACAATGAAAGCATGCACTGCATACCATGCATCATTTCAAGAAATATCTATCCAGCTTGATTGCATGTCTCTTAATAGCTAATAATAAGATGTGGAAAAAGAAAGATCAACCACATCTGAATGGATATGCTTATTTTTTTGTATTTCTTTCAGTAAGAATATCGTAGTGTACAGATATTCTTACAAATTTTCCTTATTAAATGTTGCCAAGATTTTTTTTTTAAAACTTACTGCTAGCATCACCAAAATTTTATCCAATTTTACATATCTGTTTTAAAATTTGACCCCAAGTAGAAGCAATAAACTTTAGATTTTGCATTAATGAGCATTTCTGCATTATTGCTTTTCAAAATATTTTAAATGAAGATAAGAGAATTCTAACAAAACTCATGTATACATTTACTGCAGTGAATCATCCCTTCCACAGAAAATGACACATCTGGAAATGCATTCAGGCCACCTATTTCCCTGGCTACTTTGTGTCAGCTTTTCATTATTTATGTCCGCAACAGATCACACAAGGTTTCCCCATGCCCTATACAGAGCTTCTATTTTCAGAACCTGATCTAGAGTCGAGTTAGAAAAAAATACTCCTGTCATTAATTTAAAAATATATATATATTCTTCAAAAAAAACCCCAAGCTATATCTCTCATCAGAGCAAATAATTTCAGAAATGAAGCTGAAAGTTTGCTAACTATCTCTAAATAAAAATTAACACTGACTCAGACAGTGCTACTAAGAAGTCTGATACAGGGCATTAGTTTTTCACCATTGAATACTGGTACGTGAAACATAAGATAAACAGGGGGAATAAGTAAGTTGTAAATTAGAGATAAATGCCACAGACGATTTCTCAGGTGCACATGTGACAATAATGAACAGTAATGTATTTTAAGTTCATAGAAAGGGAAACGAATACACACCGTGTGTATAATTAGTACAAACCTACACCAATTCCATTAATGGTGATTGGGTCAACTACTGCTTATCCATACTGTAGAAGGAGCACAGCATGGAAGAAACCCTACACACTAAGATCTAAATTGGTAAAGTATATTTTCACCTGAATTTAATGTTAAAATCAGCCTGTGTCACTTAACCTAGCCCCTTGAGTCTCAGAAAAAGAAGCCATAAGAATACCAAAGAGAAGGAACAAGTCTATAATTAAAATATGCCATAGATCATCCATGTACAGGTAATTAAAGTTTAACTGTACTAGGATATAAAGTATGAAACTCTGATTTTTAATATAACTATCATTTTTAAATTAAAATGTTCAGTTTTTAAAAAAACACTTCTTCACACTATACAAGGAAATGTGGGAGAAAATAAGCAAAAAAATTTTCAAGTATTTCAAACTATATTAGTTATTAAACAAGGAAACATACATATGATTTAAATTCTCATTCACTCTTAGGCTTTCTTTCTCTCTACACACAGGTGACTGCACATGCACATGAATTTGATTCTTATTCATCTATTTTAAGAGGCAGCTAACACCTCTGCCTGATTTATTTATCTGATTAGAGGTCATTTTTTATGACTCTCTGAAAACATATTTTATAATAATGCATAAGTAAAAAAAAAGTTTATGATGCATGCCCAGTCTTGATATTTTATATTTCAACTCACATGGAGTTATATATAGTCCATTGGAACTAATGGGGTTGACCAGTAAATTCATTAACAAAGAAGATTTGAGAAGAATGCTCCATTGATTTCTATAAAGGATTTCTATTAAATCTTTCTTGGCCTTACATAAAAATCTTCCATTAAAACAAAGATAGGTAAGTGATGGAGTCAAAGAGATGCTCCATTGACTCCCATGGTTCTAGTATACTCCACAATCTGCCCTTTTCCTAATGCAAATAAAGCACATCTGTAGGAATCCCTTCTGGACAGGTTTATGATTGACCATAGTCAATTGTATGATTTCTCCTAGCTCTTTGTAGCTCCACATCAATTTATCTTAGAATCATTATTCATCATTTTATATTTGTTTTATAGCTTCACTCTGAAAAATACCTGTAATAGTCACAAATATGTTAGTGTTCATGTGCATCTGTGTGCATGAAATAATATAAAGTCCCACCATATCTTTAAAAACACGATTTTTAGCAAGTACTTTATCACATTATTCTCTGTGGTGGTATTCTGGTATAGTGTTTGGAATGTCACTGTATGCTACATAAATGGATGAAAGCTCTTATTTGGGTGTACATTTTTTGTGTTCAGAATCCATTTTAGGGGGAGACCTGCCGAGTCTTCACACAGTCCTCAGATCTTTTCTTCCCCACCTCATGATCCCTAGGGCCCACAGACTATGAAGTCTTAGGTACTGGGAGGAGAGATCCTCTGAACAGACTTTTCAAGTCAGATACAGACTCCTGGAACAGTATTTCTCCTGCCATGCAGGTGAGGAGGGAAAATCATTCCTTTTTCTTTATCTGGAATCTTTCCTCCCAGACCTCTTTGAAATTAAGTGTTCTAGGCAAACTTCATTGCTGAGTTTCTCAGAACATTTTTTAAAAATGTAAAAATGTCCTCAAACATTCTTAACTTATGGTCATTGGAATAATTAGATTTCAGAATTAAAGCCATTTGATGAAATCCTGTCTTTTGAAACTTTCAGTATCCTTTGATAACCCCCTTCAGAGATAACACTGAAAACCTACATGTGAAGCATCTTTGAACTTGGGTCCAGGGCTAAATGCTCTAATGGCTCATGCCCTAATAAAAGGCCTTGTTCCCATAAATGTTTGAAATTCTAAATCAACTTTAAATAGATGTTCATAAATGGTGATAAAACTCAGGGACGTGTTCTTCTAGGCTGTCCATTTATCAAAGTCCTAACATTCTCCATGCAATCTGTAAAAGCAGTTGCAAATAAAACCGAGTAGTAAAGGGCAGAAATGGAAAAATACTTTGATTCAAATACTTGAAATACCATTTTACTAATGCTATAATTAATTATATAAAATGCTATAATCATTCATAAATGTCTATTTCCTTGACCCACTTTTCAAATCTAATCACTTCTCTGTTTCTAGGGGAGAAATTAGACTTTGAATATAGAGTACAGAACATTTTCTAGAACATTTGGGAGAATACTTCCTTTGAAAATGGATTCTTAGAAACCCCTTTATATTTGGGAAAGATAGAGAGTATTTCCCTAGAATTTATTTAGAAACACAGAAACTCTGCATCTTGTTAGCAATAAGGATCAATATATAACATGAATGGATATTAATCTTGCTCCATCTGCACTAACCACTAAAGACTACTGCCACGTATATTGCTTACAACAGAAATAGACATGCAAAGGACTAGAACATAGCCATAATGAACCATATAAACTACTGACCTTAACATTAATTTATCAGGTAAGTAATTTGAAGTATCTCTTCATTAGAAATGTTATTTTCTATAAATCTAGACTTGTTTTCTTACATATAATGCTTTATACTTTTCATTGGGTTTTTGCATCCATTATTTTAGACAGTGGCTAAACCAGATTTTATGATAATGCTTTGATAAATAGACTGACTGATATAAAGAGATGAAATGAATTTCCATTGTTAGACAGGAGAGGGCAAAGCAAAAAGTTGAAACTCAAACTTGAATCTCCCAATTCCTGTTTTATTTCTATAAATTATGAGATTATCCAATAGGCAGATTAGACAAATACTTAGGGTCTAAAGAAAGCAAGAACACAAAATAGATTTTTAAAATTTTGTATTTCCAAAAATTCCAGAGTATCAAAGTCTTATCACAGGACAAAGTCAGGACGTGTGAAACTTCCTTAAACTTGAGTTGTGACTGATGATTTGTCGTTGATGTTGTTCAACTTTGAATTAGCTAGGAGTGAGGGATGGGCATGTTGTGGCATAACATAATTTTTCATCACTTACCACTTCTAAAGATCGTAATTAACCTGTGTAGTGAACTTTGATATTGTTTTCAGTAAAAATATTACATTCAAAGTCCATTAAGACTTCCATATTCATCAGGAATATAGAAAATAATAAATCACATACAACGAAAATTACATGGAAGAAATAATCTCTCTCATCAAGATAATATGGTAATACTTCTACCTAAAAGCAATTGCACCACAGCATCTTTTGATGTACTACACAATTAAAACTGGTCCCTGGACAAAGATAGTATGACATTGATAATCTAATGATAAGCTGATCCACGTGAAGAAGGCCTAATGATCAAGTCCCATATGGATCACTGCTATTGCTATTCCACTCATGGGTTAAAAAATATATGTATGGAACATATTTCTGGAAAGTTTACTGACAAATATTATAACAGAAAGGATGATGAGCATTTTACCTTGCCAATGTTCCTGCCTGTTTGAAGAAGGAAAAAATGGTACTTATTTAAAATCCTACAACTGCAAAGCCAAATTCTGGCGGTTCTAGAGTGGCACTTATCTTCTCCTCAGCACAGCTCAGTCAAAGTATACATGTCAGTTACTGTAGTTAAATCAACTGTAGTTAAATTAAATTGCAAATCTCATCTCGTAATTTTGATAATATATAAATATTAAAGTTTTCTTACATTTACTTTTTAACAGCAGAGTTTTATCTTCAGAAATAAATCTTTCCTACTTGGATCTGAATATATGAAGTAATATGAAGTTTAAAAAATTAAAGAAGTTAGTTAATCTAAACAATGTAACAAATCATTGCTTTCCTATAGTTTTTCACACTGGGGATATCACAATTACATGAGGGAAGGTTATCTTATTAACTCAACCCATAAAATTTTGGAAATCAAGAGCAAAATGGGAAACAAAGAATTTTAAAATGGGATTATTTGTCCTATGTCTCTCTTCTTTAGTTCCGAGCATCTTTCTTCTCTAATTCTGTTAATTTCTGAACATTTCCAATAGAAAAGCCCTTTAAGTTTACTCCGTTTGTGTATAAACTTGCAATTCCCTAAATCCTAAAATGGTAGAGAATTAACAATTCTTAAAATTAAGATTCTCATTCATTATATAGTAACTATTAATTACTTTGGCTGTTTTACAAAAGAGGAAATGTTCCCTAAATGTTATATGTGCATTTAAGTTTTCCATTAATTGAGTGCTTAATAAGTGGTTAATGCTAAGAATTTTACATGAATTTTTATAATTTAATCCTCAAAATTATTCCAGGAATAGATTATTATCATCGTCATTATTATCTCTGTTTAACAGATGAGGAAACCAAGCTTGAGAGAAGTTGTGTAATTTGTCAAACAAGGAGAAGAGAGAAGACTCATGTGATAATCTAGTATCAGAACCTATCACCTTAATTACTATATTTTATAGCCTTTTCTAGTTATCAGTATTAAAAAAAAGAAAGAGAGACTGTCTCATTCATAAAGAGTTGCAATATTAACCTCACAACATAGGTTAATTACCCTAAAATGTTTATAATATTCCCTGGTGTGAGGTTCTTTACAACATGCTCTAACACCTGTCTGAGGTGAACTTTCTGAATACATGGGGCAGCCAAGCACTCCGTACCTTGTCTCAGGTTACAAAGTTCAGAAAACACATCAGACTGTGCAGGAACAATACAGAGCTCCACCTGGAGGAAATTAACAGGCCACCCGTTCCTTTCCAGCACAAGTGATAGCTAAAGTGACGACTCTGTAATGTTGTTCACAGTCAGAAACTAAATACATGAGACTTCCGCTTTTAATAGAAAATACAAGAAGGAGTGTAAGTAGCCTATTTCTAAAAGAATAAGACTTCTAGTTAAAAGAAATTTACTAGTAGAGAAGTCATTCTTGGTTTAAGATTTGAACCTAACACATGAGCTGAAGTAGAAACATCACTTGACACTGGTGAATCATGAGCATAAGCGATCACTTTTTAAAGCAAAACAAGCTAAATTCAAAAGATTTATCAACCAAAATCACACCATTCTGTCCTATTTGCGAAGGATTTAGCAAAAACAAAACCAAAACAAAAAAATGTATTAATGTTATTAAATATCTGTAATTTGAAATAGTAGGCAAGTATTAAATGTTTTAATAAATTACTTTATTTCGCAGAATGATGCCCTGGCACATAGTTGCCCCTTTTCAAATACTGAGTTTTAGTGGAAAATAAAACTTGCTTAATTTTTAAAAATTATTTTTAAAAATTATTTTTTCCACTTTTGCTTTATAAAATGAATTTAGAGAATAGCAATAATACCTTTATTTTACTGAAATAATAATATTAAAACCATATTTGCTTGTTTGTTTTTGCCAAATGTCATGCAGTACACTCATGGAAGAATTTTTTCTTAGGGCCAAACTTTAGACATTTTCTCTAATGAACACTCTTGGGATTATGAATAAAGAATAAGTTATAAATAATCTACTGAAATTTATCTTACCATATTTAATATTGTGATATTCTATTATAAATCACCTGAAATATAAATAACTGGATAATGAAGCCATTAAAAATGTAGTTTTAAAAACTAATAAAATGAAAATATACTTGAACAAAGCATGTAAATCTAAATGCTATGAAAGACCCCAAATATCTTGATTCATGAAGACAGCACACCATAGTCCAGAGAGACCCCTATGTGAGGAAGGAAAGTCTTGGTTCTGGACATCTCCGGTTCAACAAGGACCATTCTGCTTTTATTTGGTTTACACACTATACTTTTAAATACATTTGAAAGGAGGGTGTTAGGATACACACACACACACACACACACACACACACACACGTGGATATATAGATATCTATATACATATGACTTGCAAATCCTATTACATTTGGCTATAACATTAGCCCAGGCATTTTTCTAGAACTGTTACAAAACTGAGATGCCCAGCCAATGGTTTGCTCTTATATTAATACTGGTTCTCTTTTACCCATTTCATGCATAAGTATAGATAAGTAGTAAACATCACCATACTTCTACAGAGAAAATTATTTGTGGAGGTACATATGGAAACAGTCTTGTAAAGATGAAGGTATTTTTCAGCTAAACCTTTATTTATTCGACAAATACCTATTGAATGCATTGGCACTATAAGTATCTCTGAATACTGCTAGCTGTGGTTCTATACCACTAATATGCCAGAATATGTCAAATTATTAGAATCACCTATTGGTAACTGTTTGGTTAATTTTGAAGTGATTCTAAAAAATACTTTTATCCAGATAACATAAATATATAAATAGTCTCAGGTAAAAAATTCACTCATAGTAATAATTAGACAAATGCCAGACATTTGGCCTGCCTAATCCAATCTGCATTCACTCTGGACCTCAACAGTTTTTGCTTCAGAAGCCTAAATACTATTTCAGAAAGACATTGTGCTATGGTGTGTCTGACTGATCTTTAGATATATGGTAAACAAGCAACATTAAAAAATTGTCTATCTGAAATGCAAACTGAATTCCTGTACCATAATAATGTCTCTTAATACCAAAACCAGGATGCTGCTAGATTTGTACTTTAATTGCAAACTCACCACTGATACCCTGGTGGAGAATTCCCACCTTTTGTTTGGGTTCCCATCAACCCTGCAGCATTGCTTTATTTGCTATATTGACTCTGATACTGCTAGCATTTACTCTAGTATGATATTTTCCACTCCTATCACTGTGCACAATTTCTTTCCCTCCTTTTTTCTCTGATCATTTTCTACATTCAATCTTCACACCCACTCATCAACTGCCCTTGCCTTTTTCATTTAGTGAAAGGGGTGAGGAGGGGTGGCCTGACCCAGTCAGAAATATCTTAGTTTGATTTTTAAATAGGATTAAGCTTGCTAGATAAAACATAGCACACCAATTGAATTTGAATTCCAGATAAATGTGCAATATTGAGACAAACATTAAAAATTATTGTCTATTTGAAATGCAAATATAACTGGGCTTTCTATGTATAAGCCGTTAGATCTGGTCACCCTACAGAGCACCTTTATCTAAGTTGAATAAAAACAAAGGTTAGAGCCTAAAGATAATTTCAAATTTGGAACAAACCGATATGTTAGGAAAATCTGAGAATATACCAAAAGTAGAAATGAGAAGTAGGGTAAGTAGAAGTGATTCTTGGGCAATCTGCAGACAATTTGAAATCACAGTGCCCATTTAAAGCAATCTTTTCCAACTTTTTAGGCAAATAGCACAGGTATAAAAATATTTTACACCATAAGCTGGTACATATGCACATTTATATAGTAAAATTAATCATTTCTATTCTCTTCTATTTCACCTTAGAAAGTGACCACAACCCACTAAATTGGCTTGACAACTTGCTAAGACCTGTGATTTCAATGTAAAAACCACTGGCCAAAAGCGGAGGAATGCAGTCTGTCAATCCAAAGATATTTGTGGGGGTGTAGAGAGAAGATGGTGGTTCTGTGGTCAAGCTTAAAATGAAGGCTGGCAAATCCAAAGGAGAGCTAAAGCAGGCGGCACTATTTTTAGACAGTTCAAGTCCTATTTTAGACAGCCTAAGGCAATTTGGAAATTTCAGGCAAATGTATCAACTGCAGGGTCAGAGGAATGAAGAGTGAGGGGGTGCAGTGGCACGGTCAGTATCCTCCAGGGATGAAGAATCGGTACAATGGGAGGCAAGAGGCCTCACTCAGCTTGAGTGAAGGCACAGAAATTCGCTACGTGACAAAAAGAAGCCAGAAGAGGAAAACAGGGAGGTATCAGCATTCCAGGGCAACATCACATGAATTTATCACAATATCACTATACCTTAGTAGATAAAGAAATACAGTGTGGTTTAAGTTAATAATAATTAATCAGTTTTTATTGGACATAGTTTTTGTTTCATTGATTACACTTCAAATTTAGCTGCTTGCTTTGTAAAAAAGAACTTCATTTTCTTTTGTTTTATCTTTAGTATAATGATGAACATCTTTGGGAGTTGTATTTTGTAATAATTAAAATAATCACCAATTGAGCACATGTGACAGACAATATCAAAAAGATACTCAAATAAACTGGAGGCATATCTCTAAATTTGTAGGTGCTATTTTTGTGTTGTTTCTTATGTTAGAATAGCGGCTCAGGAACAGACTGTCAGAATACTCTTATATTAGATGAAAAAATGAGCAGATGGGCACTGAAAGTTTTTCTTCATACATATTTTCTAATAGTAAAATAAAAAGAATCTCTAATTATTGCATGTAAATAAAATGACTCAACAAATCAAGTGTTTCTACAATTACACGCTGCATAAAAATTATATTAAAATACGCAGTCACACATAGGAATTTGAAATTCGGATCAAGAAATTTTTATCTGGCTGTACTTTTTCTCTTCAGTAAAAAAATATGCAAACATGTCATCTTTTGTTACATGCATCCATTAGTTGTATACTTATTTGTATGGTCTAAAGCCATCTCTCAACAGGGCACACTATAAGTCGAATTCTTTGGCCCACTCAAGCTCTCTCTGGCTCCTGCTGCCATCCCCTCTGTTAGGTTTCCTTTCTGATAGCCTGCTCATCAGTGGGAAGCAGCACTTCTGAAACAGGTAGCCAAGACTACTGTTGCCACAGTCACTAAATGTAGGCAAGTAGCCAACGTAGGGAAAACAAAATAAAGAGAAGGAGGTAAGACTTCATTCTACTAGGGTTTCTAGGAACTTGCACAACCCTCAAGCATTTATTAAGGCAAAGCACAGAGTCTTTGAGACAACAACATGCCATGCTTGCAGAATTCATGGACTTCTTGAACTGTTCAACAATTGGCAAACAGTGAAAACATTTTTGTGATACACCAAGTAGAGAAATAGCCACATGGTCTCCTTTAAAAAATGTCTCTCAACTTGGGGTGTTTACTGTGCTCTAGAGATGGCTTTTGAAAACTGGGAGTAAGGATGCATTTTGATTATTACAATAACTAGAGCTTGTATTGCTGGAACTCAACACTTAGGCGCTAAGGACATGAAATGGCTTGGAGCACTTGGGCCAAGGGCAACTGTCCATCCCCCAAATTCTATTAAGAACTATTGCTTTGGATTATATAAATAAGTATACAACTAATGGATGCATATAACAAAAGATGCCATGTTTGCATGTTCTTTATTGAAGAGAAAAAGTACATTAAAATAGAAATTCCTTGATCCAAAATACACATCCCCAGAAGCAGCAGCTAGGTCACTACCTTTTTTTCAGGATTCACCTCCTTTCCAATTATTATGGTGAAGGAGCAGAGCCATGCTCAAATACAGCTATGCTATAAGTTGACTGGGAGAGGACCCTCCCAGAAAAGCAAGAGTGGAGGGGAAGATGAGGAGTAGAGCAGATAAACAGATAAAAAATAGGTAAAGGATGTTTTCTTTTTATTTATTCTAAAATCACTGAAACTGCAGTTGATGAAGCTAGTGAATAAAATATCAATTCAGGGGAAGTCATGAATGAAGACATGGGTAGGTTATATCCATAGGTCACTGAGGAACACAGATGATACTAAGAAAGAAACAGGCCCTTTAATATCCAGCTATAGGAAAAAACGTTGTTTGCAGCATCTGTCACCACCCAAACAACTTTATATTTTCAATAATATGTGTCTGTTCACTTCAATATAATATGTTGGAAGCAATTATTATGTCAGAACCTTTATATATATTATTTCTAAGCTTCAAAATAACCCTATAAGTAATACGTGCCAAAATCACACACATAGAACTTTCCTTGTCAGGGTTTAAACCCAAGTCCAGCTGATAGCAGAGCTGGCACCATTTTCTATTACCTCACGTCAGTCCTCATCTTATCCATTCTTCCTATTATATTTTATCCCAATTAAATACACACATGTGTATTTACAGGTACACATATGCATATATTTTAGGAAGTTCAAAATATGTTATTTATTACACCATCACGGTCTCCAGGAATACCTAAATCTCTGCATCTGAGTGGTAGGTAGTAGGCACTAAACACACGGGTAGTTTTAAAAGCTGCATTACCTCGTTTTCACCACAAGGGTGCACTGAAGTAGCAATTTACTAGGCAGACGTAAAGAGTTAATGAGGTTTCTCCAAAAGCTTAATAATCCCCTTTCAAGAAATGTGTCTATTCACTGGGATATTATTGTTTAATGTAAAATTAATGATAGGGTTTGTGACATTAGTTGATGATGGTCTGGGTGAGCTGTTATGTGTTTTGATGGTCTCCACTACCAAAAAGGCAGCTTCTGAGCATAAAGCATTTTGCATTATGGCTCTGCCCACCTGTGATAATTCTAACTACACCTACACGAGAAATAAATCACCTTTGACAAATGGCAGTACACTGTTCTGATTTAGAATTGTTATTTAATACTCTAATTGCCATGCCACTGATTTTTTTTCCTTCTGAGATATTTTACACATTAGTCTGAATAATACTATTTTTAGTTATTAAAAATGGTGGGAATGTTCTAAAATAAAAGTAGGACTATTCTGAGATAAATGTGGATTTAATATTATGTGTACCATGTTTAAATGTAAGAATTGTCTTTAATATTCAGAAATCACTTGTGTGAAACCTGACTTGTATAATAGTATCACTGAGCTCAATATTAAAGAAAGTCTATAAAAATTAAATTTGGAATAATTTTAAGTTTTCCTAGTTGATGTACAGAACAGTTTTTTATTTAACCCACTCTAGTTTATAATAATAAAATGAAATAAACAATGACATCTGCGTTAGAAAGGCAGTATCCTATATTTGTTTATTTGCTGTATTATTTTGCTTTTTCTCTACAATATTAGGTCAAAGAAGATGGATTACAGACATAAAATTAATTGATGTTATTCCTTCAGAATTTGAAAAAAACTGAAATACAGCCCCCTCATTTTATATGGGAGCAAACTGTAGCCTACGTCCAAAGGAGGTTAAATTAATTGTTTGGAACTCTTGGATTTCAATTTAGTGCTATTTTTCATACCACAATGGCTACAAATTATGCTCATTAGTATCATTATGAGTTGACAAGAATTCTGGACATTTTTACATAACAAACTAGCACAAACTGGTGCAAATTAAAATGTCCTATTGCACAATAGAGGTACTGAACCAATAGGTATTTTTTTTTAAAAAGGACCAACATATTGCTAACTGTTAACCTTAATTGTTCTATAGATGATAGAATAAAGATTTTCCTCTTTACTTTTCAGAGTAAGGATGTGGAAATTCTGCATGATGAGTAATTTTTCTACAGTATATACCTGGAAAGAAATATTCAATTAATACTGAAAGCAAATTCTTTAAAGAGAGCCAGGCTTTAAACTTTTCAGGAAATTAATTTGAAATTAATTTAACAGAATTAACCTTTGGGAAAAGCAAACAAAATGACTGAAATTCTCATAAACTTCATCTAGCAGGAGAGCTCCTAAACACGGGAACTCTGGCCCACTTTCATAATTTCCATTGGCTCAGTCAAGCCTTGGATGAGTTACACTGTGGACTTCCAGGAATAGTGACATCTACAGGATGCACATAAAAATGCAGAAGTCATTACTATTCCTATCTCCCAACACAGAGGCACAGGGCAGGCAAAGGAAAGTACATCCATAATATAATTAGGGCACGGATAGAGCTTTGTTAATTGTCCCTGCTTGTCCTTCTACCTGGAACATGCATAGCAATTGGAGAAAGGAAAAATACCAACATTGAAAAGTTTACCTTACACCAAGTACTTTATGCATCTTAACTCTTTTATTCTACCGAACATGTATATCATTATCTACCCCATAACAGAAAGAGAAAAACAAAGTACATAATTTGCCAGAAGTGACACAGATAGAAGTGCTAGATTTCAAATTTGAAACTGAGTTTGTCTGGCTTCTAGCCTATTTTCTTCTAGCTATAGCATATGCTCTCCACTCTGAATTAAATGAATGTAATTATTGGCAGCTATGTATGTGAGTAATACATGTAAGTTTACTGTATCACACCACAAGTTGTGTTTGTGTGTGGGTGTGTGTACATACACACATATATATTCACACGGTTCTCTCTTTTGAAAACACTAACTTTCCCCCTCAGTTTCTGGATTTCTACCATTTAATTTTACACGTAGCAAGAAAGAGCCTTAAAACTGAATCCTTTAATGGGACCATGACTTAAGAAAGGATTCAGAAAGGGCAACTGTGTTTAGCCTGTGATAAGATACAAGTGATAAAAGATAATCAGAGAAGAGTGTTGCATTCTCTGAAGGTGGAGTTCAGGCAGAAATTGAGCCAAGCTAAGGATGGAAGAACAAACAACATTTCCCATGAGGTTTTTATAATGTTGCATAATTAATTTTGAAGTGACTCTCCAAACTGCTAAGTATGTGCATTCAATTTTCAGTACAAAGATATATTTTAAATTCAAATGTTAAGTGATAATTGAATGATCCACACCTCTTCTCCACTCTGTTAATATATTATAGATAATCAAGAGTTTACTATAGTCCAATATATTGAAGGAAACACATTCAATGCACCAGTAACAGTTAATACAGAGGCAGGAGCAAATGCAGAAAAATATAAAGACCTAAAAGACACTAGATTCAACAATGACTGAAAATAATAATTATGATAGCCTTCACATATTCCTAAAATGTGTCATTTTATGCGGACTTTTTTCAAAACACTCATGAGTAATGGAATATATACCCTCCAATTCTATCTATAGTCAGACCAGTTTGCAATAATGTTTTAGTTGTATAATGCCTAGATATTTCAAGGAATGATATACTGCAGATAGGTAAAAACAAACAGCATTCAAAAGTTAATCCAATATTAAAGGACCACCATTTCCTGCAGAGTGAAAACACAGAAAGATTTGCAAAAAAGGCAAAGTAAATAAAATGACCACTAAATTTATTGATAATATTATTAAAGACAATATGACACGCTTTAATGATTAGTTATATAAGTATGGTTTCTTGGCCATGTAGAAAAAGGAAGAAAAAGAAGGTCAATAAACATAATCATGCATGCTCTATGAGCTAATGTGTTAGAAGTAGGAAAAAACCTTAAACTTAATGGAACCATTAGAATTGCAATAGGTATCTAGCTAATTCTACCAATGACTAGCCAATTCCAGCATTAGTACTGAGAACTAAATTCTGACCCGACAGGCTAGGGTGCTGATAGCACAAACCCATTCCATTTCAAATTGCATTTAGTTTTATGCCCCATTAATTGAACACTTATATTAATTTTTAACATTAGACTTAAGTTCATTATAGAGTCAAGTGCACAGTTTTGCTGGCATTGCTGCAGTTCTTTTCCTTTCTTTTTTTATTTTTTTCCTATGATGAGTTATTACTTCATAAAATGGAAATGCTTCCTAACTAGGATTCAATTTAGAGATCTCAGAAGGCAAAAGGTTAGGCCAAACAGAATCGTCATGGTATTAAGATGTGAACATAAAAAATAAACTTGGGAAAGAAAGGAATCTTCAAATAGGATGTTCTCAAGAGAGAATGGATGATGTTTCAGATGCTGTGTATACTTTCAAGGTTGATATCCCTGCTCCAAAATGCATAAAATGTTTTCATAATGTTAATGCAAAATGATATACATTGGAAACATGTTTGCCAATCTATTGGAAGTGTTTAGTATGCAAAATAGTAATGAATAAAATTCTCTCCATTTCATTTAAGAAAACAAAGGGTGAGAGATTTGGGTCTATGTCAGTGACTCATGTTATCACTTTCAAGGTCTCTAATAGTGCATCTGAAATATTAAATATCATGTTAAATTGCTTTTGGCACCTAATCAGACTTGGCTGTCACACTACTACTACTAATAAAGCTGTTTGTTTTTTGTTTGTTTTTCATTTAATACAATTAAACTTACATATTTTTACCTTACTAAGTCCTATCAAGTTCAAGTGGCTACTAATATTTCATGAAAATAAATTACCATTAGAGTACACAGTTAGTGATATTAGTAGATCAATATATAATTTTTTCCTATGACCATCCAGAGATAAAACCCTGGCTTAGGAGACAGGTGAAATGAGTATGTTCAGTAATATTAGTCTACATAAAAATATCCTAAAGAAGGTAGGTCATTGTCATTAGTCATGATAAGAAGGTCTCCTGAGATATGTAAGTCAAAAGAAAGTTTATGTGGCAGAATTATGTAAAAAACTTACAATAGTGCCTGCCCACAAACCATGCAATTTGGAAACAGCCAAGAAACAAAACCATAGAGAAGGAGAGATAAATACGACATGTATTAGGGGTTATTATGCAACTACAAAGATTCAATGTGACCCTGGAAATATAGCAAAAAATAGTTATGGAAAAGAAGCTATTTCTTATGCTCAGTAGCTAATTTTCAAACATATGTACCTGTATTTGAAACTTTGAGCATTTCACACATTTTTCTGTATCTGAAAAAAAAATGGATCCAGACTGATATTGTGTATCGATATAGCTGAAAACAGTTAATATAAAGGCAGCCAAAAGCAAAGTTAAGAATTCTAAAAAAGGATATTATTCTGATTGCTGATAAAGTACTTCTGATGCACAGTTTGCTCATATTAGGAAAGAATAATTTACTGTTCAATTTTCCTAGAAAGGATGAAATATCTATATTAAGATAATTTCATAAACTTGTAATTAAATAAAAAGCTAGATTACTAGATAAAACCATAAGTATAACTGGACACTTTAGAAATAATATATAACTTTATTTTGATAATATATACATTTCACTATCTAAAAGTTAATTAAATCATCTCACATAATTTATGATAAAAACATCATATATACTCATTTTTAAATGTTCACGGGCATTAAATCTATGAAAATAACACATATCTTTTAATAATCTATTCTGGAAATTAAGAAATGTATACCCCTCAGAAAAAATGTATTTAATATAAGCAGACATAAAAAAGTACATAAAGTTTTCTTATTCATGTGATTATAAGGATTAAATAGGAAATAACCTACACATATTAATATGATTTGAAGGTGAAGGAATGTTAAGACTGTAGTGGTAGTACAAAAGTTCGTATGTTCCAGTCCATAATCCATGTATTATGATACAATGAATAAATAATACAAATACATCTCCCCACTTGTGGGCATTTGACTGGGACTACCACATTTTACGTATATTTAAAGAAAACAATGAAAGAATACTAAAGACAGGTTTAAATAATGTACAATAGACAAGGTGAATATATGACCAAAATAGAATCAGTAATAATTAAATTATAGTTTAAATGTTGTGTGTCCCTATGATATAATCTAATCTATGTTGAAGATAGAATATTTATATTACTTAACCTTTTTAAAACAAGCTTTAATAATATCAAATATCAAAATCCATGCCTTTTCTTTTTCTTTAATGTTTTTTAACTTACTGCTTTGTAAGTTCTCTTTTGTCCAGCATGTTTTCGAATTTGTTCTCCATTTGGCCCTGTTTCCACATGCATCGAATAGATAATGTCAAAGAAATCTTCCACCACAGCGACCCGCCGTAAGGACAGCTTCTCATCTACCCCTATGCCATCCTGATAACAAAACAAACAAAAGAAAGCATAAGATTAATTTTTTAAATGTGCATGTAACATAAAGTTAACACATAAAGTTGATTAAACAAAAACACTTTCACAAACTGAACCAAATCATCTAGAAAGAAAATTTCAATAGATCATGAATAAATACATCATTATTTTATATATTATTTACATATAGAACTTTGACAAACATAAAAAAAAAGATATTTGTCACAGTTAATCATGCTTATCCATTAATACCATCTATTCAAGGTCTAATAATGACTTCTTTGTAGCCATCGGTATAACTTTCTTAAATTATTGTCAAATATATTTAAAGCCCAGTAATATTTTCATTAAAATAATTTCATTTTAAATACTGATTCATCCAATCAATATTTATTGAGTTACTGGGTACAGAAAGTTATTATTACAAAAATAAAAAAATATGGAACACCTATTCTTAAATATTATACAGTCTAGGAAAGAAAATGCATCTATTATGCTACCAGTATTATACTAAGAGACAGTATGTGTTAAAGGTGAAAAAAATGATTTCCAGATATTATTTAGGTATGAACTTAGAATTCTCCACTCAGAAATTGTGTATTTTATGCAATTCACTTGAACCTCTCTAAATTTCAGTTTTCTCAAATTTTAGTTTTCTGAACTGGAAAACAGAGATAATAGAGCCCACAACAAAATTGTAAGAATTAAATGAAATACTAAACTCTCCATTAACTGGAACTCTCAAGCAACGGGCAAAATGTCAAAAACATGTTTTTGATGTTTTGCCCGTTGCTTGAGAGTGCCAGTTGTTTGAGTTCCAGTTTATGGAAAGTCTACTTACATTTATCTGGCATCTATAGTACCAATCCCCATGGGTGCCAGTTAACTGAGAATCTATTATGTAAGTAAAAGACATAACTCAGTTTTTGGCATATAGCAAACACTTAGCAAACAGTGACTCTTAACATTTTGATGATAGTTATAACAATATAAGCAAAGTAAGAGTTCAGAAAATAATGATATCACCTCTTGCTGAAGGAGTTTCTTGGAAGTAATAGAATTTGGCACAGTGGTAGCTCAAGCAGGGCAAAAGCCATGGCAGTGAGAAGTGAAGCAAACAGCTAAAGTTCCCATATGATAGAAAAGAATAGAAATAACTTTGAAATGAGATAGGAATGAAATGTCATCTTACATAAATGCAACATGATTTTCCTGACTGCAAACACACATACGCAGTGTTATTTGGACCCGATGGTATAACCTAAAGTAACATGACATAGCCATTAATACTGGCATACAGCACAAGGGGGTAATTATTTTCAGCAAAATTATTATGCAGTCAATGATTCAAATGTCAAGAGCCTCTTTGAACAGCAGTCCCAGCAGACTCAGCTCACTGCAAAACTGAAAAGAAGTCACATGGTGCATTTTGTTAGTTTGATTTTTTTTTCCTGATTTATAATAGGCCTTAGAAGTAGCAGTGCCTATAGCAGCTTAGGCAAATAACTATGTTTATAAGATGTATATAAGGCCAAACAGTCAGGCATTTCACTTTTGTCAAATGTGAAATGCTCTCTCACAAATAATCTAGTATGCATGTGGATCCTCATTAGGTTTCAGACCTTCCTTGCTTCTCTCCTTTACCATCTCCTTTATCATTCTTCTGTACTAGGCTGCATGGATAATCAATCTCTCATTGCCCTGTGATGCCAGACCAATACGTAGTCAGAGTACAGAGAAGCTTCATGGGACATGGCAGTAAACATCCTGGAAGGTCATTGTGGTTTAGAACACAGTGCTTGGGAGGCATCTCAGATTCCCATCCCCACCCCCACAGACTAGTCCCTACTTCTCAGTGAATTCTACATTTCCCAGGCTAGAAATCCAAATTCTAACTTTACCTACCAGCAAAACCACCTACAAAATTTTATCTTCTTTTCTCCGAGTCATAAACTTTTTATCATTTTCTCTCAGTCCCTTTGCTGATCAAGCAGAAATATAGTAATTTTGTATAGTTAGTATACTATGGGTGACGTAGAAATCACAGCCTATTTAGTCACTTCTTCAATAAATATTCCACAAAGACCAAATACTGCTAGGCCTTCTACTAAGTGTTGAAGTTATCAAGGTGTATGAGATAATAAACTAGATCTTTGTGGAGTTCACAGTCTAATACAGAAAATAAAAATAGAACAAATCATTTGTAGAGATGTATATTAATTCCCTGTGGTTTCTGTAACAAATTGCCACAAAATGGGTGGCTTAAAAAAAGAGGAATTTATTCTCTCATAGTTCTGTATGCCAGCAGTCCAAAATCAAAGTGTCAACAGACCTATATGCCTTTTGAAAGCTCTATGGGAGAATCCATTCTTCCAGCTTCTGGTAGTTGCCACAGTTCTATGGCTTGAGGCCATATCACATCGCTCTCTCCTCTTTGAGGAATCTCTTTTCTGTGTGTCATACTCTTAATAGAACCCATCTTACATGATGGCATTTAAGGCCCAACTAGTTTATCCAAGGTACTCTCATCTCAAAATCCTCAACTTAAATAATTATGTCTACAAGGACCCTTTTTCCAAACAAGGAGACGTTTACAAATTCCAGGGACTAGGACTTGAAATCTTTGAGTGGCCATTATTTAACCAATTACAAATGGTATGTATTAGAGTACAGGAGGTACAAGTTGTTCTATGAAAGGATATATTGGAGATGCTGCACAATCATTGGTTAACAGTCAATAGTCTTTTAAGAAATGGTAATATCAAGATAATATTAAAAGCACATATATTGAGAAAGGGAAATCATCTATTATCTTTCTGTCATGTGGACCTGTTTATTCAAAACTGTTATTCAAGATCAATTCACATTAACACTTTTTTTATTAAAACTCAAAAATGTCTTCAGCAGTAGGACCTACAATGTAGATAAGCCAAATGTTCTTGCTAAGAAAATAGGGAGTAATGAGGCCCTTTGAGGCCTGGAAGAAACATATTCAATAAGCTTGGAACTTAATGAACCCCACACACCAAATATACCAAGACATTCTCAAATAGATATTCTATTTGAGAAATGATGAATGCCAAAGACAAATAGAAAATAATAAAAGCAGCAAGAGATAAATGACTTGTCACAAATAAGTAAACTCCAATAAGAAGACAAGGTTACTTCTCAAAAGAAGCAAAGAAGGCCAGATGGCAAAATTCAAAGTGCTAAATGTAAAAACTGTCAAAAAAAGAATTTTATATCCATAAAAACTAACTTTTTAAATTGACATGAATTAATGATATTCCCAAATAAAGAAAACAGAGAATTCGATGCTAGTAGATATGCTTTAAAATAAATACTAAAGGAAGTTTTCCAGTCAGAAACTAAGTGGTTAGTGACATAAGAAAAGTAATTCAAATTCCACATTAAAATTCCAAGAGCTCCAGTAAGGGTAAGTAAATGTGAATAAAAGAAAAAAAAAGAAAGGAAAGAGAAAGAAAGGAAGGAAGGAAAGAAGGAAAGGGAAAGGGAAAAGGAAAGGGAAGGGAAGGGAAAGGAAGGGAGGAAGGAAGGAAGGAAGGAAAGGAAAGGAAAGGAGGGAAGGAAGGAGCCAAAGACAGTATAATTATTAACACTTATTTATTTTTTGTTGAATGATTTAAAAGGCAACTGCTTAAAACAATATGTAAATATTCATATTATTGAGATAATAACATATAGAAATGTATATTAATATATTTGACAACAACAACACTGCAGAGATAGTAACAAAGCTGTATTGGAGTTTAGAATAAGAAAATAACACAAAATGGTAATAAATTACCATGTAGAAAGGATGAGAATTAAAAAAACATTAAGTAAGAAGGTTAACAGTAATAGTTCTAGTCAAGATGGTGGAGTAGGTAAACACTGTGTTTGCCTCCTCTGACAATCACATCAAAATTACAACTAAACTTCAGAACAATCATTGAAATTGCCTGAGGTCTAGTTGATCAGCAATCCTACTACTAAGAATATACAAAAGAAGCCATGTTGAGACTGGTAGGAGCAGCAGAGACTCAGAAGGGATCAAGAGGTACAAACTTCAGTTATATAATAAATAAGTCATGGGGATATAATGTACAGCATGGGGACTATAGTCAATAATATTATATTGCATATTAGCAAGTTGCTAAGAAAGTAAATTTTACAATTTCTCATCACAAAGAAAACAACTGTAACTTTGTATGATGATGGTAAATAAACTGAGTGCAGTGATCATTTTATAATACAATGTATACAAATATCGAGTCCTTATATTATACACCTGAAACAAATATAACGTATGTTTAGTGTACTTCAATAAAATTATAATAAATTAAATTTAACAATACATCAAGAGAAGATTTTAGTTTTCGGACAGAATTCTGTCTTGGAATATCTATGGCTTAGTTGAATGTGAAAATCAGGGTCTAACTTGCAGTTTAAAATGAAAGCCAGGAAGGATGCCACAAATGGACCAGATATATTGAGGAATAGTTTGGGAAGCTATAAAGCTGATAAGATTGACTAAATACAGACTTAATAAAACCATACAGTAAATTGCATATATTTAAACTGTAAAAAAAAGTTACTAATGATAAAGAGGAACATTTCATAATAATAAAAGGATTGATTTCTTACAAGGCATAATAATTATAGAACAATAGAACTCCAAGTGGCATAAACACACACACACATTACTAAAGAAAAACTGATAGAATTAATAAGAGAAATAAATAATTCAAAAATAATACTAGTTGGAGACTTCAAAACTCCACTTTCAACAACAGAAACAAGGTGACAGGTGAACAAGGATATAGAAGACATTAACACCACCACACAAAAGAAACCTAGTAGACATACATGGAACACTCCCTACAACAGTAACAGAACATTCTCCATAATTGACCATAACCTAGGACACAAAACAGGTCTCAATAAATTGTAAGAGATTGAAAATATGTTTTATATGTTTTCTGACCAAAATAGAATTCAATTAGGTAAACATCCTCCTAAAAGGTAATTAGTTAGTGGAATCAAAAAGAAAATTAGAAAATACTTTTAGGTGAATGAAAACAGAAACACAGCATGTCAAAACCAGTACTTCAAGAAATTTATACCTGTAAAGATCTCAAATTTGGTATCTATCTTTCCTCCCTAGTTAACTAGAAAAAGGGTAAACTAAAAACAAAGAAGGGAGGAAATATTTTGAAACAGAAGAAATAAATTAAAGAGAATTTTAAAGGTGGGCAAAACCAAGGCTTGTCTTTGAAAAGATTTTTTAAATGACAAAACTTTAGCTTTACTGACCAAGATAAAAAGAGAGAAGACTCAAATTATTAAGATCAGGAATAAAAGAAGAAATATCATTTCTAACCATACAAAAATTATTTATAAAACAACTGTATGCTAACGAGTTAGCTAACTACATAAAATGAAAAATTCCTAAAAATATACCAAGTTATTAAAATTGACTGAAAAAGTAGAAAATTTAAATAGGTATACCACAAGTCAAGTGACACAATTACTATTTTAAAAACCAACAAACAAAACAACCTTCCACAAAAAAGAGCTCAAACTTAGAAGGTTTCATTGGACCAAATATTCAAAGAATTAAGGACAATTCTTCACACAATTTTCCAGAGAAATAGATGAAAAAACATTTCTCAAGTTATTATGGAGGCCATTTCTCAAGTCATTATAGAGGCCAGAATCAAAACTAAATAAATCTCAATAAGATAAAGAAAACTGCAGACCAACATATTTTATGAAATTAGGTGTAAAAATTTTCAACAAAATACTAGCCCACAAAATCCAACAATATTATACAAGGGCTGTCCATAAAATATCTAGCATATAATATTAATAATAGAGGCATTTGTGGCTGGATTTTTTTCCAGACAGTCCTGGTATAAATTATTATGTACCATAATCAAATAGGATAATCCCACATATACAACATTTGTTTAACATATGAAAATGAATTAGTTCAACATATCATATTAATAGAATAAAGGACATAAAGCATAGGATCACCTCAACAGACACAGAAAAAGTATTTAGCAAGAGCCAATATACTTTCCTGACAATAATTCTTAGTAAACTAGAAACTCAGAGAAATATCCTCAATCAATAAAGAATATCTGTAAGAACCCCAGAACGAATGTACTATAGATTCTCCATTAACTGGAACTCAAGCAACCAGCACTCTCAAGCAACCGGCAACAAATTTTAAGAAATAGTTCTTTAAATAAAAATTAAAATAAAATAAATTTCTAACAAAAATGTAAGTTTAAACTTGGTGTGCAGCTGCACATCCTGCCAAAAGTGACTTTGCATGAGAGGTGTAGGGCCTCAAAACAAGCTGATATTTGTTCATTTTTCAAGAAAGCTGCAGGCAAGTTTGCCAGTACAGCATCGTCTACTGATGTAGATCCCAAACCATCCACATCCGCTTCTCCTAATCCTGTCCCAGCTACATCATTAAACCCTGAGGATCCTGATGTGATGTCTACCCACTCTCTACCCTCTACTGTAACAGTTTTAAGTATGTGTGTGCTTTTTCTAAGTTATTCGAAGTTTAAAAAATTATGTTAGTGAAGTTCATTGAATTGAAAAGTTTGTTGAGTGCCATTTAACTAAAATTGCACACTGCATTCACAAAGGTGTTTTTATAATAAAACTGTGTTACATTAAGTTAAGCTTGTCTTTATCTCAATTTGCTTTGAATTACAGTATTTCAATATTATTATCAAGGCAATTCAAGGTCTATAGTATGGTATGATATGGTATAGTATGGGGTATAGTATTTGTTAGGTCTATTTTTAATAGTAACTCATAAGCAACCAGAAACTATATTTATCTGGCATCTACCAATCGCCATGGGTTCTGGTTAACTGAGAGTCTACTGTATTATTTAATGGTGACAGACTGAGTGCTTTCCCCCTAGGATTGGCAAGAATGTCTCCTTTAGCCACTCCTATTTAACACTGTACTGGAGGGTCCAGTCAGAGCAATTAGACAACAAAAAGAAAGAAGAGGTACCTAGATTAAAAAGGAGAAAGTAAAATTATCTGTATTTGCAGATGACATGTTTTTGTATACAGAAAATGCTAAGAAATCCACTAAAAGGAAGTTAGAATTAATAAATGAGTTCAGCAAGGTTAAGATTCAAAATCAATATACAAAAATCAATTGTATTGCTATTCATTAGCAACAAACAATTCAAAAATGAATTAGGAAAATTAATTTCATATACAATGAAATGCTAGGTATAAATTTAAAGTTAATAAAAGAAGTATAAGATCTGTACACTGACATCTACCAAACATTGTTATAGGAAATTTAAAATGATCTACAATGATAAGGCATCTTATGGTCATGTATTAGAAGGCTTAATATTATTAAGATAATAATACTCCAAAAAGTGATTTACAGATTCAGTACAATCCCAATTAAAAGCATCACTAGATTTCTTTGCAGAAATTAACAAACTAAAGTTCATAAAATTCATAAATGCATGGTACTGAGAATAATCAAAATAATCGTTTAAAAGAAATTTGTAAGTCTCATACTTCCTGATTTCAAAATTTGCTATAAATCTAAATAAAGACAGCATGGTATTGGCATAAGAATAGATTTATAGATCAATGGGATAGAAATGAGATTTTAGAGATAAACCCTTACACTTAAATAATTTCTAACAGGAGTGTCATGACAATGCAGTGGGGAAAGAATAGTCTTTTCAACAAATGGCGCTGATACAACTGGATATGCACATGCAAAAGAATGAAGTGGAACCCCTGTGAGAAAACACAGGAGTAGATGTTTATAACATTTGGTAGGTAAGGCAAGGTCTTCTTATTTATAACACCAAAAGCAAAAGTAATAAAACTATTTTGATAAATTTAACCCATCAAATTAATAAAAATGTTATGCTCCAAATGATATCAAAAAGTGAAATGATAACCCACAATACTGGGAGGAAATATTTGAAAATTATGCATCTAGTAAGAAACTTCCATTTATAATACATGAATATATTTATATTTCAATAAGAGTAACCCAATTTAAAAATTGGTAAAGAAATTGAATAGATATTTTTCTAGAGAAGACATTCAAGTGGTAAATAAACCAGGATAAACAAGAAATGATGTTCAACATCATAGTAATTACATTCACTAGGATTATTATAACAAAAATAATTATTGGTAAAAATATGGAAAAATTAGAACTTTCATGCATTGCTGATGGGAATGCAAAATGATAGTTTCTTTGGAAACAGTTTGGCAAAAACTTTCAAAATTAAACACAGATTTACTGGATAATTTAGCAAGCCCGTACCTCTCTATATATCCAAGAGAAATAAAAAAATATACCCAAAATACATTGCACAACATATAGCACCCTGTTCATAATAGCCAAAAAAAAGTAGAATCAATTGAAATGACCTTGACCTGATGAATATATGCACAAATGTGGTATAAACATAAAAATGTTATTCTGCCACAAAAAAGGGTTAAGTATTGATTCATGCTATGCCATGGATGAACATTGAAGACATAAGCTAAGTGAAAGAAGCCAGACAGACACACACACCACATATTGTATGATGCCTTTTATATGAAATGTCCAGAAGAGACAATGTTATATAGATGTAAATTATTGGTTGCTTAGGAGTGGAGGAAAAATGAAAATTGAAGGGAAAATTATATCCATTTTAGAAAGGATAAAAATGTTCTAAAATTAGTTGATGATTTTTACATCTTGTGACTATACTAACAACACTGAATTGTACATTTTAAATGGATGGATTGTATGGTGTGCAGGTTATATCTCAAAAAAGATATTAAAATATGTAATCTCCAATCGATTTAGATTTTGAGTTCAAATATGAAAAAAAAAAAAGAGTTTGTACAATACAAATTCACACAGTCCACAAACCTAGGAAATGGAAATAGTTCATCACTAAGGCCTATAGTGGTATTCCAGTAAAAGTTCAACAACCATCTCACAAAAAAATACATAGATAGATATGGTTATTATGGATTTTAATTATGCATATAAAAGATGTATAGCATGCAGTTTATAATAATAAAATATACAATACTTTGTATTGTAATTTCCATATAGACAATTAATTTGCACAGAAATATTTTTTAACTATTGTGAACTCTTGTAGCTACCTAATCTATAGTTTCAATTGAACTATGTCAAATGAAATTTCACTGCAGACTTTTTTCTCAATAAGATTTTGTAATTCAATATGATATGCGATCTATTGTGGAACTATTTCTCCCTTGTATCAATTTTACTTATTAAACTGGAATTTCTTTCAGCTTCAGCATAAAGACAAACAAAACAGTGAATCTGGCTCTGATTTGTGGCATTTACTAATTTCTGTGGTGGAAGTATTTCCATTGTGGTATATTTCAAGCTACCAATGTGAAGTGACTGAAGCCAGAGTGGGGAAGACATGCACAATAGTATGACGTTATATAGTATTTTCACTATACTGATATGATAGACCAGAATCTCCACAATGTGAGTATACATAATAGTGTATTGTAGTAAAATAATTAGGCAGTGATAACTTTTCATTATTTACCATCTAAATTCCTTAACAAGTCAATATTATTTAATTTTAATAATAGTTATATTTCACAAATGGCTTATAAGATTCCTAAAAGTTTTAACTATTAGCTCTCATAAGCCAGGACAAGCTTGCTCCAGGATACCACTGATTTTATATCATTCAGGACAAGTGAATGATATTGTGAAAGAAATTAAGTGACTATCTATATCACAGTTGCTGTGGTCAACCATTCACATAAAAAGCCTCTGATAACAGAAGCTCAGAAAGCTAACTGATCTAACGTGACACTTCAGCAATGACAAGATATTAATAGCCATTGATTGACACTAGCTTGTAACTCAAGCATACTATTTAGATCAAAACAGGATAATTTTTGTACTCATTTAAAAATGATTTTTATAGTCAATTAAATATGAAATATAACATCTAAATTAAGTTTTATTTAAATGATAATAAAGAACTCAAATTAAGGCCAATGTAGCATATTTATTGTCTCGGAATAAATGAATGAAAACAGTTCTCTCTTTTCTTTCCTCAGTCTAGTTATTATAAAACAGATATCCTACCTGCCAAATTCATGAACATAAACTAGTTATGATAGACAGCAATTTTAGTGAAATATTTAAAAATAAAAGCAATATGAAGGCCTGCCAATTCATAATCAGAATAATAAATAAAAAAGAGATAGTAAAATTTATACTTAAATTCCCAACATCCAATTTTCAAGTGTCCTATACTTACGAATTTACAGAGACCGTCTATAAATAATCTCATATAATTTTCACCAATACTTTTGAGGCTCTACCTAAACTGAAAGGTTGGCTCCATCGGCTCATTTTCCATGGGCAGATAAGTAGCCCCAATCTGAGATATAGTGATGAGGGATGAAAGAAGAGGAGGATTCAGTCTGTGAAGATTGAAATGTATCCAAAACATAGCTTATCACAACTACATAAGGACACTCAAGATGCCTTGGAACACAGTTCTGCAAGAAAGATGCAGTCAGGAAGTCAGGGAGTGGGGCGTATGAGGAGACGTAGTATTGGCAAAGCTAAGGAAATTGCCTCTACTATGTGCAATACTGTGATAGATCACTTTAGCTAATAAAAAAAAAATCTTAAGTTTCCCTTCATAAAGAGCTTATAGTCTACCACTAGAAGTGGAATCTACTGGTGAACTTTAAAAAATAGTCTGATTCCTAGATTCGTACCCCAGAGAATGTGATTTCATAGGTTAGGAGTGCACCTGGGTATGGAATTTTTAAATATTTGCTTAAATTATTCTAATGTGCAGCCAATCTTGTAAAACTAAAGTACAGGAGTTAGTTATAGATGAAAATGGAACCAAATGCTGGGGTAGACTCAGTGTGGTAGTGGGTGTCAGACTTGTTAGCAATAAATTATCTTACCTGCAGTGAGAAATCAGCCAGGGTTTTGGTTTTTGTTTTTTTGTTTTTATGTTGTTTTGTTTTGTTTTTAACATAAGAATTCCAAAATCAGATCAGCGCTTTAAACAGTTACTGGAACAGTAGAATGTAAAGCATATCCAGATGAAACAAGAGAGGCAGTGACAAGACGGGAAAGGAGGGGACAGCTGAAAGAAAACTCAGGAAGGTAAAATTCAGCCATTGTTGGTGACTGTTGAAGTATGAGGGCGAGTTAAAGAAATCAGTGAATGAACTTTAAAGGAGGTAGAGACGTGAATGACCACCCCCTTAATAAAAAGAGGGAAAAGTAAGAAGTAAAATGAAAGCATGGAGTTGTTCGATGGAGTAGAAGCTATGGGGCCGCAGGAGGAGGAAATGAGCAGCAGCACCAGCTCCTGGGCCTGAAGCCTGTGCCGTGCTCAGGCCGGCAGGCCCTGCTAAGGTGACGCGCGTGGTCCTTCCCCTCTCAGCCACTCTGCGGGGTCAGACACTACTACTAGTCCCATTTACATCCAGGAAGCAGGACACAGGGAATTTACATAACGTTCTCAAATCGCTAGCGTGTGCTAGGACACAAACCCAGCCCGAGCAGTTACCCCTATGAAGATGAAAGAGATAGGAAATTACACGTTTTCAATCTTGTTCAAGCAGAATGTGCTAGTTCTCAAAGTGGCCATCTGCAGCCCAACACTTTCTGTTTAGCCTTAGAGGCAGATTCTGCCATTTGGCACTCAAGCTTTTGTTCACTTACATATTTAAAAACAAAAAAGAACAAAACATCTGGTAAATAATTCATAAGAAATCTTAAGCTAAAAAAAATTCCTCAATTTTTATATTGATTATTGAAGAAATTCACCTTAATCATTTGTAAAATAGTATAAACCAAATTATGACTTTTAATCTGAGTCACTATTTTTAAAAAAGAAAACAACAAAGTAACTTGTAGTATTTTCAACAAAGAATATTTCTAGGAAAAGAAAAAAACAGGCCAAAGTAAAAGTAGCATAAAGAAAAAAATAAAATATTTAAAACGAAAGTACTCCAATCTAAAAAAAATAAGTTTTTTTTTTGAGAGGCAAACCTATACAAAAATGTATTAATTTTGTACCACCAATTCATTTGTAAAAATAGAGAAATTTTAATTCCACTCCTTTCCAAAGCTGATGATTCACCCCAAGAAAACACTACTGAATTCCAATTTTATATTTCTTCAATGAGAAGATAATTATAATTATTCATGGAGAATATTCATTCTCTCTTCAGCACAAACAGAAGTCCAAGTTACTAGGAGCCCAATCCCTTCTAGCACAAAGAAGTCTGGACAAACACCGCTTTGCCATATGTTCAGTTGTTGGCAAAACGAGCTTTGCTTGTCAGATATTGTCTTACAGGAGTGACTTCGCTCTACTTTCCTGACACATGCTGTGCCTGCCTTTGAAGCACAAATAACTTCTGATTTTGAGGCACTGATTAACCACATATTACTTAGGCTGCATTTTCCCTGCTTTTTCATTATTTCACTGCACTAACATCTACATATTAACTGATTATGTAGTAACCAAGAAAAAGGTAAACATTAAATTTCTCTCCTGGAGAACAATTTACTTATATCGATTTAGAGTTCATTTGAAGATTTAGTTATTTGAGCTATCTCTTTTGATTATCACTGTGGATAATTCATTATGTGGCTGTGACTGAGCAGTACAACGGTATCTTCTTGCATTTTCCCTTACCTAACAGACATAATCCTGAAAGAGTGGTAAAGTCTCTTGTACATGTAGTACTAAGAACCAGAGCAAGGCAAATAAAAATTAGGTTAGAGATGCTAATATTTATTGAAAACTTAATGATAACAAAATTAATAGGTCAAAAGACATATGGTGTCCATGACCAATAGCCTATAATATGTGAATATATTTGGAAGGAGATGCTAACAAGATAAAAAATAATTTAAAGACTTTGCAGTTAGAAGTCAGTCAGAATCCCAGAAAAAAAGGAAAACTTAATTCTAGGAACACTCTGAAAGTAGTAACTGAGTTATGTACATTTGACCACAAAGTCAAATTTTGGTCTAATTATAAGGCAAGAAATTAAAGCTGAGAAAGAAAGGTTCTTTACTTCTAATTTGATCAGAAGAGCTACAATAGAGTTTCACTGCAAAGTAAATGTGAAGATTAACTCATGAGATGTTAAAACTTGGTCAAAACTTTAACCATACTTCCCAAAAAATCTAAACACATCCCTTGCCCTGTGTTATTGCTATTACTATTAACATTATTATTTTATTATGGTTAATGTTGTCACCTGGATTCATAATCTAAACTCGTGAATGATTCTCTTATCCAGTAATCAAATAATTCTACCTCTGAACAGGCTCTCCAATCCACTCCCCCTCCCCTTTTCCTCCTGGGCTCCCAATATACTAACCCAAGAAGTGACTTTTAGAGTCTAGACCAGAAGTCACAGATAGGTTTCATTACATGTGCCAAATCTATTTTTGATAATGGCTATATAATATGTAATGATTTGTTTTGACTTAGTGAGAAGGAGGACTTTTATGGGTAGCATTCTCTGCTAATGGGCTCAAAAATGTGAGGTGGCACATGTCCCTACTTAGACTATGGAAACAGCATTCTCTTATCAGTTTTACTTCAATTTCTCCATGTTCCAATCTGTCCTCAAATTTCCAAAATAATCTTCTTTAAAAAATGATAATTACATCAACTTACCATTTTTCTATTAGACTTTCATGGCTATAAGATAAAATTCAAAGTCATTCATCTAATATACATTGAAATTTTCTTAATGTGGTTCCAATTTACTTACCACTATCCAGCTTATCTCTTGCCATCTAAACACATTCTAATCACAATGAACTTCTCAACTTTCCATGAAAATGCGCTAAAACTTATGACTCATGACTTCCGCATTAGAATCTAAGCTTTCTGCATGCAAAGACTTCATGTGTCCTTTTCACCACGATATCACAAAGACCTAGAATTATACAAGCAAAGAATAAACTATCATTTTTGAGCAGATAAATGAATAAATGAAGGAATTAATAAATGAATGTTCTCTACTTTTTCTCCTAGAATGTCTTCCTTCAACTAGCAAATTCCTGTTTACCCTTCAAACTTCATCTCTCATGTCCGGTCTTCCAGAAAGCTTTCCTTGACTCCTTAAAACTAAGTTACTCACTTATTCCCCTGTGCTTTTACTGCCTTTATTCATTCCTGTTTTTATTAATAACATTTAATATGCCATTTTGTGTTAATTAATTTACTTTTTTATTCCTTCTCGAGGAATGGCAATTAATTTATTTCTTTATAATTTATATATAGTTAAATGCTCAGATCTTAAGTATATTGTTCAGCCAGTTTAGTTAAATGTTATCAAACATTTACCATCACTCTTGATAATTCTTTCATACTCATTTTTATTCAACTCATTCAAGGCAATGACTGATGATTTCAATCACCAGAGGTTAGTATTTGCCTATTCCATGTATTTACATAGTGGGATTATAGAGTAGGTACATGTATACTTGTTTGTTTCTCACTTCTTTCATTTAGCATAATAATGTAGAGACTTATTTTATGTGTGTGCATCAGTATTCCCTTTTTTTTATTTCTGAATAATATCCCATTGCATGGCCAAGCCACAATTCATCCATTTTCCAGTTGATGGGCATCTAGGTTGATTCCAATTTGGGACTATTGTGAAAAAAGATACACTATGTTGTATTTATATTATCTCTTCACTATAAGATCTTTATCCTCCACATGAGCTCAACCAGAGAAGATGCTTAGTGATAATTATTTTGAAATTTTAATAGCCGAGTAATACTTGGTATATACAGTAAACATCCATTTAGAGTATAATTTGTATCTTTATGAACTGGATCATATGTAGAATGTCTTTGACAAACAGCTCATGCTTGTAGGTATTGGGAAGTAATATCACATTATACCTCTTTGAAGCATACTACCATATTCCACCATTTACTTCCTAAGTTTCTAGGGGCAATTCTCTATAATTCTCTGGGTCTTGGTTTCCTCATCTGAAATATAAACATAATTTAGTTCGGCTTGGTTTGAAGATCATTTTAACTTTGCATAGAACTCAGTAAGCATTCAAACAAAGGTTAGTTGTTATTTAGTATACAAGGTCCAGCAGAAGTAATGATGGACCCTGTAAGTGAATGTCTCAAATAAGATAGACACCAATTTGAACATTTCACCTAAAATGTCACCTAAAATGTGCTCAAATGTGATACTGGCATGTTACATAATTACATGCTTTAATTCTGTCATAAAGATTTGGTATAGATTACCAGCTCATTAAAAGGGACATTATTGGTAGATAATGTTCATCCTTCAAAAAATTCTTTTACATAAAGAGACAGAGTCTGGGAGCTAGTTCTTTTTTTTTTTAATGTGGGGAAAAAGTAAAAGGCACTCAGAAAAGTCAACACAGTATTAAAGGAGAACAAATTCAGAGGACTGACAATATCTGACTCAAGACTTACTATAAAGCTACTATAATCAAGACTACCATATTGGTGAAAGAATAGACAAATAAATCAATAGAACAGAATATAAAGTATAGAAATAGACTATTGTACATATAATAAACTCACCTTTAACAAAGGGACAAAGGCAACACAACAGAAAAAAAGATAGTCTTTTCAACAAATGGTGCAGGAAAACTGGGTATCCATATGCCAAAAAACAAATAAATAAACAAACAAAAAACCAAGCCAATCTGACATAGACCTTACACTCTTCCCAAAATTAATTCAAAATGACTCACAGACCTAAATGTAACACTCAAAACTATAAAACCTCCTAGAAGATAACATAGGAGAAAACTCAGTTGACATTAGTCATGGCATTGATATTTTTTATTTTGTACAACACCAAAGGTACTATGGATAAAAGATATACTTGATAAGCTGAACTTCATTAAAATTAAAAACTTCTGCTCTGTGAAAGACACTGTCAAGTGATGAAGAAGACAACTCATAGATGGAGAGAACATATTTGCAATAGACATATCTGATAAAAGATGGTTATCTAAAATATACAAAGAACTCTTAAAATCCAACAACAAAACAAAAAACCTGATTTAAAAATAATGAATAAGACCTAACTGAAGATGTATGGATGGAAAGCAAGCATATCAAAAGATGTTTCACATAATATGCCATCAGAAAAATGTAAACTTAGAAAACAAGATACCACTACACACTTATTAGAATGGCCAAAATCCAAAACACTGATAACATTGCTGGTGGGAATGCCAAATAGCACAGTCTTTTGGGTGAATGGATAATAAATTGTGGTACACATAGTGCTAAAATGAATGAGCTATCAAGACATGAAAAGCCATGGTGTAAACTTAAATGCATATTGCTAAGCAAAATAAGGCAATTTGATAAGACCACACACTGTATGATTCAAACTATATGACATTCTGAAAAAGGCAAAACTATGGAGACAATGAAATGATTGCCAAGAGTTAAAAGGGAGGAAGGGCTACCTAGGCTGCGAACAGAGGATTCTTAGAGCAGCAGAACTATTCTTTATAATAGTGTCGCAGTGGATAAAAATGTTGAGCCCAAGAAAGAAGATACCTACTAAGAAGAGTTCCTCGTGGCTGAGTTCAAACTTACAAACAGAGCCTAGCAGCCATTGCTAAATAGGAGCCTTTCACACATGCCCCCATTCAAAGAGAAGCCTGCCACCTACACTGAACTGCCTGCTTGCACTGCGTTCTTGCTAGCTGAATCAACTACTGTAAAGGAGTTCCTGGAATCATATTTCAACCAATAAGACTGAGACTTTCCTCATCCAATCAGGGCTGCACAGCTAGATCCTTATTGGCATACCTACTGACTAATCAAAGCAGCTCCACTTTGACCAATCAGGAGAGTGCTTTTTGGGCCAATCAAACTGTGAGGATTTGGAGTCCTCATTTATATGAGGGTAAATCAATTAGGAATTGGGGTGGGGACTTCAGTTCAAGGAACTCATTTTCCTTTTCCACCACAGATGGAGAACTATGTTTTTCCAGCTGAAATTGAAACACTGAAGATGACCAGAGCATGGCAGAGAAGAAGAACAGGGCAGAAGAAAACAAAGTGGAATGGGCTAGAGTAGAGTTGTTTTGCTGGAGACGGGCCTTGCCCCAGGGCTGGCTTGCCCCGGGGCCACCTCACAGCCATGCTGTTTCACAATTGAGCTGTTCCACAGCTGTGCTGTATCATGATTGAACTGTTTGAATAAAGTTTCCTTCTTCACTGCACCCTAAATAAGGGATTCCTGCTGGCAATGAATTGGCACCAACAACCATCAGTTGACACATGTCATTGTACATTTATCAAAAACCCATATTCCACATCAGTGAAGTCATATGGTTCTTGATTTTTTCTGCCTGGTTTATTTTGCTTAGCATGATGATCTCAAGGTCCATCCATTTTGTGACAAATGTACAGTCAATAGTTTAGTGGTTACCTGAGAGTAAGGGACTGGGAATGGCTTGGAAGAGGGAGGAGAAGTCAAATATACGGTGATGGAAAGAGATCTGACTCTGGGTGATGAATATACAATGCAACACATAGGCAATGCACTGTAGAATTGTACACCTGGAACTTATGTAATTTTGCTAACCAATGTCACCACAATAAATTTAACAATAAAAAAAGAGAATGTACACCAAGAATAAATCCCAATGTAAACAATAAACTTTAGGTGATAATGACGTGTCAGTGTAGGTTCATCACTTGTAACAAATGCTCCACTCTGGTGTGGGATGTTAATAACAGGGGAGGCTATCCATATGTGAGGGTAGGGGTTATATGAGAAATCCCTAGTTTCTGCTCAATATGCCATGAACCTAAAATTCACATAAAAATAAAGTCTATTTAGGAGGGATTTAAAAAAAAAAAAGTTAAAGGCCATGGAATCCTTTTGAGAGTGAAAACCTTATTTTCTTGTGTGACCACAATGGAAAATTGTTCAAAGAGACTGAAAAGCATCTCAAGGTGTTTTTTAATAAAGTAACCTTGGTCAGTTTGAAAAATCAATTGAAAATGCACAGAAAAAAATATAACAACAAAATTTATTATATCACTTTTAACTGCTTGTATTTCTAAAAACATTTCTTCATATTTTAGAACAATTCATATTATTAAAAACAAAAGTCTTCCAAGAATATAAAACAATCATTTATGTTAATATTTTTAAAGAAACTTTCCACTATAAAATAATTAGAAATGATTAATCATAAGCATAGTGTAAAATGCAAAGCTCTCAAAGTAAGGCAAATTTCTAGGGTTATGTGAGTAATGGGCCACGAGACTCGAAATAGAAAATTCCACATAGAAAGAGGACCCTCAAGAAAAGGTAAACAAATAGTGAAGTGATGATAGAGAAAAATATCCACCCATTTGTAAAGAGAAATGACAAGGTGATTTGTCTTACTTTCATATGTCCCTTGGTTGCAAAAAAGGTGTCTCTTGAGGTCACCTTTTGGGGATGTCAAAATATTATAACTTAAATAGAAATGTATTTTTCTCTCATCTAACAGCCCATTGGGCTGCGGCCAGAATGTAACTGCCAAGGATTCTCCAGACTTCACTACTTCCCAGCAAGAAGTGAAAGTGAAAGAGAATGTACAGGAATTAAGTTGCACTAATCATGTCTGCTTATGGTCCAAACTCCATCACAGGACCATACCTAGAGGCAAGGAAAGTCAGAAACCGTAGTCAGTAGACTGGTCAATGCAGTCAAATGTCCAGCTGATAGTCAGAGGGTTCTACTTGTAAGAAGAAGAAAACAATGAATATAATAAACAAGTGGATGCTTCTGCTTCATTTATTAGTAAGATCTGACAGAAAATAGATCATGTGAAAAGATATGAGAAAATGACTGGAAAAGTAGGTTTAACATCCAACAAGGGAAGACGTCATGCTGATCTGCAGAGAGTGACCTAATGTAGTAATGTTAAGCCTTTTAAAAATAAATATTTTAATTGAAATATAACAGTAAAAAATGCACACATCATAAATGCATAGCCTGCTAAATTTACACAAATTAAAATGCCATGTAATAATTACTTGTGTCAAGAAATATTAGAGTAGCTGCACTCCCACATGCTCCCTCATGCCTTTTCCCAATCACTAACCTTGTTCATCTCCCCAAAGATAACCACTACCTCAACTTCTCAACATAGATTAGCGTTGCCTACATAGCGTTGTTATGCTATTATGTTTGTGGAGTTCCTACCTGCAGTGTGTAGAAGTATTTTTTTAATGTTTTACTGCTGCACAGTATTCCATTATAGAATAAGCTATAATTTATTTAACCATTGTCCTCAAGGTAAACATTAGAGTTGTTTCATTTTCAGCTATAAAATATAATACTGCAATAATAGTTTCCTTCATGCTTTTGGTGTACCCATCACTGATTTATTTTGGGTACACACCCAAGGAGTAGAGCTGTTTCATGGAGCTATACATATGTCCAACTTTTGTAGATCATGCTAAATGGTATTTCCCAAGTAGCTATATCAATCTTTGGTTCCTCTAGCAGTATATTTGTGCTACATTCTCACCAACATTTGGGAATGTCATTCTTACCAACACTTGGGAATGTCATTTTTTTTCACTGTAGCCATTCTGGTAGGTGTGATTTTCATTTTTCTGATGACTATTGAGGTTGAGGATCCTTTCTTATGTTTATTAGCCATTTAGAGAGCCACTATTGTAGAATCTATCTACTAGTTACTTGCTCATTTTTTACTGCATGGTGTATCTTTTTCATTTATAGGAGTTGTATATAAAGTCAGAATATGAATCCTTTGCCAGTTTATAACTTTCTTCTCAGTGAACAGCTTTTGAATTTTTTTTATGAAAGAGTAGCAAGAATGGCTCCATATTTTGAGAAAAGTTAATCTGCATGGAATATGTAAAAGTCAAGCAAAAATGAATTTGCATGGAATATATAAAAGTCAACTATTAAAAGGATAATGTATATATTCCTTGAGAAAGGTAATGAAGGTCTAATTTAGATAGAGGACAACAAAAATAGAGAGGAAGGAGAAAAGTGGGAGACATACTTCATAAAGGACTAATTCATTTACTTACATATTCAATACTGAGAGGACTTGATAACTGATTAAGGAAATTATGAGATGTGGGCCATTTATGAAGGACCGTGATCACTTGATAAAACAAGGCAGTCAACCTTGGCAGATGAGAACCTATGAAAATGTAAGTGGAATTACTGAGGAGTGCTACTCTGGAATCAGCAAGGCATAAAGGTCACCAAGTAGCAGCAAGCCCAGTTTTTCCAAACTTAAAGGCATCCTGTAATATCATTCTTGCCATGATTAACAATTCCATATTTGTTTTTCTTTCAGAGCACTCAAAAAGAAAAAAAAATAAGACAAGAGAAAGAAAATGACAAAATGTAGGCTTAAAGAAAGTGAGATCCAAAATACCAGCAAGGAACAGAAAACTCTTTCCTCAAAGAGAATCTTCCCAAAAATGGATATTTGAGGAGTAGCAACCTAAAAATGCCTGTTTATCAAAATGTTTCCCATTTCCTCCTACCCTCAAGCCTAGCTATGCTGCCTTTTTTCTTCTGATTCTTAGACTTAGGTACTCATGAAGTAAAGGCTGTAGAACTTCCCCCCGGTAACTATACAAAACTCTTTATCAGAGTGAGATCACAAGACTCTACAAGTATCATCAGCACCAACACCATCATATCACACGTTTATTGAGGAATTACCATGCACTGTGTGTTATATGCATTATTTATTCCCTGTAAAGTCCTGAAAATAAGTATTACTATTATTATTGCTATTCTAGAGCAAAGAGGTTAAGCAATCCTTCCAAAATGACACAGCTAGTAAGTTAAGTCATGGAGCCTTGATAGAAACCTTCACTCTAGAGCCAGCCTCTCTTATCTATGGTTCCCTACATTTTCCCTGTCAGCTATCATGCAACTATCACTGACAGTTAAGGCTATAAAACTGTCATAACCATTAAGATTTAGTAGGTAACAACTGGATGTGGAAAACCCCACATGGCATGACATGCTCTAAGGACAGAAATGAGTTCGAGACCCATCTGAGAGATAAAGACCACTGAAAATACCTCATGTCTGTTCACTGATCTCCCTCTCCACTTCCACACCCATTATCACTAATTTTCCAATCACTAGCACTTCCGTAATCTTTAATTTCCTCTTCACCTTCAAATGGTCACCCCTTCCCATTCATTCTCCACACTATAGACAGAATGGTCTTTTAAAATTACAAAAATGTTCCATACCACTCTTCAAAATATTCAGTGGTTTCCCACTGTGCTTAGGATAAAAATCCAGTCTTTATCAGGGCCCACAAAGTCCTACAAAATCTGTCCCCTGCCTCTTTGTCCACCCTCATGGAACCCCACGTGCCCCTTCTCACCATGCCCTTTGACTTTTATGTCAAGAACTTGAATACAACAAGTTCTTCACCACAGGAGCGTTGTGACTACTCTTCTTTCTGCCAGATCTGTTCTTTCTCCAACAACTTAAATGTGTGGCTTTTTCTCAACTCAACATATAAAACTTTTCTTTATCATATAGCACCCTAGTTATTTCTGTAGTAAACTTTCTAAAAAGCTGTAATTTTATTACTTAGTTGGAAATGTTTTATGTCTTTCCCACTCTAACTAAATTTCCTAACTGTGTTTGCCTGGGACGTGCTACATACCAATAAGAAATCTGATTAGATGAATGTAAGAATCAATAAATGGCTCCAAGCTTCTTATCATGGGTAACTGAGGGGACAGTAAGGTCGTAACTGAGATATGAAACACAGTAGGAAAAGCAAGTTTGGAGAGGAACACAGTTCAGTGAGGAACAGGCTGAATTCACATACCTGCAGGAAAGACAAGTAGAAATATCCATGAAGTACCTAGAAACAGGGGTCTAGAGTTCAGAGAAAGGTCTGTACAAGATAGCACAGTTTAGGAAGACAAAAGAATAATAGGGCAGATGAAGCTTTGAATGTGGATAAGAAAGCCCAGGAAAATATGCAGCATGGATGGATAAAGTAGAAGACCAATACACAATAATTTTAAAAAAGGAAATAAAAGGGAGACTTGAGAAAGAGCCATTTAAGAGGTCAGTGAAGTGTCAGAAGAAGATGGGGAGAGATTTTCAAGGAAAATGACAGATTAGATCAAGAGGGTCAAATACTTAGGAGAAATTAAGTAGGATGACAAATGAAAGGCGGAATCCGATTTGGTATTTAAGAAACCCTGGTGACCTCTGTGAAAGGTTGCAATCAAGTGGATTAGGAAACTAAAAGCAAACATGCTTCAAATTCATAGCTTTACCTTAGGGCTTGGACTATACAAAAATTTTTTAGTGGCTTTGAAAACCCCATGACATAGAACGTGTTAAATTATATATATATATAATTTGGCTATACCAAATTGTGGAGTATCTCACCTGTCAGCTTCAGTAAAGAACTATATAATAGTTATCCTGAATTGTTGGGATTTTCTAAAGAGGTATTATTCACGTCAGCTGAAAAGGCTGGTCTATTCAAAATTGGACAACTATGTAAGGAAAAGCATGATTATTACTAGCAAAAGCTACCAGGCTGCTCTCTGAGAATGAAAGCTGTACCATATACACATTAAACAGAAAAAGAAAATTGAGAAGCAAAGGGTTATGACCAGCAGCAGTTCAGAGAGCCTGCCAGGGCACGGCTGGCCATTCAAGATCACAGACGCCTCACTTGCTCTAATCAAGAAGAGTCCTTCTTGCTAAGTGCTTTCATGTTGCTAGTCAGCAGAGATGTAGCCATGCACTAAATCTTGAACCTGACCTAAGTGTAAGTATTCTAGGGTATTTAATTTACCCTCCCCCCAGTTCAAAGGCAAATTCATGCCAAAATAATCCCCACTCCCCGCAAAGCCAAAAACTGGTCTCAAACAGAAGGAAAAGAGCCCAGAAAAAATATTTTAGCACTTGATTGGCACATAAAACTGGAAGGAAGCACACACACACACACACACACACACACACGAAAGGGACTTCTGGACAAATTATTTATTCTCCATTATGTCCCCAGATATTCTGATACATAATTATTCCACTCATTTGTCCAAAAGGGGTTAATTTCAGCAAGAGGTTATTACTATAAACATTATCCATATTCTATGAATGAAAACTAGGAATATCACACATTTACTGTAATTTAAAAAAAGAAAACCTTTTAAAGTCTTTCTATGGATCATTAGATTTGGCCCAGGACAGTGTTTCATGGAACTAAATAAGCTGCTCGTTAGAGAGACGTGTGACAGTCGCGGTGTAGAGAGCCACCTTTCCATGCTCCAGCCCAGACCGTTCGCTGTGGCAGGTGCAGATACAAAGTTCTGGGTGGAAAGCCAAATAAAGGCATGGTGGAGGACTCGGACGCATGCTGGACCTCTACCCTGCTATGTCCTGCTTGTGTGAGGCAAACAGTGCCAGCTGCTGGGTTAGAATTACTGGAAGAGCCCAGAGACCCACGGGGTAAAGGAGGGCTTCTGTGGCTGCTGCTCATACTTCGGCGGCAGCGGCGGCCCCTGGTGCAGGTGAGGCGGCCCTGACGCTCTCTGTGGCGCCGCGGGAAGGGTGGGGAGGGGGCAGGCCCCCCCCCCCCAGCCCCCGCCTGGCCTCCTGCGACCTCCGCTCGCTCTGGGCCGCGCCTCCAACCACGCACGCTTGGTGCTCAGGAGGAAGCGATGCTCCAGCCTCCCCAGGGGCCCTGGCTAACAGCACAGTTGCCATGGCAACGGCCGGGGGCGGGTGGCCAAGGCTCTCTTCCCTCCCACGTCCCCTCCCCTGGTGGGTGCCTGGAGTGTGAGAGCCTGGAGGCGATGTGAGGCCTCCTCAAGCGGAGCGGATCCCCGTGGGCACTAGGGAGACTGACGTGGCTGAAGCCCCAGAATCGACCCTGCAGCGGCCGGTGTCGCCGCTCAGCCGCCTGGCCCTCCAGGCACCGCGGGAGCCATCTCTTTCTTCCCTGCCTTCGCAGGCGGGGCGCGAGAGGCGCAGGCCCGCTGGGGTTCTGCATGTTACCTTCCGAAAGTGAGAGAGCTGCACAGCAGGTGGCCCTCCCCAACCGTCCCCTCACCCGAGCAAGGCCGAGGCCGCCTTCCGAGAGGAGCCGTCCCGGCTGTGGGCCCTCCGCCCCCATCCCCTCCGCATCTAGGCCCACCCAGCAGCACCCTTCCCCAGCCCCTTAGCCCACCTAGGGTTAACGCCAAGGACTAGCACACCTAGTCCTCTCCCTTTCCCATCCCTCTCCCTGGCGTTTGGGGGTGGAGGTAGGGGCAATGGGGCAATACAGGACTCCAAGGCGCGCAGGAGAAGGCGGCCAGTGCATCCAGGGCCCTAGAGGACCCCAGGCTGCCCACAGGGTCAGTGGCTCTGCTCGCCCAGGCTTCCCCTGGGAGAGGTTGGGAAATGGGGGAGTGGGGGTTGTCACCGGGTGGTGTCCTGCCACCCCCAGCCAGGTAAGCCGGGTCCACTCGAGGCACCCTGATGGACTACTCAAAATTGCACACAGAAACAGATCCTGCTCGGAGACTAAAGGAACTAAATCGTGTGTTGGAGCTAAAGGAATACAGGCAAAAAAGCCTTTCTTTTTTTAGCAGCGAAGTCGATGGGGACTGTTGCCTTTGCTTTCTCACACATCAAAAGGGAACATGATTTTGAAAGAAATAAACACTATTGTTTAGATGTAGACAAAGGAAAGCCAATGAAGCTACTTTTCATTCTCTAGTTGAAATTCTGAGGACAGTCTTTCCAAAGTTTACAATATGGATCTCTCATCTTTTTGAGCAATAATAAATATTTTATTGCTATAACCAGGGCTTTCTATGATGAAAGTTTTCGTTGTCTTTTTAACAAGATCCACAAAATTGAAAAAAGAATACATTTGTCAGCACTACATAAATTGCTGAATATACCGTATCATTGATTTTTGCCAAACATATATGGAGATGGATGCTTGATGAATCAGTGTGTTGTGTAATAACTGTTGGTTCCCAGCACTTGGGGCAAAGATAATCTTTAACTGGAGAAAGTACATGGGGAAACAAAAACTATTTGTCAGCCAGAATTAAGCTTAATAGTTTAAGAAATTTTGAAATGATTCAGTATATAGTTGATATATGTATATATACTTGGATACTAAAACATAAAGAATCCTTGAATGAGAGTTTTTAGATTAGATATGTGCCTTAAAATGCAAACTGAAGTGTGTTAATCAGATTGGTAATTCAGGTATCTGAATTACCTAATACCTGGCGTCTTTGCATTGAGATACTCAACTTTTATAAGGCAGTTATTTCCAAAGATGATTTTCCTAAAGAAATTCATTTTAAGTGCCAATATATGAGATTGATAAGGATAATATATCTTGAATCATCTTCCAAACTGCCAAACTATTTCTATACTGACAGAAATCTTTCTAATATCTCCATAAGGATATTATCCATGCCCTCAAAATTTGCTCCTCTTTTGCCCACATTGATTAAAGGCAAATAGAGTCATGTGCTACTTAAAGACGGGTACAGTCTAAGAAATGTATTATTAGGTGATTTTGACATTGTGTCCACATCATAGAGTGCACTTACACAAACCTAGATGGTACAGCCTACTATACACCTAGGCTATATGGTATGGTCTATTGCTCCTAGGCTACAAGCCTGTATAGTATAGTACTGTACAAAACAACAGAGATTAAATCAAGCACAAAAGACAATGATGCAATCAAGAGACATGGTAAACACAAGATGTACAAGGCTGCTGCTGATGTAACACAGCGTACTGTTTTACAGCAAATTTTCTTTTTACAACTCTAAAATAACAATGAGTATAGTATAATAACTTCATGAACTAGTAATATAGTTGTTTATCATTATCAAGTATTATGTACTGTACATAATTCTATATTCTATACTTTTATATGACTGGTAGGGCAGCATCACCCCAATCACTCGAGATCTGTGTATATAAGTCATAGCATGTGTATGGACCGAAGTTTACTATCACAGTTTATGTCATGAAGATCTCGGAAGAAGGATCATGATCAGACCACTCCATGGTCCAGTGTGTCAAAGTTCAATTGCATGGTAAGTAACTAGAAAAACCTCTAGCCTTCAGCACTGCTTATTTTGCCATTTGAAAAGGTTAGCCTAGCTTCCAGACAGCCCTCATATTTCACATGGCATTAGAAGCCTCAGCAGGTCTGGCATGCTTTCGGCTAGGTCACAATGTTTGCATTTTCAAATACTATTCCATTTTCTCAAGACACAATATACATATACATTGGAGCATTAAAATATAGAATATATAGAGCTGCTAACTAAAAATTTTAAAATGAATAATTATCTGATCAGTTACTATTAGTGTACACTAGAATGAAAGAAACTGGGAAAAGAGAACTTTTAAAGAAACATCATATAATCAATAGTTTTTGTTAATAGATGTTTTTAGATAATAAAACCAGAGGTGACTTCTTTTATTTCTTTTGCTTTTCAAGAAATCTATAATAAGCAGGTATTAACTGAATAATAAACATTTATATATTTTCTAAATTGATGTCTACACTTTGAAAAACATGTCATACATTTATTTTGATCTATTAGTTGTTACGAACAATACTATTTTTTTCAATGTTTAAAATCTTTAGGTTGTACTATGTACTAGAAAAAAAGCCAACTGAATGAAAATTTACATAATGTTTTTCCCAGAGCTGGGAACATTGCACAAGTTATTAAAACCAAATACCGAACCAGAGAAACTTGTATGTAAATCTCCAGGTTACTCACTAAATAATGTTATAATTATAAGAAATTATTACATTTAAGATATTCATTAACCTTAATATAAAACGGTCAGATCTCCAAAGCATCATATGATGGAAAACTGATAGTTTTTATGCGCTGCTCAAACAGAATATAATCACATCATAGCTTATCTGGGCTAATGATACCAATTAATTTACAAGTTGGAGTTAAAGTGTTTGATAGGAAGGTGTTAATAAAACTATAAAGGGATGCAACATAAATCTAGCCACCTTGTAATTTCCATTTCATCAGGGCATGCCAGTTTAGAAAATAGATCTTGCGCCTGGATTTGAAGTTAATAAAACAGACTCTGTCATAGGTGCACAAGGGGGAATTGAAAAATGCTTGTCTTTTACAGAAAGTGATTACACAAAAAATTGTCTATCTCCATTTCCCCAATGTCCCATTATCAAAGGTACATCATTCGAACTTGAGCTGACAGTAAATGTCTATAAATGCAATAATGTCTGCTAAAACAGTAGAACAATATTAACTAAACCTTGTAAATTTATCAAAATCAAGCTGTTAATCAACAGATACAGAGCAATTGATATGTAATGTTCTGTTAAGCTTTACAATAAGTCATCTTTGATTTCTTACACCTCCCACATATCCAATTACTAAGCTTAACTATTAAACCATTCTCTGATTTCCTGATACTTGCCTATATCTCTTGCTTGAATTACTTATTCAATTTATTACTTGTTCAACCTGTTTCATTTTTTACTTCTACAATTCATTCTTCTCAGAGTAGCCTAAAGTATCTTTCTAAAAGGAAAATCTGAGAAATCTTCTAAAACTACACACACACACACACACACACACACACACACAATATATACACGTGTGTATGTATGTATATACACACATAATATATACACACGTGTGTGTCTGTGTGTATATACATACACACAGACACACACACACAGACACACACACACACACACACACACACACACATATATATATATATATATATATATATATATGTATGTATGTATATGTATATGTAGAGAGAGAGAGTTTTTAAGGTATTATTGAGGTCACACGGCACCTAAATATGGGAAATCCACAAGGATCCAAAGATTAAAATTTAAAATAAATGGCAAAATAAAACCAAGGGAGCCAGCTATAACAGAAAATTAAAGCTCAGGCTTATCTGGGAGCAACTGCCTATACCAGGAACCTGCAGCATCTGTGGATTAGAGGAAGTGAGAAGAAGAAAAGACTAAACCTTGGATTCTGGGAAAATAGGGTATATGAAGCTGATTTGTGAGTAAAAAGCCCAAAAGACCCCTACAAGGGAGAAATGAATGAATTTGAAGATGACTCTAAAAACAACTGGTTCTATGAACTGAAGATAATAGTCACATGTTATATATAATCTATTTAAAGAAATAATTTTATAAAGAACAATAATACTGACTACATTCTTCATTTAAAGGAAAAAGAAACAAAACTATACTTTTGATAACAAAAGATTGCAATGCACAACAATATAGTAGGAGTCAAATGATTAACAGCATGGTCAAGATGTAGAATTTACTAAATACATTGGTCAAATTTAAATGGCAATCACTAAGATAAATCTAGTATATAAATTCCAAACCACTAAAAGGAAAAGGTGAATAAAAAATTAAATGCCATGGCAGTAGAGAAAAGAATACAAAAAATAGCAAGGTAAATAGAAAACAAAGAATGAGATATTAAAATATACAGACATGAGCAAATAGTCACAATACCTTTAAAGAAATGAAGACAGAATGTATTTTCAGATGTACAAAGCCAAAAGAATTCATTATTAACACACCTATGCTACAAGAAATGTTAATATCCTTCAGGCAAAAATACCTTTCAGGTAAAAGGAAATGATACCAGGTGGAAATGTGGATCTATAAAAAGGAATGAAGAGCACCAGAAATGGTAACCACATGGGTAAATATATTAACATATTTTTCTTATAATGTATATCTCTTTAGAGATAACTGATCTCTGAACAAAATAATAATGCATTATCGGATTTATCACATAGCTATAGTAAAAATACATAACAATAATAGCATAAAAGTCAAGAGGGGAAAGTAAAAGCTACTATAAGCTTCTTGAACTATACAAGTGGTATCACTCTTGAAAGTAGACTTCGAGAAATTAAAATTGTATACTATAAACTTTAATGCAACCACTCATATTTAATTCAAAAATGCACAAAAAGAAGCAAGAAAAAAAGAAAGAACAGATTGGACAAATAGAAAACAAATAGCAAGTTGATAGACTTAAACCTAACCATATTAAGTATAAATATTCTAGTGAACATCCAATTGAAAGACATATTAGATTGAAAAAACAAGATCCAACTGTATGCTATTTACAAAAAATACACTTGGTATTTGAAGTTACAAATAACCTACAAGTAGAAGGATGGAAAAAAGATGTACCATGCCAACAATGTGGGGTATGGGTTATCACTGGAATGCAAAGTCGGTTTAACATTTGAAAATCAATTAAATGTCATTCACTGTTTGTATGTATATTTGTATGTATATGTATTTTATATGTTTGTAAACAAATTATTACATATATGCATATATATAATATATATATATGATGAGCAAACTATCACAAAATATACTTTCACAACCTAAGTGAGGTTCTGTTACTTGTCTGAAATTATCAAACCATATCTCTGCTATGCTACCACTTGGTATAGTAGCAAATGACCTAAATATTTTTGGATAACTACATCAATATATTAATATTAATATACCAATTAATATAATTTTGAATCATGCAGTTTTAAATGCTGATTAATATAATAAATTGTCATACTTCCAATTTAATTAAAATATTATTTTCTAATATTTATATGAAAATTAAAAAGTTGATACTTTGTAAATAGAAAATCAATTTCTCTGTATCTACCTGACAGTAAAAATCATTTAAAGAATATCTGTTCAAGGGGCACCAAATTACTAAACTGCTCTTGGGCTCCATATATCTTGATCGATATTCAGAGTATTATATGAATTCTTGAATGGTAAGTTGTTGCCACTCTCACAGATGTTACAAATGTGTCAAAATCACATCTTGGCAGTGCCATGTATTGTCTAAATGTGCTTTTCCTTAGGAAAAGCATCATCTCAATATGAGTGATATGTTCTTTTTCAATGTGAATGGTAATATTTATTTTAACTTCAATCACAAGAATTGTACCCCATTTCCTCATCTGGAAACCTCCCTTTGATGTCAATTGATACTTTTTGTTAACTATTTCAATTAAAGTTTAAAAATCCCTGATGAAAACATGAGCTCATAGAGTGAATCTGAGCAACTAAATAGTAAACACCATTTAACAATAAAAAAAATGAATGATGGTCAGCAAACTGCCTTGCATTATTAAGTAGTGTCCTACTAGTTTGCTTGTCCCTAGAACAATCCTGAATTAAAGTGTCAGCATAAACCCCCAAAATTCTGGCAGGAAGCTTAAACTATACTATTCAAATTCATTGTATGGAAACGATGTCAGCTAAAATGGCTGCGTAAGAACATCTGAAAATCTGTTCTTTCCAAAAGTGATGAAAAATTTGGTAAAAATTGTCAGAATCACCTTTTTGAAAATACTGGGACCTCACTGAAAGCCTACAACAACCCAACGAGCATTTATTAAAGAAAAAGAGCTAAATCTTGGAAAGAACAGAAAAATTTATGCTAGTTCCATCTCTTAATGTGTTGCTCTCCAGTAACTTTGATAAATAACAGCCCACATTATTAGTAAAGCCTGATAGCTACCAGAGGGAAGAGAAAAGAATAGTGCTTTTTCAAAGCCTCAGTCTCCAAATACCATTGCCTTATTTTACCTGTCTAGTAGTTCCCTGGAAGACTTCACTGAACAGGCTGTTTGAAGGTGACCTGACTCAGAACTCAACCAACGTGAAAGCTTTCACCCCAGGAACCCTTATATAAAACCATTATAGAAAAATGTTTTATCTTTGGAGCTGCCTAAGACAGTAGGTACATTTGAGTCAAACAACAGACTAAACTAAAGCTTAAAAGTCAACACTATGGAATGAGATCTCCATTACATTTTGAAAGCCTCCTATTGATATGTGCATGTCCAGGAAAAGTCTAAGAAAGCCCTAAGGTCTCACTTCTAACTAACCTTGTAGCTCTAAACAAGCAGGACGTCAAGGTTAGGAAAGACTTGTTAGCTACATGGCTGAGTGTCAAAAGTTTGCCCTAAGATGGGGGGCTCCTTAGGAAATACTGGGGCATTTACTTGGTCCAGAAATTTAAGGAAATCATTGTTCTATCATTACAGAAAAGATGTCAGTGGCTAAACATGACAAGCAATACAGCCTTTACAGAATTAATTCAGAAAAATCATTAAACAACAACAAAAAACAATATAACATGTAGTACTAATAATCCTGGAGAGGAAAAAAAAAGTCATCTCTAGAATTCCCACATCATACGATTTAAAATGTCCATTTTTCAAGAAGAAATTGAATGACACAAAGACACAGAAAAATATTGCTTACACACAAAAATAACATCAATCAATAGAAATTGTCTCAAAGGAAACCCAATAGGTAGATTTGTAAGAAAAATACTCTACATTAGCTATTTTAAATATGTACAGAGAGCTTAAGAAAATTCTGTATGAAGAACAAAAGTGTCAGAACAATGTCACACCAAACAGAAATATCAACAATGAGAAGGAAATTATTTTTTTAAAGAAAGGACCAAATAGAAATTCTGGATTTGAAAAGTACAATCACAGACACAAACAATTCATTAGAAGGGCTTGGCAAAAGAAAGCAGGAAAAAATAAGGCAGAAGCTATTTGAGGAGGCAGAAGAAACAATAAAATTAATTGAGATTATCTATTATGAGAAACAGAATTAAAAATAATAAAGAAAAATTAAGAATACCTTGAATACCTATGGGACATCAATGTAAAATGAGAGTCCCAGATTGAGAGAAGTAAAAAAGGAACAGAAAAATATATTTGGAGAAATTATGAAAAAAGCCTTCCCAAATTTGATGAAAATAATGAATCTACACATCCAAAGGGCTCACTGAACTCCAAACAGGTTAAATTCAGATAGGTTCAAACCCAGTACTATGGACTGACTTGTGTCTGAAAAAAGCTCATATGTTGAATTTCTAACGCCCAATGTGAAGGCATTTGGAGATGAGGCCTTTCAAAAGCAGTAGGTGTGAGATAAGATCCTAAGGCCGGGAATTTCATGATGAATTAGTGCCCTTATCAGAAGAATGTGTACTCTCTTTCACCACTGTGTAGGTGGCCATTCAAACTAGAAACAGAATTCCCGACAGACACTGACTATGCTGGTACTTTGACATTGGACCTCCAGGCTTCAGAAGTGTGAAAAAGTAATTTCTGTTGTTTAAGTCACCAAGACTATGAATTTTTTTTTTAATGGCAGCCTAATTTGATGAAGACACCCAGACATTTCATCTACCTATGGGCAAGTAAAGACAAAGAGAAAATATTGAAAACAACGAGAGAAGCAATTCATCAACAAGAGAGAAGCAATTCACTCTATACAAGACATCTTCAGTGTGATAGTTCATTTCTAATCACAAACCAGAGAGGCCAGAAAGCATATAAACAGTGCTAAAGGAAAACAACAACAACAAAACCTATCAACCAGAATTCTATACACAGCAAAACTATCACTCAAAAAGCAGGAGAAATTAAAACATTCCTAGACAAACCAAAACTCAAAGAATTTGTTCCTAGTATACCTGCCCTAAAAGAAAAAATACTGATGAGAGAACTTCCAGCTGAAATGAGAAGAAACAAGACAGTGACTTAAATCCACATAAAGAAATAAAAAGGTCTGGTAAAGGTAATTACACTATAAATATAAAAAGAAATATAAACATAAGAAATGTATTTTTTGTTTGAAAATTTTTTCTCCTACCTAATTTAAAATACAACTGCATAAAAAGAGAATTGTATGTTGATGGACACATAATGTACAAAGATGTAGTTTATGGCAATAACAGAATAACCGGTGGGACTCTTTAAGAGGAAAAGTTTTGAATACTATTGAAATTATGCTGGCAAAAATCCTAATTAGATTGCTAAACAGGTTAGAAATTTATGAAAATACCTATAGCAACCGGTACAAAAATAACTCAAAAATACATAGTAAAAGAAACAAAAAGAAAATTAAAATGGTACACAAGAAAATAATTATTGAATACAAATGAAGACAGTGAAGAGAGAATTGAGAAACAAAAAGACATGATATACAGTAAACAAATAGCAGAATAGTAGAAATAAGTCTTTTCTTATCAGTAATGACATTAAATATAAATGGATTTAAACACAACAATTAAAAGACAGATAGCAGAATGGATTAAAAGCTTTCAAAAATATACCTATAAGAGACACACTTTATATCGAGATATAAATGTTAAAGGATGAAAAAAGACATACTATGTAACCAGAAAGCCAAAGAGAAGTAAAGAGGCTATACCAATTTTAGACCAAAAAGACTTTAAGATAAAAATTATTACTAGAGGCAAAGAAGTATACTTTATAGAAGTGGCAATCCTTCAATAATATACAATAATTACTAACATATATGTGATGAACAACGGGGCCTCATAATACAATAAAAACTTAGAGAAATGAGGGGTATAACAGATAGTTCAAAAATAAGATTTAGAAACTTCAGTACTCAGCTTTCATATAATGGATAAAGCAACTAGACAGAAGACCAGAAAACAACTTGAACAGCATTATAAACCAGCATTATAAATCAAGTAGACATCTACAGAGCACTGTAAACAACAACAGAAATACATATTCTTCTCAAGTACACATGAAACGTTCTCCATTATAGGCCATATGCTAGACCATAAAATAAATGTCAATAAATTTTAAAAAGTTAAAATCATACAAGGTATGTTCTAACACAATATAAAGAAATTAGAAATCAGTAACAGAGAAATTTGAAAAACTCACAAATATGCGAAAAATAAAACAACATACTTCTCAGTAACCAGTGAGCTAATACTTTGGGATGAATGAAATAGAAAACATAATATATCAAAACATATATGGAATACAGCAAAAGAAGTCTTTAAGGACATTTTATCATGGTACATGCCTACATTTAAAAGAAGAAAGATCACAAATAAATAACCTAATCTTCCATCATAAAACTAAAAACCGAAACAAAACAAAACACACACACACACACACACACAGAAACAAAAGCAAACTAAATGTAAGATAAGCAGAAATCAATGAAGTAAAAAGAAAAACGAGAAAAATCAATAAAATCAAAAGTTGTTTCCTGGAAAAGATAAAAAACATTAATAAATCTTTAGCTAAACTATTAACAAAACAAGAGAAGATTTAAATTATTTAAATAAAGAATTATAAAGGGAACATTACAACTAACCTACATAAATAATAAGAATTATAAACTGTTTATAAAAAAATCAGATGATATAGTTGAAACTGGTCAAATTACTAGAAAAGCACAAACTACCAAAACTGACTCAAGAAAGTAGAAAGGTACATAGATCTATAATAAATAATACTGCACATTAATTTTTTTAAAAATTTTCTCATACAGAAGAGCCCAAGACTGTATGGCCTCACTGGTAAAATCTACCAAATGTTTAAAGAAGAATTAATGCCATCATATACTCTTACAAAAAAACAGAAGATGAGAAAACCCTTTCCAACTGATTCTGTAAGGTCAGTATTATCCTGCTACCAAACTATGTAATACAATCACAAGAAAACAAAACTACAGACCAATATCCCTTATGAATAAAGATACAAATATCTCCAACAAAATATTAGTGAACTAAATCCAGCAACATATACAGAATTATATACCATCACCATGTGGAACTTATTACAGGAATATAGAGCTGATTCAACATATAAAAATTAATCAATGTAATGCCTTATGTTAATAAAATAAGGGAGAAAATATTATGTAAATAGATGCAGGGAAAGTATTTGACAAAAACCCAACAATCTTTCATGACAAAAAAAAAAAAAACAAAAAAAACTCAATAAACTAGAGACAGAAGGAAATGTCCTCAACCTGATAAAAAACAATTCACAGAAAAACAACAGCTAACATTATACTTAATTTCTTCCTAAACTCAGAAAGAAGACAGGGATGCAAGCTCCTGCCACTTCATTCTACATTGTAATGCAGTTTCTAGCTAAGAATATAAGGCAATAAAAAGCACCCACACTGGGGGAAAAAGAGGCAAATATGTATATTTGCAGTTGACATGACTATATATAGAGAATATTCTTACAAAGCTACTGAAAAACTGATCGAATTAATAAGTGAGTTTAGCAAGGTTGTAAGATTGAAGATCAATATATCAAAGTCACTTGAGTTTTATACAATAGCAATGTAAAATTTTCAGATTTTTGAATTAATAAAATTAATAATGCAGTTCTCTTTACCATAAAAATAAATAAAATAAGAATAAACTAAGCAGGAGAAATTACTTGCACAATGAAAACTTCAAAATGTTGAAATAAAAATGATTTAAACCCCTATCTTACATCATACGCAAAAGTCAATTCAAAATAAATTAAAGACTTGAACATAAAATCACCTGAAAGCATAAAACTCCTAAAAGAAAACTAGGGGAATGCTCCCTGACATCAGTCTTGGCAATGAACTTGACACCAAACGCAAAAGAAAGAAATGCAAAAATAAATAAGTAGGACTACATTAAACTAAAAAGTTTCTGCAAGACAAAGGAAATCATCACCAAAATGAAAGGCAACCCATGGAATGATAAATATAGGCAGAAAAGGAGTTAATATCTAAGATATATAAAGAACTCATAGACCTCAATAACAAAAAAAAGAAAAATCTGATTAGAAAATGGGCAGAGAATCTAAATAGACATTTTTCCAAAGAAGATATACAAATGGCTAATGGGTACCTGAAAAGGTGCTTAACATAACTAATCATCAGGGAAATGCCAATCAAAACCACAATGAGATATCACTATTAGATATCACTATAGATTCCCTATTAGAATGGCTGTCATAAAAAAGACAAGAGATAACAAGTGTTGGCAAGGCTGTGGAGATAAGGGAATCCTTGTGTACTTCTGGTGGGAATGTAAATTGGTACAGCCACTATGGGACAAAGCATGGAAGTTAAAAAATTAAAAATATAACTACCATATGATCCAGCAATCTCACTTCTGGGTGTATACCCAAAGGAAATGGGTACAGGATATGGAAGGCACGTCTGCACTCTCATCTTCACTGCAGCATCATTCAATACAGCCAAGATATCGAAATGTCCATCAGCAAGTAAATGTGACATCGTATATACATACAATGGAGTATTATTTAGCTGTAGGAAAGAAGGAAATTCTACTAATTGTGACAACATGGATAAACCTGGAGGGCACTGTGTAACTGAAATAAGCCAGACAGAGAAATACTGCATGACATGGCTTAGATGTGGAATCTGAAAAAGTCAAACTTATAGAAACAGAAAACAGAAAAAAATGAGAAAAGTGACTGCTGGGAGCTGGTGATGGCGGACTTCGGGTGAGGGGCTGAAAGGGTACACACTTCCAGCTATAAGACTACTAACGTATGAGGATCTAACATAAAACATGGTGACTACAGTTGATAACCCTGTATCATATAACTGAAATTTGCTAATAGGACTTAAAAGTTCTCACCAAATTTAAAAAAATGAATTATGTGAGTAGATGGATGTGTAATTAACGGGAAAGAAGGAATCCTCTCACAATGTATACGTTGGTCAAATCACCATGATGTGCATTTTAAGTATCATATAGTTTTATATGTCAATTTACCTCTCTAAAGCTGACATTTAAGCAAAAACAAATAAATGGAAAGAATTCCCAGCTTTCTAGATTGGAAGATTTAATATTGTTAAGATAGCAGTACACTCCAAATCAATCTATTAATATAGATATAGATACAAATTGCAGCTGCTTTTTTTGTTTTTAAAAATTGGCAAATTGATCCTAAAACTTACATGGAAATATGAAGAACTCAGAAAAGCCTAACCAATCTGAACAAGAAAAAGTTAGAGAAGTAATACTTCTTGATGTCAAAACTTACTACAAGGGTACAACAATCAAGACAGTGGGGTACCAGAATAAAGACAGACATATAGATTAATGGGGTAGAACTGAATATTCATAAGTAAACTATACATTTGAAGTCAAATGATTTTCAATATGGGCACCAAGAAAATTCAATGGGAGAAAGAATAATCTTAAACAAATGGTGCTAGGAGCACTGGATATGCACATGAAAGAGAATGAAATAGATACCTAGCTAATACCATATCCACATATTGACTCAAAATAAGTCAACAACCTAAATGTAAGTGCTAGAATATATGAAGGCATCTTTATATATGTTCAGAATATATACAGAAGTCTTACAACTCAACAATAAATAGACAACACAATTTTTAAAATGGGCAAAGAATTTGAATAGACATTTCTCCAAAGAAAATACACAAATGGTCAATAAGCACAAGAAATGATGCTCCACATCATTAGTCATAAGGGAAATGGAAACCACAGGATGATATTATTCCATGTCACTAGGATGACAGTAATTTAACAATTGGACTAAAGATAAGATATTGGTAAGGATGTGGAGAATTTGGGTCCCTCATCTAGTGTTGTGAGAATTTAAATGGTTCAGCTACTTTGAAAACTGGCAGTTCCTAAAAAAGTTAAACAGTTACCACATGACCCAGTAATTCTATTCTTGGGTATTGCCAACAGAACTGAATGAATGCATATTCCCACATAAAACTTTGTGCACAAATGTTCATAGCAGCATTATTCATGATAGGCAAAAAGTAGAGACTACTCAAAGTGTCCATCAACAAATGAAAGGATACAGAAAATATGGCATACCCATACAATGAAATTATTTGTACCCAAAAACGAATGATGTGCTGATACATGCTACAACATGGTTGAACTCTGAACATTATTCTAAGTGAAAGAAGCCTGACATAAAGTCCACATACTGCATCATTTTGTTTACATAAAATGTCCAGAATAGGCAAATCCACTGGGATAGAAAATCCTGACAATGTAAAGTGTTAAGTGAGGAGTGGAGCAACTGGCACTCTATACTTTGCTAGTGGGAATGCAAATGGTACTGCCACTTTGGAAAACTGGCAATTTCTTATCAAGTTAAACACTCACTTTATCATAGGATATTGCATTCACATCACTAGAACGTGAAGATACTTACAAGAAAACGAAAACATATTTCCACAAGAACCCGTATGTAAATGTTTATAGCAGCTCTATTCATAATCACCAAAAAGTGGAAATCACTCAGATGTCCTTCAACAAGTAAATGAATAAATTATGGTATATTCACTCAAAGGTATAGTACTCAGTAATTTAAAGGAACAAAATATTGATTCACACATCATAAATAAATCTCAACTTCATATTACTAAATAGGTAGCCAGAGCCCAAAGTCTGCATGTTGTAGACTATTGGCATATGTAGACTAACTTATGGAATATCCTGAAAAAGTTAAAACTTCAGGGACAGAGACATGACCAGTGGTTGCCAAGCATAGAGGATGGGAAAAGGAAGAGACTGAGGTCCATGTTTGAGTGATTTCAGTCTGACAATAAAGGAAGAGTCAGAGTGAATAGAAAGAATTCTGAGAAGACACAGAAGGTAACTAGCAAAGACTTACTTTAAAAAAAAAAAAGGTTATCCAGAGAGAAGAATGGGATATGGAATATTTATGCAGTGGGAAGCACTTCCAAGCCACCATGCAATCCCCCAAAGGAGAAGAAAGACACACTCCTGTCAGGCCCAACTCTACTCACTTTAATTGTGTTTCATGAAAACTTGTTTCCCACCAAGTTTTTGTCCTTCATATCCCCCAATAATACGGCATTTTCTTTATCTTTTTAGAGTGAGTTTATGGGCCTCTACTAATTCTTGCATAAAGCTTGACTACAATTTACCTCCCTAAGAACATCACGAAACCACTCAAATCATGGCCACCTCCTACTTCACTAAGGAGATAAAGGCAATTGTCATGAGCTTCTCTTTGTCTACTTTCAAAGACATGTAATATCATCTATCTAGAAAATACATGTGATAGGAATTTTTGCTTTTACACTGTATGCCTAATAAAATGTGAAAACTGACAGTTCTCTGATCAAAAAAATTTTTTTCCCTTACTTCATGTTAGTTACTAGGCTTCTAACTAGTTTTACATTATCAGAAATAGCCATGCCTGTTTTGGCAAAGGTATCTTCAATTCTGAAAAAAAAAGTCACTTTATTTTGTGGCCTTTCCTGACAAAAATGATCCATTTTATTATGAAAACGGCTATTTTTATTCTTGTTCTGAAAGGCAGTTTTGATTACTTTACAAAGAGACCACAGTATTTTCTTTTTTGGAAAATTAAGCAAAAACGTTCACAATGTCAAGCACTGTTGGATAGTGTCATTATTGACAAAGGGCAGGGAAAAGAGGGTAAATAGACACAGCAAAAATCCAATTTTCAGAAATTCATATTATATTTTCTATGTAATTTTTCTTTTGGGGCTGCTTGCTGGAAATACTACACTTGTGAATCCATCTATCCTGCCATATATACACACCTGTATTCTCTCTTCTGTTCACTTCATTGTTGTGAGTTACATTACTTTTATACTTCAGCAAATAATTTTATTTCCCTGGCCCTTTTGTGAATTTAGGATACAACACAATACAGTAACATACAGATTTCACAAACATAAAAACAATAGCATGAAAGCACTTTGGCCCACCTGGCCTATTCCCTGTCAACTGAATGTTAGTTAGCCAAGGCCAAGTGACCAATACTTCCCTCATAGTACTTAAGCAAGTGACAATAAAATAATTGTAAGCCATTATTGAAAATGTAACTGAGAATATATTAACATAATCTGATGATGACATAACTAATCTTGCATTTTATGTTAAGTGTATGTCAACAAATGTTTCATGCCTTTTTTCTCTGGAATGGCTAAATTGCCTGTGGACCATTTGATACTCAGCCAGATTGTAAAGTAGGGCAAAGATTTTGCTTTGAGAAACACTCACTAGGCTGTTAGCTTCTTGAAAGCAAAGATTTTTCACCCATTCCTTTGACAATCACACACCTAGACCAGCTGAGAACTAGTATATGCCCAATAAAAGCTCACAGTCCTTAAATATGCATATTTCTTTTGTCCTTTTCTTTACTCATCTTAACATCCTTTTGACTGCAGTGACAACTTCTCATAAACATGACCTGCTGATCCAGTCTGGCCTCTCAGAATTTCCTAAGCCTTATTGCTACTTCCCTGCTGGGAAGTTTTCACTTCTGCAGTAAAAATCTTCAAGTTTCATATTTCCAAAACAAACTCATTCCTATATTCTACTTAACATCAGACACAAATGTCTCCCATTTCCCCTGCCACTTATAACACTGTTGCACTAGCAAACCATGCTTGGCCTGGCTCTTTCATTTCCTCTTTCTCCCCTGTTTATTGTCAATATTAAATTCCTATTATCCTTTTAAAATGTTTATTTTCTTTATAGTTATGTTTAAATTGCAACTGTAATATGGGCTTATTTTAAGAGTTAATGTGATCCAAAACTGCATGATAAAATAGTGGAAACTTCAGTCCCAATCTCCATGCCCAGTTCCTTTTACACAATCAGTGTTTAAAGATTGGTCTATGGTAAAATGACTATGATACCAAATTGATTCTTCACACCCAAATTCATGCCAAGTCTTTTCTCATTTTCTACTACAACTACCCTAGCTCTGCTCTGCCCTATCAAAATGACAATGTTCTCCATGTTTGAGTCTCTTCATTTCATCCATGATCCATTCTGCTCATTTCTACCCTATAGATCTCAAAGATCATGTTTTATTTTGCCACTCTCTAACATTAAAAAAAAAATCACCACTGGCCAATTCAATAAAATCTAATATTCCTTACTTTAACATTCAAGGATCTGCTATAGTTACTAAAGCATAAAATAAAAAATTGGACTAGAAATCAGATGAACAAATTTATTCATTACTGTTATCCTACCTTCTAGCCTCCTTCCTTATCTATCCAGCTAACTGTAAAATTATGTAAGTCTATCTTTTATCTCTTAGCTTCCATTACTCCACTAAGTGTTCTCTGCTGTTCAGTCCAATGAAACTATGTGGCATTCCACAGAAAGTGATTTTGAGTACAATCAGCCAAAGGTGTCGCCCTTGACATCCCTCTTGCATGCAATATTTAATTTTTACTCCTAATAAAAAATATTATTCATATGTCATGGTTACATGTTTTACAAAATTTTCCTTAGAAACTAATAACTATCTTCTATAAATTCCAAAAGCATGTGGATTATGCCTCTCTTGGAAAACACTGCACACCTTACTTTATAATATAGCTATTTAAATAATACTTTATATTTTAGAGCAAGTTCACAGAAAAATTAAGTAGATGGTACAGAGATTTCCCATATACTTCTTGCCCACACTAATGCACAGCTTCTCCTAATATCATCATCCCACACCAGAGTGGTACATTTGTTACAACTGATTAAAAGACATTGTCACTCAGAGTCCATAATTTAGATTAGGGTTCACTTTTGGTATAGTACTCTCTATGGGTTTTGACAAATGTATAATGATACATGTCCACCATTACAGTGTCATGCAGAATACTTTCACTTCCTTAAAATTTCTCTATGCCCCACCTATTTCTCCCCTTCTCTATAACTTCTAGACACCACTGATCCTTTATTATCTCCATAATTTTTGCATTTGCCAGGTTGTTATATGCATATTTTTGGAATCATACACTAGTAACCTTTTCATATCGGCTTCTTTCACTTAATAATGTGCATTTAACATTCCTCCAAGTCATTTCTTAGCTGGACAGCTCATTACTTTATAGCCCTAAATAATATTCCATTGTCAGATTGTAGAACAGTTTATTTGCTACTCATCTACTGAGGGACATCTTGATTGCTTCCAAGTTCAGGCAATCAGAATTACTGTTATAAACATCAGTGCTCGGGTTTTTCTCTGGACATAAATTCAAGGTTCAGTTTTTAAAGAAACTTCTAAACTGGTTTTCAAAATAGCTGTACCCTTTTGCATTCCCACGAACAATGAATGAGAGTTTCTGCTGCTCTATATTATCAAAAGTACTTGGTGCTGTCATTGTTTTGGATTGATACCACTCTAAAAAGTATGTGTAGTGACTCATTATTGTTTGCATGAACAATACCTTAATAACATCTGATGCTGAGTATTGCAACTACTTTTTTACACATTATATCTCCATTTCAATTATCAACTTCTTAAGAGTAGCCAGAGTTATACATCTTTTTGTCATCCACTCAATGAAATATAATGCCTTAAAATAATTATTGATTAAATGCTAGGATTCAAGTTTAAAAAGTGAAAGAAATTAAAAAGGATCATGTCAGTTGATTGGAAGGATGAGTTCTGTCTCCGAGGTATCTATGAAACAATGCAGAGTAAGTCACTGTTGGAATTCTAGTAATTTTGCATATTTGTTCAGAGATGATGTCCTTTCCATAATTAAATATATTTGTGAAGCCAAGATACATAGCCTTAATGTACTACTACTGCTGTTGTGTTTGTTCATATAGACAGAGAGAATAAAAGGGAAATGAACTATATATGTTAACTCCTAATTGGGACCGCCCCCAAACTTTGAGTAATGGCAGTTTGACTTGCAAAGTTAATTCATTCACCAAACATTCATTGAGTGTTTACTATTATATGAGGTACTAATCTAGAACAAGAGATTGTGAGCAAAATCAGTTTCTATTACCAATAAAATTAATGATTACCAAGATATACACTTATGTTTTCCCCCTATAACTAATAAAATATTTATGGATCATATGCTACTCGATATATTTTGAATTAATGTGTTTCTAGCTTAAAAATATATCAATCAGAGATGATTAAGGCTAAAATTGTTTAACCTGATTTCAAAATATTTTATTTCCATTTCTCAATTGCAAAATAAATATTAATATATATTTAAATTTCTATATGGTGAGTTACTTGAATCCAGAAAATACGCAACGACATATGGATTTGGAGATGCATTTTTAACCACCTTTTGCTTGCTGCTATGACCTCATCAGATTTCCCATCCCGACTACATATTGAATGATTGTTTTTTCTTACAATTTAAATAGTAGATAAAAAATTTTTAAAAATATATACGTATATATAAAAGATTGACTGCATACAGATAGTATCCAAATGATTTTCAACATCTCTTTTCTGGCAGAAAATTCAGATTTATAAACAGCAGGCTTCCATCTGGAATTATAATCTACATAAAGAGGCAAAACAGATTGATTGATATTCATTTACCATAATTTAGAAGAGCTGAGAATGCTTATCTCTTGATAAGAATGGCTAGAGGCCATCTGTAACAGATCACATGCAAATGAAAGCTTGGAATACAAATTACAGTAGTGTCTTAAAATGTAATGCAACTGGACAAATGATATAAATGATTTTCTGTATCTCCCAAATGCTCTTCTATAAATAAATGTCAAATAACTTTAAATTCAGTACAATTTTGTTATGTTTATATAGTCAATATTTATGTGAATGAACATGCTGTTCTTTATACATACATGAAGATCAAATTACCCTGTCACCACAAGTGAAATGTATGTTCCGAACAGTTGGTAGGATTTATCAGTTTATAATGAGTCACAGTTTCTTTATTCTCCTTGTGATCTATACTCATAAACTGAGTGGAATAAGTCAAGGAAAGAGTCCAAAGACAGTGTTAATACATAAAAATAGTAAATGAAACTTTAGGTTTGATGTTTAAAATTTCCATAAGATTTTATTTAAATATACATGTAACTATGCTTTGACCATGATTTTAAATTTATTATGCATTTTATTAGCTGTATATTCCACTCTAAATTAGTATGATTTCATTATATCAGTATATTATAGGAACTTCTCTGTATTTGAAAACAATTATTAATGGTATTTTATTTTTTTGTTGTTGTTTGTTTGTTTGTTTGTGGGGGTGGTTCCTTGGCTGGGAATTGAACCCAGGCTGCGGTATTGAGATCGCCGAAGCCCACCCAGTACACCACCAGGGAACCCTCACGAATGGTTTTATAAATGGGTCTGTTATGTTAAACAATGCAAAACTGTTTTACGAGGTCTGACAATTAAGTTCTCAAACTCATCCCAGAAAAAGTGCTACGTACCTTATTGTGGAATATCACTATGGTCACCTTCCAAGTATTACCTTTGGGAAGCTATGCACTGACATCAGTGCCTAGTCCACCCTTCAAAGCAATTTTGGATTCTTTTTCTGGAGTGACCATCAGAGCTGTCATTGTATGACCCTTGATATTCTGAATATCATCAAAATGTCTTCCTTTCAATATTTCCTGTATCATGAGGTAAAGAAAAATGTCATTGGGAGCCAGATCAGGTGAACAGGAAGGATGTTCCAATACAATTATTTGTGTACTGGCTAAAAACTCCTTCAGAGACAGTGCCATGTGAGCTGGTACATTGTCGTGATGCAAGAGCCATCAATTGTTGGAGAAAAGTTCATGTCATTTTTGTCTAACTTTTTCATACAGCTTTTTTCAGCACTTCCAAATAGTATATTTGGTTGACTGTTTCTCCAGCTGGTACAGATTCATAATGAACAATTCCTCTGATATCAAAAAAGATTAGCAATATCATTTTGACTATTGATTTAGACTGACAGACTTTTTTGGTTGTGGAGAATTGGTTAACTTCTATTGTGCACTTGCACTTTGATGCCTTGTTTCAAGGTCATCTTGGTACACCCACGTTCATCACCAGTGATAATATGGCCTTGCCAAAACATCGGCTTGCCTCTGCAAAAGGTCTGGGCAAACTTTGGCTATCCTTTGCTTTTGTTTATTGGTGAGCTCCTTCGGGACCATTTCTGCACATAGCTTTCTCATGCCAAGATTTTCAGTTAAGATTTTCCTAATTGTTTCTCTATCAATGTCTACTTGGTCTGCTGTGCTTCTCATCATCAGTCAACAATTTTGATAAGACAATTCAATATATTTTTGCAATGTTTTCATCAGTTCTGCTTGTTACTAGCTGCCCTGACCTCTCTTCATCAGTGATGCTTTCTCTCCCTCAGAAAAATGTTTAATCCATTTGTACACTGCCATTTTCTTCATGGCCTTATCCCCATAAACTTGGACTAACATGACCCTGATTTCATTTCTGTTCCTGCCAAGTTTAACAAGAAATTTAATGTTTGTTCATTGAGCTAATTCAGTGGTTCCCATCCTTTTCCACTTAAACCTATTTCTATAAATTGAACCCCTTGTTTTTAAAACAGCTGTTTTAAAATACACTTTTCCTCCATGCTAAGCTTAATGTAAAATAGTAGAAAAGAGGTAAAAGTTAGGAAAGAAAAATTACTACACTAAAAGTACAAACCACAGATTTAATTTTGTAATATTCATAACAGTTAAATATTGATAATGAAGTATTTAACAAACTTTTAATCTATTAATAATAATATTTATTTGTGTTACCTGAAAAGTCTGTAATAATTGTTATGCAGATCACTAGCTGACAGATACATTGTTAGTGAGATGTTGAGCTTGCTTTGATGCACTTAGTTTCTTGAAATTAGGCTTAAAAGATGCAAAATACAGTCTGAAATATGAACTTGCCTTAAGTTTATTGTGGTACCTACTTTTTATGAAGGTGTAAGAAGAAAAAGCTTCTACCACTAGTTTAATATTAGTAAATGTCAAAAGGTATTTGAGTGCCTTCTCACTGAGCTATCCATATTCCTCACTAATATCTACCCGGAAGGTAATAAAATGCTTTCTTTTAAATCAGAATTTAAAGAAGAATCAGTTGAAAGTTCTATTAACTGCATTTTTTCATTGTTTAATAGTTGAGCTTCTTTGACAAATTCTTCATTGAAGGGATCTGCAATCCAGTTGTTTTCTTTTCCACATTGAGGAAAGTACTTATAAAAGGACACTTTAAGACCTTCTAACTGAATTACAATATTCTCTTTCACATTTGGGGATAGGTGCAAGTCATTCTCAGATGAAGACATTGTGCAGAGTTTCAAAAAAACTTCAGGCTGAACTCTTTCAATACGTGCTTTCCAAAAGTCCAGGTTTTTTTTTTTAATTCATTTTTATTGATAGACTTTTTGGGGTGACATCTGTTAGCAAGATTTACATAGGTTTTGTCCATTTTTTAAATCATGGAATCAATTCTGTCAGTACTTTGAATATAGTGATTGAGCTGTTTTGAAATCCCAAGTTGAGTTTGTTTATTTCTAGAAAAATATATGATGAATATGCAAGACTTTGAAGCCAATCACTGTCCTGAAACTTGGAGCAAGAGAGAAACGATGGTCTTCAAAAAATACCTGGACTGCATGTCTAAGTTGAAACATCTGTGTAAGTAATTTGCCACAAGATAGCCACCTTACCTCCAAATGTAAAAGAAATGTGCTGTGAATGCTGTTCATTTCTTCACACAGCGCTTTAAACAATCTGGAGTTTCATGGTTGTGACTTAATAAAATTTACAACTTTCACAGTCTCATCAAGAACATCTTTTATTTCACTAGAAAGAGGCTTGGATGCAAGACTTTGTCTATGAATGCAGCAGTGACTCCACGGTACATGGGGAGCCACATAGGCCTATAAAAGGCTTGCCTCTGTCAGTGCACACACCACAAAATTTGACTAATTAATGTCTTTTTCAATGAAATAACCATTGATTGTATTAAAAATATCTTCACCTGTGGTACATTCTTTCAATGGGTAACAAAGCAACAGGTTTTCCTCAATTTCATTTCCTACCAAATACTTCGCAATGATGATCAAAATAGATAAATCAGCAATATTTATACTTTCATCAACCTGGATGGAAAGAATTTACTTTTTCTATTTCTATTTCTTATTACAACTTCAATATTGTCAGACAATCCCTGAATTTGCTGAGACATTGTATTGTTTGAAAAACAGATAGTATTAATGTTGAGAATTTGTTCTTCCCCAACATACAGAAAAGGGTATCCTAATACAAGGAGAAATTAAATCTTCAGCTATGGAGTAGTTTTAACCACATTTAGCTATGTGATAATCAATATGGTATGAAGCCTCAACTGCATTCTCATTGTCTTACTTTTCTGACACCATGTTTTCTAAGCACCAAAAGTAATGTATTTCTTTGTTTTTATACATAGGATGTTTAGTTTCTAAAAGAAGGTTTCATGCAACCATTGGATTATATATTTCCCCACACAAAATACTCATATTCAATATACTCCAGAGTATTTCCTTTTCCCCTGTGCAGTATCTGAGGCACTCACCTTTTGACTATCTTCGGGTATGGGTGTACTCGTAGCTGCAGACACATGAAGAGAAGTACTTGGCAACAGGTTATAATTCACATCAAGTTTTGGTTTTTTTAACTGTTCCTGTTTTCAGCCACTGATCCATAACTGACACACTTAAAAATCACTGACAGTAATAACTGAAACTATGTTAAACATTAAATTAAAAAACTACTTGAAAAGAATCATGATTGAAGACAACACACTTTTACTCAGTCGATAACTAAACAGATTAAACAGTCTGGCTATGGGTGTATTTATATGTTTGGGGAAGTTCTAGGAATGTTGCAAATGGACTGTTCGGAAACTGTGAGTAATGACTGGTAGAAGAATGGTTTAGGGGAAGGTTTCATAGCCATGCTCTCATCAATCATTATTCACTAATGTGATCTAATTTTAAAGTGTCTCCATTAACAGTGATTCAAACACATTTATTGTTCCATAATAAAGTTTTGAAATTTATTTACTTGTCTTTCTGCCATTATTGATTATTTTTTGTGTACCCCTGAATGACCCAGCCCATACCCCCCCAGGGTTACACATATCACCACTTGGGAAACAACACTATAATTCAAGCTTTGAAATTCTCACGATGGCACACAAAAACATGCAACAACAATAATTAACGTCACTCAGCAAGACACTGCCACACATCAACATGAACACAGCTGTGAGATACAGATATACCCAGGTTATGAAACCTTACCCATTATTTCTACCATGCTGCCATTGTAAGCACATGGTGACAAGTTAGTGAACTTGTCAGATGTTGTACGTGCAATTACAAAACTATGCTAATAGAACCAAAGGAGCCCATTGGGGTCATGAGTCATAAGTATCCTATGTCTTTTAAAATTTTCTGTACTATGGAAATTCTGTTCAAAAGTCACTAAATAAACTAAGAAATTTTGTTTGAAATCACACAGGAATTGAGAACCCAATTTTAGCTGTGCTTTCTTAAAAATATGGAGCAGTTTCAGGAGATTCTGGATATACATGGTGAAGCAAGAAAATTCCATAAACACTTGAGAGTATTTCTACCCAATTCTAATAACTTCACTTTACGACATCATCAGTTGAAATATAGTACTCAACTTTCCCTCTCTTCATTCTATTTTGTATATATGTTTGGAAGAGAGAAATACATAATAATGAAGAAAAATACACAGACACACAGATGCTCACACATATACATATACACATACACACATCATATTTAATGAAATAGCAAGTGATACTTGTGTAAGTTAGGATGATTTTGCTGTAATTGACAGAATAGCCACCTTAAAATTACTTATACAATTAATATTTTGCAAACAAAAATGTCCAGATTTGGTTCTGAGTCGTGCAGTTATTATTGTGACATAAACAAGTACTTCACATTGGTCTCCTCTGTCAGCCTCCCCATGTCCAGCCTCCTTCTCTAGTGACTGCAAGATGGCTTTGTAAGTTCTTCATGTGTATGCATCACTACATCCAGCAGTGTCTTATTCTTTCCTTTTCTTTTTTTATTAATGGACAGTTAACTTTCCTGAAGACTCAAAAAAAAAAAACTTACCTTAGGTTCAATTGTCCAGATGGAGTGCATATTCCAATGTGCTAGCTGCAAGGGAAGCTGGGCAAGCAAGTATATAAGGATATTCAACTTTTACAAGGGGAAGCAGCCTCTGCAATCAGAGTAAAGTCAGAGAGGGATAGGGGGTTGGGGGATTATCTGTAAGTCTGTGACATCTCTAAATTTGTCTAATTTACCCTGCAATCTTCAAAATTCGTCTACCTACCTATCCCATCCTGCCCTCACTCTCTTACACACACACACACACACACACACACACACGCATGCATTTCTTTTCCTACAATATTGGCTTCTGTGAGATGCTGTTTATTAAGATGTGCTAAGATATCATGTGTACATTTCTCTACTATGTCCAGATTGTATAACTAAAGCTCTGAAATCTCGGCTAGATTTTTACCTAAAAGGAATCAGAAGATTTTGTTGGCATCTGCAAAACAACAGGCTTTCAAAGGTTTGTACCTCTTTGAAATGTACTGTATTTAGTATTAAAGGTGGGGGGGTGGGCGATAAAAGAAGAAGAAAGAAGAAAAGCAGCCAAATTTTTTATCTGACTTATATATGTAACTTCTAAATTAGTTTGAGAAAATGTAATCTCTTCCAGCTTGCTAAATGTCTTTGTTGAAAATTCAAATATAAAAATGTCACACATTTTGTTTTACTTTATTCATTTTCCAAGAAGTACCATGTTAGCTCTTTCACCTTCAGTAGTTTTTATACGATAGGGCTGTGGATCATTCTTTTCATGCAATTAATATAGGAACTACTCATTTAAATGCAAATATCTTTTAAAGAGCTAAGATTTAACGTATAGATATTTGACTCCAACCCAATTCAAATTGATGAAAGTTCACAGTGAAAAGGAATTTTCAAATAACTTACCAGAATCTCATAATTAAAGGCTTATATAAAATTATTTATAGAAATAATATTGAACATAATGCTTTATCAGAAATTATGAGAGAATGTTCATGAAACACTAACGCATACTGCACCATTTTTCTCAAATGTTCATTTCATAGATATGTTTTTACTGACCTATATATGCTCTTCGTAATTACTTTCTCAAAATTGAAATTAATAAAAATAACCTAAGGATGAATCACAAATAGTAAAATTAATATTTATCAACATAGAAACCTAAGCAGGCAAGTAGAAACAGAAGTTGCAAACCCTGATGATTCTATTAATGCAAAATAATGAAAAGGCCAAAGTCAATTTGTGTAAATTTTGTGTCTGTTGATAGATGGTGACCTTTAAAAATCATACCTCCATGTATGTTTTCCTTTAAGTTTCAGTGTTTGTAAAACAAATGTTAGTTTTCTCAAAAAAGGATGCTATTTAACTTTAATAAAGCTATGTACCTGTGTGTGCCAAAATCAGCTTTTATATTGCCGTTGCACTGAGGCCAATTATGCCAGTTTTACAAGTGGATGGATGCATTTTATTTTTCATTAGCATTGGTCAGTACATCTGAGACTTTAATGTTATGTCATCTTGTCTGGAAATTTTTACTAGCATTGCTTCAGTAGGGTGAAATATCGTGACATCGATTGACATCAGGTGCACAAGAGGATCAATTTTTTTTAAAGAAAAACCACTGCCAGGATATAATGAATTCATTTTTCTATACTTCAAGCTAATCTCTACCTAACTTTCCCACTAAAAATAATCAATAGATTTATTAAGGTTATCACTTTGTGACCTATATAAATTTCTAATCACTATGGGGTTTTTTTGTACACCTGAAACTAATATAATATTGCATGTCAATGGTAATTGAAAAATAAATCTTTAAAAGTTATAAAAAGTAAAGACTATATTAACTTGAATTAGATTTTTTTATCTAACATTCTAATGTTTCCTTTTTCATCACTAAGTCCAGTCCATTTAGTTTGTTGTACTTTAATAATATATTTGGGTTTAATTCTATTAGAGCATTTTGTGCTACTCTTCTACATTTCTTTTTTCCTCCCATTATGACATTTTTGCAATGTACTCAAGTGATTTTTCATCCTTCCCTTTTGTTTCTCTAACATTAAACATTGTATTTATATTCTTAAAGTAATAAAATGTATTATTTTAAAATAAATATTTAATAAAAACCAAACCTGAACAGCATCTCAGCCCTCCTTCTAATCAATACAAATGTAAATTACTTTAAATCCAGTCATCTTCCATTTAAAATGCTTTGTCCAGAATTTTGCTACCATTTTTTCGTCATTTCTCAGTATTACCTATTAATTTATCATTTCATAATAGTATTTAATATGCCTCATGTTTTCTAATTTCTATGTTCACCATTTCTTCTGACAATCTGATCTTTCCTTTTAAGTTCTCTGTATTCCTTCTTCCTAAAATATATCATTTAAAATTTCTTTCATGAAGCTCTATTAATGGTAAAGTCTCTCAACTTTTATGTAAAAATGTCTCATTAATCCCTCTTATTCAAAGTGTATGCTCTACTTATGGAATTTTAAATATATTTTTTATCTCATTCTCATTTCTGTGTGTCCTAAACTCACATTTCAATTGTCTATCACTTTGTCCATCTATTAAATCTAAAGAAATTACCCAAGTTTATCTTTCAGTTCACAAATTATTAAATTGTGTCTAATATTTTTTACTTCTCTTCTGACACTGGAAGAATGCCATGTGAAGCCTGGAGCCATGCTGCCACAGCCACAGAACAGCAGAGATGGTTAGCAACCCAGCAGAGGTTAGGAGAGAGACATGGCACAGATTTTCCCTCCCAGGCCTCGGAAGTAACTAGTCCTGCTTACTACCTTTATTTTGCATCTCTAGCCTACAGAACTTTGAGATGATAAATGCCTGCTTTTTCATGTCACCCAGTTTTTGGTACTTTGGTATGGTCGCCCTAGGAAATTAAGACAGATTTTCAAGATTTTTTTTTTGTTCACTTTTAGAAGGTGTGGTTCTTGTTTAAACCTTATCTTTTTTTAAATAAATATCTCATTTCTTATATTTTAATTCTGTATGTTGAAAGATATTTAACCACCATGTATGCAGTACACAATAATACTAATATCTTGGGTTCTTAAAGATCTAATTCCTTTTGCATTTTCTGCTGACTCTCGGTTATGGGTATAATTTTGAGTTGCAAATTTAAGGTTGGGCTTTCTCTGCTGAAATCCTGGAAGGCCTGTGTTGAAGACATGTCATTCCAAAGAGAATCTGCAGCCAGCTTCCACCAGCTTCACACTCAGATGCTACCAACCCTGATTCACTTGTTAATGTTTTTGCTTGGGATCTACCAGACTACACTGCCGCTATGTATTTGAACCCCAAATCAACATATATGGGGATCAGTGCTTCATTTCCCTTCTAGAGCTAAGTCTGACACACTGAAATTTCTTTGTTATATCCTAGTTCACCTTCACTGAGAATGAAATTCTTTAATAGTTTCAGCTTTATGAGGGACGTCTCATTTCCAACTTATTCCTTCAAGTGGTCCCAGAGCGCTATGTATCTCCTGGGCCACAGGCAGGTGTTAAAATGCTAATATCTGTCTTAATTAGTATTTTAAATAGATGAAATCTGATGAAATAGGATGACAGCCTCAAGTGGGAAGAGGGGCAAGAATGATCAAAAAAGGAACATTATCAGGTTTACCTGTCTACAAACAAAATAATTGAGCTCCTTAAGGGGAAAAAAAATCTAGATGCCTTTATTTTTGTACCCACAGCATTAAAAGTAGTTTTTACTACATTCTCTCCTCATCTAAAGCATAAAAACAATATAAAATGTTACAGGAAACACCAGAAGATGAATCCTCAAAATTCTGTAGTTTTAGCTATCATGTCACCAGTGTTAAAATGAAGATAGGTTAATGACAGCATTGGAGAATAGAAGACATGAATATTCCAGAAGGTTCTTTATTGAAGCTTTAGGTTAAAAACAATCAGTTACATCAGTTAATTCTAGGAGGAGGAAAGAAGTCTTTCTACAATCCAAAAGCACAAACTTTTATTTAATTGTGCATTAAATAATACTGTTTCACATCAAATGGTATGACTTGGACAGGGATGGGGAAGATCACTGCAAACATACCATTGCAAATGGCGGTTGGTGTCAATTAGCTCTTTCCAGCCTATTCTCGTCACTGAATACCAACAATACCAGCAACTTAAATTGGGGGTAAATGGTATAGATTTGCCATTTTTGTTATAATTTCTACTTTTTTCTTCAGCTTTCATTTTAGTAATGGCTACGTTGTTTGTCAGTTCCTGGCACCATCTACGGCGTCATCACAGCAGTAAGCAAAATTCGAGTTGACAGGGAAATTAACATGTTACTTCTCCTCAGAGTGGGGACAAACACCACTGAGAGCAACAGCCCTTCAGAAACGTCATTTTCAATCATGGTTTTCACTATTTTAATAAATTGGGCCACATGGCCATTTGATTTCACAATATTTCAATGACTATTCCTCCATAATCAATAGATCCTTGGAAACAAACTGAACAAAATATGTATCCATGAAGGGATAAGGTTGTCCCAGATGTGGTACCAGTTCATAATACAGTTTTCACTGTTTAAGAGGAAATAATATAAATAAAATAAAAAGAAGTGGAGGTTTTCATTAAGTTAACTCACTCAATTTAAAGTGTTATTTTTTGATTCTCAGATTCAATCATTCCTAGTTTTTGTTGTTGTTACATTAAAATTTATTTTATAAAATTCTGGTAGAATAGATCACAGGATTTTTTTAATGTTCTTAGATCCACATGTGGCAAAAGAAAAATGTGGAAAATTTGTTTTGGTCTCACATTTAATTTTTTAAAATTTACCAGTCCATAAAATGAGTCCCAAGAACCTGCCTGAGGAAGTACCATATTGATCTATGAGTATTACACATAATGGCTCCTAACCCACTCAGGCCAGACACGTAGGCCATGACACTGAGGGACCGAAAGTCAGCTCCCAACAGGAGAGAGATGATCCGTTGAGAGGAATAAAAAATATATTGTTGGAATGAGTAAACAGGCTAATTCAGTGAAAACATTCAAAGTAAGAGTTCTGTGAGGCAAGAGGAGTCTCTGAATGAATGGGGATGTTTTTCCAGACGGCCCTAAACAACAGAACAGTTCTTTATGGTATCGAGAGCATTTCAGAACTGAAGCTCAGCTTCTAAGCAAAAACAAAGGCTCATTTTTGTCTTGATTTAAACAAATTAACTTTAACTGTATATTTCCCTTCTAAGTTTCAACCAATATATAGGGTTATGTTTCATATTGTAAGGGTGATGCTGTGTTTTCTATTTTCAGGATTTAACACTTTTCATTTTAATTTGATGCAACAATGTAATTCAGCTTAAAACTTTTTTTATTTTATTTGCTTTCTTCTCCTCCTGCCAGCCTTAATGGCCCTGTTTTTCCCAAGGCTACACAGATACTATCTAAATTTAGTTAATCAGCAGAACACTAACTTGTAAGAAACTGAGTCAGCCCAGCCACACAGACATCTGCAACTGGTGGGCAATTCTGGACTGAGATTCTCTGTCAGATGACATATGAATCACCCCTAAGACTGGGTTTGAGATAACCATCGTGAAACCAACTGGACCTCAGGAGACTAACTCCCCCTTACCTTTGTTCTGCTTCTTCCTACATGCCTATAAAACCTTCTGGTTGTTTTAAGAACAAACAGGGAGATGGCCTTTGGGGACAGGAGTCTGCCATCCTCCCAAAATGCTGGCCTTCTTAATAAACCTGCTTTTCTTTCCACCAACTTTGTCTCTGAACCAATGGGCGAGCCATGGGCAGCCAGACCTCATCCTCCTAACAATATTATAAGAGACAGAGAAGGAAGAAAGACAAAGACAGACAGACAGACACACACACACACACACACACACACAACAGAGATAAAGAGGAAAATGATAGTCTATTGGTTTTTTACATTATCACTTCCAAACACAAATTTTACTTACTAATTACTTCTATAACATGTACTATGTACCAGACATTTTTTCTAAGTGGTTCACAAATATCAATTCATTTAATCTTCATAAAACTCCTGTGAAGGAACTACTGTCCAGCTTATACACAACCCCAGTCAGACACAGACACATGAACTACCTTGCCAAAGTGAACACGTGGTAGAGCTGGAAATCGAACCAAGGCAGTCACCTGCTTTTAGAATTCATGTTCTTAACTGCTACCCTTGCTGCCGCTATAAATTTATGGTACAAATTGTATATCCCAAGAATCAGAAAAGAAAAATGATCACTTCTAAGGATTATGTGGAATAAGTTAATTTAAGTATACAAAATCCTAATTATTAGATTTTTCCTTAGCATCCTTTCTGTATTCGACATAAAAAATTGCTTCTTTCACAAGTCTACTCTTAGCCCACCTGAGTGACTACTGGGCCATATCCATTAAGTTTCTTAGTTCAAAACTTTTAACTGAAGTTCTCAATTCAATAACAGACTCTTGGAGTTTTTAAAAATTCAAGGGGTGGGAGAGGAGGGAGGGGGGGGAAGCTAAATATAGGGTGATGGAAAGAGGGGTCACATTAGGTGGTGAACTAATTATACAACAAGCTGACAATGCACTGTAGAACTGTATGCCTGAGACCTATGTAATCCTTGCTAACAGATGTCACCCCAATAAGTCTAACAATAAAAATGAATTAAAAAAAATTCTCCCAAGGCCAGAATTACATTTTAAAAATATGTGTAAATTTTCTATTTGAATCTGTCCTTTAAATATTTCTTATCATAAATGCAAGCCTTATATTCAGTGCTATGAGAATATCAACATTCTCAACTAATGTTGCTCTAGTAAAGAAATAAATTACCTCTCCTCTCATCTAGATCTGTGTTTATTCCATCTGAAAAAAAGTTTTATTACCTAGAGTTATATAAATATTTTCTTGATTATCAATAAGTATATTTGCTTATTTTCTTTTTTTGAGCATTAAAAATATTAAAGTAAAACTATACCACTGAATTCTATTTTTTCTAAAATCTGTTAGAGATTTAGGACCAACAAAGTTGATTTCAATTTCTATTGACCTAAAGAGTAAAATCAAAATCTCACTTTTGCTACAATTTTATTCCTTAATTATGTATTTATTAAGCACTTACTATGCTTTAGATACCACACAGAGTTCTAGAGACGTCAAGATTAATGTTAATTGTTGCTACTGTCAAGGTGCTTATGTTTGAGAGAAAAATTTTGGCATGTTACATTTAGTCCACTGACAGAAATTATCTGTTAAATAATAAATTACATCTCCAAATACTTTACTGTCATCTAGGTTTTTCATTTCAATATCTTTGTCTTAGAGTTAAAAATTGACTCCTCTCTATCACTGCCTATAAGCATTGGCATGAAAAGCATTTGTTTCCACAGTTTCTGTTTTATGAAGTTTCTGGCTGGGTGATTATACATGTCAATTTTTCTACCCTTGACTATACAGGAGAGCACCATTAGGAACCTTTCCAACAGAAAGGTCGTAGATACAGATACTAGAGATGATAAACTCAGAAAATACCCATGACTTTTCCAAAATAAAAACTGTATGAGAAAATACTAAAGTGATACCTCTATGGTTGTGTTTGTATCAGGGAGAGTTTCCTCAAACACAACTGGATAATTGCTCAAAAAGAAAGTATGGTATTCTTATCTGGTTATTGGTATAAGTCATTGTCACCATTCGTTTACAAATTGATAGAAAAAAATTGATAGAATAGGAAACTGTGTCATGTGCACATAGCTGGTAGGAGAGTGAAATGGTATAGACATTCTAGAAAACAGGTAGTTTAACAAACCAAACATGTAATTACTCTGCAACATCTCATTTGCACTGCTGGGCATCTATCCCAGAGAAATAAACACTTCACAGAAAATCCTGTACACTAATATTTATAGAAGTTTTATGTGTAGTAGCCCCACAGACAATCAGATCAGGTATCTTTCAACAGACTAATGATTAAACCAATAGTGGTACATCCATACCATGGATTACTAGTCAGGAATAAAAAAGATACAAACTATCGATACACACAATTTGAGTAAGTCTCCAGGAAATCAGACTGAGTGAAATAAAGCCAATCCCAAAGGGTTATAGACTATATAACTTCATTTTGAAATCACAAGTTTTAAAAACGTAGTTTAGATCAGCAATTGCTGGGAGTCAGGGGTAGGGGTCAGGGGGGATGAAGAGGGCAGGAGAGAGGCAGGTGTGGTTATAAAAGGGCAGAATGAGGGACCCTTGTGTGGCTGGAACTGTTCCGTATCTTGAGTATGGTGATGGATACACAAAGCCACGCACAAAATGAAACTGTATGGAACTTAATAGACACAGGCACACACAAATCAGTACAGGTAAAAACTAGGGAATTCTAAATAAGATTGGTGAATTGCATCAATATAATTATTCCGGCTGTGATATTGGACTATAGTTTTGCAAAGTTAGTAGGAAGTGGGTACAAAGGATCTCTCTGTCATATTTCTTAAACTGCATATGGATCTACCAGTATCTCAACAAAAATTTCAATTAGAAAGTGGGGGTTAGAGCTAAAACAATCTCTCCCCCCCACCTCTTCCTCTCAATCTCTCTCTCTCTCTCCTCTCTCTCTCTCTCTCTCTCTCTCTCTCTCTCTCTCACACACACACACACACACACACACACATTTCTGCCTGGAAAGCAGCAGGTCGACCAGAACTAGAGCTGCTCCAGCAAGTGAGGATGAAAGCAACACGTCGAAGATGATAAACAGGAATACAGCAGGAATCTCACTTTGTGACACTGGGAACCCCTCACACCCTCCGTACACTTACATTTGGCTTTTTTTGAATGAGGGAACAATTAATTTCTACTTGTTTAAAATGGTGACAAGTGCTAATAAGGCAGCATAGACAGAATCTGAGTATACCTCTCCTCATTACACCCTACTTCATTTGATGCCACCTTGTATAGCGCTGTCATTAAAAATAATAATTTTCCCCTAAAATAATTCTCAACAAAACCTAAATATGTGCATACAAAATACACATATAGAACATCTATTCCTCCAGAATAGCACTATTATATATCTCCCACAATCTGCCTGTGAGATATAGTCTCTTCAATAGAAGAACTTACACCCTTCAACAGTGAGTTCCAGACACGTTATTGCAAATAACGCCAGCCAGTGAGTAGTTTTTGTGGTCTGCAATAAGTGTTTTCAATCTAGTGGTTCATAAGACAATCTTTATCATAAACTCTCTATAATGTTTGTCTTACATTATTCCTTTTTATTTCAATATTCTGAGGTTCCCTAATTCTTGGAGTTTTATAATTTAAAATACACCATATTTCAAATGTTTACATGAAGAGACTATTAAAATGTGTTATGGTCAAAATTTATCATGGGTAATGGGTAGAAAAAAGAATGAATGAATAAGTCCCTACCTTTTCCTTGGCCAGCTGTTTTCTACTCTAGTGCCATGGGCCTGAGCCTCTCTTCAAGCCTGTATTTTTTAATTGTTTCATAGATCACTGAATAGACTCTAAGACATCTTTACATTCTGCATAGATACAGATGATACTTCAGAATTTGTATATTTATGCCAATTGTATTTATTGAGGGAAAAAAAGAGGTGACTTTAAGAAAGGAAAAATTAATATTTAAATTCTTACTTGTCAGAAACTGATGCATACATTACAAGATTGGCTCATTTAATCTTCACAGTAACCATGGGAAATAGATAGCATTTACTCTTCCCATATCACGTATGTTGGGAGACTTTTTGAAACTTTAACTGATTTCATTTGCATTTGTGTGTGTATGGTGGATGGTCCTTTTCCCAAACAAAACCAGACATTTCGGCATAAACACCTTAGGTATAGGTTGCTATAATGTAACACATTTAAAAAAAAAACAAAAATATTCAAGTCTTAGAATTTATGTTTCAAAAGTTTGACTGCATTCGCCAGAGCCTGAGATTGTGAGCTTCATAAACCTAAAGCCTGAAGAACTCATCACATAATGTTTATGCCATAAGAAATAAATGTATGTTGATGAAGTAATAAAATTTTCACATTTCCAACGAGATAACAATTCTCTCAGTGGGTAAAGAAAAGAGACCTGGAAGGAAAATGTAGCCTGTATATTCATAGTCCCTGAGAAGAAGCCTTGCTCTCTATGCCTCCCTAAAGTCTAACTGAAGACTTCTGGGAAGCTAAACCCAGATAATTTTAGGAATTCTGCAACCTCAAAATGTAACAGGTAGATGAACTTTTTTTTTTACTTTTCCACATCTAACACAGGTTATGATGAATAGAATAGAGATAGCTGAAGTCCATGCATATTGTGTGAGACATTTCACGGGTTCCCACAGGAGAATAGGTAAATTCATCCCCTAACATCAAGAGAGCCACCAATGAGTGTCTTTGAGGGAATATTCAAGCAGAGACTCCAATACTTGCATATTCCCTAAGCAAGGCGTAGTACAGTAGCGATCTACATGGTCGGCCAAATTGTATGAAGAAATGTGTATCTCAGTAGATGCCAACAGCATCAGTAGATAAACAAAGCCCAGTTAAGCCCCTACTCTGAGTCTATGACATTCTATGAACCACCCTTAAACTTTACAACCTCAAATAAAGGTACTTCAGACTTACTAATAATTATAAATTAACTAAAATGAAACTTCTGCTTTCACTGGATTTCATTTGCTCTTCTTTTTCCAGTTTCTTAGGTAGAAGCTTATCGATTTGTAACATTTCATCTTTTGTAATATAAGTACTGCTGTTAATTTTCTTCAAAGCCCTGTTGTAGGTATACCCCACAAATTTTGATACACTACATTACAATTTTAATTCAGTTCAAAATATTATCTAATTTCCTTTGAGATTAATTCATTCACTAATAGATTATTTGGAAATACTTTTGTTTAATTTTTAAATGCTTGGGAATTTACTAGCTATCTCTTATTGATCTGTAGTTTAGATCCTTCATGGTCCGATAATATCCTTTGGATGTTACAGTCATATCTGATACAGTCACATGTATCACATCCACATAGATTTAAAATCCCACCAGAAAAGAGTATAATTTTTGCTTTCAACATTTATACATATTTTAAAGAATTCAGAGGGTGAAAAGCAGTGTATGTACCATTTCTGTTGCTCTTCCTTTATTACTGAAGTTCCAAGTTTTCTTTTAGTGCCATTCCCCGTCATCCTGAAGAACTTCATTTTGCATTTATTTTAGAGCACGTCTGGTGGAAAATTATTTATATTTTTTCTTCATTTAAGAATATCTTTATATCACCTTTTTTCCTAAATAATATTGTCATTGGATATACAATTCTTTTCTTCCAATGCATTGTTCAATGGTTTCCATGGTTTCTGATGGGAAGTCTACAGTCACTTGAATAATTGTTTACCTACATTGTTGTTTTTCTTTGGCTGTGTTCAAGGTTGTTTTCTTCCTGCAGTTTCATTATTATGTGTGTTATAATGTTTTTTTTGTTTTTGAGTTTATCTTCTTTGGGTTTCACTGAGCGTCTTGAATTGTTTGGCCTGTCACCAAATTTGTGCAATTTTCAGCCATTCATTCTTATTCAATGATTTTTTACTAGACCAATTCCTTTCTTTTTTATCTTCTGTGATTTTTGTGGCATAAATGTTAAATTTGTTGATATTCTCCCACAGACCCCTGAAACCCCTGTTCATTTTTTTTCCTATTTCTCTTTCTTTCTTTCTTTCTCTCTCTCTCTTTTTTTTTTTTTTTTTTTTTTTTTTTTTTTTTTTTTTTTTTTTTTTTTTTTTTTTTTTTTTTTTTTTTTTTTTTTTTTTTTTTTTTTTTTTTTTTTTTTTTTTTTTTTTTTTTTTTTTTTTTGTGTGTGTGTGTGTGTGTGTGTGTGTGTGGCACTCTGTTTTTCAGATAGGATCATTTCTATTGATCTATCTTTAAATTCACTGACTCATCTGTCATCTCCATTCTACTCTTGAGTCAACCAGTAAACTTTTTATCACTTATTTTAGTTTTCAGTTCAAATATTTGCATTTTATTTTTTGTAGCTCTGCTTCCTCTGCTGAGAATGTCTATTTTTTCCATTCATTTCAAGAGTGCTTGCAATTTCTGCATGAAACATTGTTACAGCTGTTTTAAAATTCTTCATAATTCCAACATCTGGGTTGATTTAGAGTTAGCATCTGTTGATTTTCTTTACTCTCAAAATTTGTCACTTTTTCATAATTGTATATGCCAAATAACTTCAGGTTGTATATCCCAAACATTTTTAATTTCATGAGAGTCTGGGTCCTGTTAAAAATCTGCTGGAAAGTACTGTGATTTTATATAGCATGCAGCAAACCCTCTTAGATTCGGACCACGAGTTCAGACTATGCCTTCTCACCAGTGATTCTAATGTCAGTGCGGTTTTCAATTTTGCTGTGCTCCTTTGGGCCTGCACTACATACGGGCAGCTCAGGTGCTAGTGGGAGCCTTGTAGTGGTTTATGCCATACTTCTGATCTCGAAGACTTGGCCAAGGTGCTTTACGTATGTTCTTTGCATATGTAGCTTGGCAATAAATGCAGTTTACACAAAGGTTTAAGAAATCTCTCTGGTATTTCCCTCAATCTCTCTTATTTCTTGAGTAATAAAGGAAGAGCAACAGAAATGGTACACACACTGCTTTTCACCCTCTAAATTCTTTAAAATATGTATAAATGTTGAAAGTAATCTCTACCTATTTTCTGATTCCTCTGGCCTCAGTTCCTCTCAGAGTTTTAGCCTTCTGTACTTTGCACAGTTCCATGAGATTGGGGCCATCTTCAGGAAAATGTATAGCAGGAAAAAAGAGAGAAAGTGGTAATGAGATCTCATACATACTCTGGACCACAAAGATCCCTTTCCCTGTTCCTCTAGCCAAAGAGACAGGATTTCTGCTCAAAGTTTAGGTCCCTCTCTAGCAGCACAGCCACCACACAGCAGCAGTGCAGATCTATGACTGGGATAGCCCTCATGGGAGGCATTTCACTGAAAATAGAAGGAAAAGGGGTCATTTTCCAGGCAGAAATTGCTCCTTCTCCTCATCCTCTGGACAGAAAGAAGGTTTCCTTCAGAATTTGTATTGTGTGTTCTCACCATGGTGTTCAATGACTGAAACTACATACCTTTGGATTAAACCTAGTGCATAAAAGGGGGAGAAAACACAGAAGGAAACTCACACACCTTGTACCACTGCACTTGCAGTTAACTTCCAGATTCATTCTGCCTGCTATTGTTTATTTTTCAGAGTTCTTGGGTAGTTGTGTTTTGTATTCTCTCCAGGGTTCTTAGTGTAATGAGAAGAAGAGATAGTCCACTTTGACTTTTTAAAAACAAAGAATCATGAGCCTCACCCTGACCCAGAATCCCCTTTTGAACAAGATTCCCTAGGTGGCCAGTAAGCACATTACATAGGTGATGTCCTGAGCTAGATGGCAGAACAGATTCAAATGCTCTTTGAGTGTAAAATAAATTATGTAAAGTCTCTCAACATGGTCCAAAAAAGTCAATTCTAACACACATGCATGCATACACACACACACACACACACACACACACACACACATACACACATTTTTAAATGAAAAAATAATTATAATTCAGTGGAAAGGAAGACTTAAAACAGAAAATGATGGATTTAAAGGAAAACAGCAACCAGGATATCAAGGGAACTGAAAATCAGAAGAGAATAATTGCAAAGATGGAAGACGTTTAAGTGAATCTGCTTACAGAGGGCCCTACTGTGCTTCCTCCTCACATTCATGTTACCCTCCACTTCTCAAAAGCTCTCCAATGTTTGTTTGGGGATTTCATTACTGTATATAAGCTGGTTAGACATAGTCACACGAAACTCGATGAAAATCCGAAGAAATTATAGTATAAACCTAACATTACTTAATTTACACTGAGAAATAAAACTGTTAAATATTCCTGACATTGACAACAGTTCTACTGGTACATTCCCTCCCTTTAGTCAAGTCACATAGGAACCCAAATGATCTAAAGGTGGCTTCTTAAATGTGGCTTTAAAGAGGACAGAATAATACCAAGTGATTAAGTTATGGTATCAGGTTTTTCTGGGTGGAAACATTGTTCTGCATAATGGGGACATACTTTCAGGAAACACTAAGTTCTTCTGTCATCCTGACAGTATAGTATTTTATGAGCACCACAAGTATTTGTATCTTTAACTCATTTCTGTGGCTGACCAACACCTCTTATTATCACTTTCTGCCTATATTAATACATAAAAATATTCCTCACAATATATTAGCAAATTGAATTCAACAATACATGAAAAGGATCATATACTGTGATCAAGTGGGATTTATTTCAGGAATGCAAAGATGATTCAACATCTGCAAATTAATCATTGTGATATACCACATTAACAAACTGAAGGATAACAATTATATGATCATTGCAATAGATGCAGAACAAACACTTGACAAAATTCAACACACATTTATGATAAAAAAATTCTCAACAAATTGCATATATAGAAGAAATGCACCTCAACATAAAAAGGCCATATCATATATGACAAGTACGACCACTAACATCACACTTAATGGTGGAAAACTGAAAACTTTCTAAGTTGAGGAACAAGACAAAGGTGCCCACTCTCATCACTTTTGTTGAGTAGAGTATTGGAAATCCTAATCAGAGAAATTAGATGAGGAAAAGAAATAAAATCATCCAAATTGGAAAGGATAAAGTAAAACTGTCACTATTTACAGGTGGTATAATATATACAGAAAACCCTAAAGACTTCACCTAAAAATTGTTAGAACTAATCAATGAATTCAGTAAAGTTACAGTATCAAAATCATTATACAGAAATCTGCTGCATTTTTATACACTAATAACAAATTATGAGAAAGAGAAAGTTAAAAAACAATTCTAATTACAATCATATCAAAATATAAAATAAAATACCTAGGAATAAATTTAACCAATGTGGTGAAAGACCTGTACATTGGAAAGTATAAGACATAAATGAAAGAAATTGAAGACACAAATAAAAGGAAGATACTCTGTGCTCATGAATTAAAAGAATTTATATTAAAATGTTAATATTACCCTAAGAAATCTACAGATTCAGTGTAAGTCCTATCAAAATTCCAATGGCATTTTTCACAGAAGTTGAACAAACAATTCAAAAATTTGTATGGACCCACAAAAGATCCTGAATTGCCAAAACAATCTTGAGAAAGAACAACAAAGCTAGAGGATTCATGCTCCCTGACTTCAAACTATGTTACAAAGCCATAGTAATAAAAATCAGTAGGGTATTGACATAAACAGAGGCACACGCCCTATTTTGCCATGTACAATGAGCACTTCCCACATTTGTGAAGGAAAAATAAGGATGTGCATTATACATGGGTAGTACTAATTCTGCATCTATATAAATGTTTTTAATTTTTATTTATGCTTATGAGTTAAAAGTGATATTCATATGCAAAATAATACCCTGAAATATGATCATTATTTTTTATATAAAATTATAAATTTTTTGTACTTTGTATCTGTTATGTTTTATAATTATTGTTACATAAAATTTCTTATAAGATAATATGTTAAAAAATAAATGCTAAAATTATTTTATAATAAAAAGCAAGAAACTAAATATAAACAGATAAAATTTTTAATTAAAAAATTACAATGAAAATTTTTTATCCTGAAAGTTTGGGCCATAAACAGTGCATACTATATATAAGGATGGCAAAATACAGTAGATCAATAAAATAGGGTAGAGAGCCAGAAATAAACCTACACACACATAGCCAACTAACATATGACAAAGGAGCCAAGAATATATAATGGGGACAGAATATTCTCTTAAATAAATAATGCTGGAAAAACTACTCAGACATATGCAAAAGAATGAAATTATACCATTATCTTACACCATACACAAAAGTTAACTTAAAGTGTATTAAAGATTTGAATATAAGATCTGAAACCATACAACTCATAGGAGAAAACATAAGTGGTAAACTTCACATTGATCTCGGCAATGAGTGTTTGAATTAGACACAAAAGGCAAAGACAACATTCAAAATATATAAAAAACTTATACAACTCAATAGTAAAAAAAATAATCTGATTAAAAAATGAGCAGAAGATCTGAGTTGACATTTTTCCAAAGAGGGCTAACAGGTACATGAAAAGATGCTCAACATTATTAATCATCAGGGAAATGCAAATCATAACCACAATGAGATACTACCTCACACCTATAAGAATCGCTATCATCAAAAAGACAGCACTTTAGAAATGCTGTCAAGGATGTGAAGAAAAGAGAAACTTTGTACACTATTAGTGGAAATGTGAACTGGTTTAGCCACAGTGGAAACCAGTATGGAGGTTCCTCAAAAATTAAAAATACCTACCTAATGACTAGCAATTTCACTCCTGAGTATTTATTCAAAAAAATGAAAACACTAATTTGCAAAGGTATATGCAGTATTATTGCAGTATTATTTACAATAGCCAAGACATAAAAAACACCTAATGCTCATGCTGATGAATGAATGAATAGTAAAGTGTCACACACACACACAAACACACACACACACACAGAGGAGTATTACTCAACCATATAAAAGAATGAAATCTTTCCATTTGTGACAATATAGATGGCCCTTGAGGCCTTTATGCTAAGTGAAATAAGTCGGACAGAAAAAGACAAATACCATATGATGACACTTATATGTGGAATCTAAAATTAAAAGAAAAAAAAACTCATTGATATAGAAGACAGGTTGGTGGTTGCCAGAGGCAGAGGGTGGGTGGTGGGGCAAAATAAGCTAAGGAAGTCAAAAGGTACAAACTTCCAGTTATAAAATAAATAAGTCATGGGAATGTAATGTACAGCATGGTGACTATAGCTAATAACACTGTATTGCTAACAAAGTAGATCTTAAAAGTTCTAATCACAAGAAAAAATTTCTGTAACTATATATACAGATTTAACTAGACTTACTGTGATTGCATCATTTTCTAAACACAAATATTATGCTTGTTAACCCGAAACTAATATGTCAATTATACCTTAATATAAAACAACAATAAAAATACATAAAGCTCTTTTACCCATTATGAAGTTGTTCAGTATACAAGAAAAATTAAAGTTGGAAGGCATGAAAGACGATACTTTAATATCAAATTTTCATTTAATATATATTACGTATAATTATTTGCTAAGCTTCTTTTTGGCTAAACTTTTGTGATAGGACAAAGGTCCTTTAAGTATAGGTCTACTGATTGATATTTCAAGTGGATAAACCCTCTATAATGCATTACTCTGATTTCCAGTCTCCGTTAACTTTAAAGTAGAATGAGAAGTTAGCCATTACTTACAAAGTAATCTAAGCAGAGCAGAAACCTAAATTCTCTTACTTTTCCCCTATTTTCCCAGGTGTTTTTAGTGATTCATATTTGTTGAGTCTGTATAAAGCACTGAATTTAAGTTCATATACTCATTTCATCAGTATATGAAATATTTAAATCACATACTTATAATAATAAATTAAACTAGCAAAAACATACATGAGGAACATAACCAATAGTATGCATATCAATTTTATGTGCACAAATTCCAAGTAACTATAGGGTGGAGTATCACAAATAGAGTTGTCCACACCTGGGAATCAGAAAGTTGTAGAGGGAAGAGAGTTTTGGTTTAATTCACTAGTGATGCTCTATTAAGAAAGTTTTTATTATATTTTCAGGCAAAATACCATCTAATTTTACATGTTGGTAGTTGTTCTATCACTTTAAAGTGACTTTGAATATCACTGTACTGATTGACTTTGTTAATTTTAAAGTTTTATTAGTAATTCTAGAGGGATATATTATTTCCCTTATTTGAAAATTCTAGGGGACACATTACTATTATGCTCCATGTATGGTCATGCAAATCAGCTAAAGGGTACTTAATCCATAATACCTACTTTATTAAGTAGTAAGCCATTTATAATAGAATGGACATGTAAATTGTTTATATAAGGATAGAGCAGGTTTAAGAAGAAGTTTTTTTCTCATTATAGAAGATAAGCATGCCCCCTTTGCTATCTTATTAATTATGCATTTTTAGATAAATCCTCCTTTAATAGGTAACTCAAGGTAAATGGCATTCAACCCCTGTTCAAATTAATGCTAATTCTAAATTAACATATTCCAAAACAAATATCAAATGAATTGTTTTGTAATGGTAGATTTTACTGAAAAAAATGAGCTGAAATAAATACAGCAAAACTCCTTCTTGACCCCAGATAAACACCAGTGAGCATGTAAACAGAAACTAGTAAGAGAATAAGGGCCCGCATCTGAAATTCAAACAAACCTTTGATATTAGATTTGAAAATCTCACCTAATTAGGTCAATTGGTTAGAGTATGGTACTAATATGACCAAGCTCGACATTAGATCCTCATATGTGCCACTCAGCTCTGGCCCTAGATTAAGCCCATGATATCCACCAGCCATCTGGCAACTGCAGTTAGACCCACTGAAAACCAAGAGCAAGGCTGCCTCTGGCTCACTTCTGCCTGCCTGTAAGTATCCTCCCCCTGCCCACCCACCCCCATATCCAATCAAAGAAAAAAAAAAAACAACCCAAAAAACAACAACAAAAAAGAAACTTCAAAAGCTATTGGCCAATCTTACTTTAAGGATTACTATCTTTATAGCTAAGAAGACTCAAATATTCAAGTAGTATTGTCTGAAAACACACAACATAACTTATAAAAAGGAAGAAAAATTACTGTAACAACAAAAACACCAGCTCTCTAGCTGTAAGACAGCTATTTTTGATTAAAAAAAAAAATTCCTTTCTATTACCAAAATTAAGCTTACAACTTCCTGAACTTATATTCTGAATCTCCTTCTCAACCTTTCAGTTTTTCAACAGTTCCAAACATTTGAGTAATATGTAGCTGTGAGAATAACTACCACAAATGAATACTTGATAAAAATTAGGAAGAGGGAAATATAAGAGCCTATTGAATAAACCTCATAGAGAGAGAAAGGAAGAAAATAAAAAATAAAGATTTTCCCTTCTCTATATACAGAGGGAAAGATTATTTCCAGTTCCTTATAATATCTTAACAACTAAAGAAGATCTATCTGTTACTGTTATTTTCTATAGTCTATTTCTCAAATATTATGTAGATGTTCCTTAAAAGGCAGACTATATTAAAATAATTAAAAATGAAATTATAGAATGTTTATTTTTAACTAATGAAAACAAATGTTAAATTTTTGTTGTAGTTTCTTCTGTGCATTGTTTTCAAAAATATTAAACGTACATTACTATAATTATGTGAATAATAATCTCTTTCAATATGCTCACTCCTCTGTCTCTACCCTTTCATGCAAAACTTAATATACTAGGCTATCTTATAGTCTATTTAGGAGATAAATGGAATATAATAAAATGAAAAATGTTTAAATTTAAAACATTAAGAGAAAAATAAAAGTAATTTATATATTAATACATACAAGGGCTGTCCAGAAAAAAATCCAGCCATTGTCAATACAACATTATCACATTACATGGCTGGATACTTTCCAGACAGCCCTCATATATTCCTAATGGAAGCCATCATTAAATATTTAAAATGACCTGTTAAAAATGATATTCTTTACTAAATTATGGACCAACTCATCAAAAATTATAAAAATGGCAACACATTAGGAGGAAAAATCATTTAAATTGTTCCCAGCTTATATCTTAAATCACAAATAACCTTAATTAACATGCTTTTTAAATAGTTTAGTTAATGTAACTACACAATTGCTTGGGAAAAATTAATAATGGATTATGTATTAGTTTTCTTTTGCTACATAACTGGTCATGACAAACCGAGTGGCTTAAAACATCACAAATTTATTACTTTACAATTTCTGTGAGTCAGAAGTCCAGCACATTTCAACTGGGTCATCTGCTCGGGTTCTCGTCAAGTTGAAATTGAGGTGTCAGCCAACTGAATTTTTATTTGGAAGCTCAACTAGGATGATAACCATTTCCAAGCCTCCTCGGCAGAATTCATCCCCTCGTGGTTGTAGGATTTGGGTTCTCATTGTTTTGTTAGCTCTTGGCAAAGTATGCTCCCAACACCCAGAAATTGCTGTTAGCTCTTAACCACATGGCCCCTTCCATCTCAGCCACAGAGAACGTCCCTTGCACTGAATCCATGTTAGGTTTTGGAACTCTGACTGCTTCTGCTAGGAGCCAGGGAAACAACCCTCTTTTAAAAGGCTAATGTAATCAAGTTAGGCCCACCTGAAGGACCTCCTTTCTTTAGATCAGCAGTACCATACAACATAACGGAACTGCAGGAGTTACAGCTTATCAATTCACAGGTTCGACCCACACTCAAAGGAGAGAGGATCATACAAGCATGAGGGTCATTTGAGAATTATCTTAGAATCCTGCCTAAGACAAAGTATACAAAATTTGAAGAACCTTGGGGAATATCCTTAGGGGCAGAGAAAGGCATATGGGTATAAAATCAAAGTAAGAACAAGAAATGACTTGGGGCAAAATTTAGAATACTGCCTTAAAGCATGAACGACATGTTAAGAATTCTTTTAATTACTCACATTACTTTGAAAAGGACTACACTTGAAAAAGTATTCTATATAGAATTCTTCATTTGTGATTTTAGAAATATTTCTTTGGGAAGTCTTTAATTGTAATTATAGATGTCGCAACAACTAAAAAAATCAATTATTTTTTCTCAGGCTCAAAAACAAAACACCTTGTTTATTATAAGATGACTTGATCCATACTCTTTTTAAGTGCCTTTAAATCTATTCTTTCTTAAGTTTCATAGAACCTTATTTTTAATAGTTTATTGGAATTAACCAAGTCTGAGATCTATCTGTACAGCATGTTTCAATTACACAGCAATAAGCTATTTAATAATACTGATTTATTGCTTGATAATTTGATTTTAATACCTGTATAATATTTATTTATAACTATTACATAATATTTCAAGCAACATATTGAGTCAAAAAAACTAACTTTTTATATTTGAGGGGGAGTCAAATATATGGTGATAGAGAACTGAGTCCAGGTGATAAACACATAACACAACACATAGATGATGTAGAACTGTACACCTGGAATCTATGTAATTTTTACTAATCAATGTCAACCCAACAAATCCAACAATAAAATGAAAAAAATGCTAAAAAATTTAACTTCTATTTTTTTATGCATCTGACTCATACTCTGCAATACAAACCACAAAGACATCAATTCCCTACCTCTAAGACTTACATCATGACATCTTGCTTAAACACTTTTGGTAGCTGCCACTTCCTACAGAATGAAGTCAAAACATGGTAGTAGGGGCTTTCCATAATATTTCCCCAGTCTACTTTTCAAATCTCATTTTACACTATAGCCTACACTTCAAATCTTAACTGTTCACCATCTCCTGAAAATGCTTTTAATGAAATAACTTCTCTCCCCTGGTACCAACACCAAATGTGTATAAATGTTTTATCAATGTCACAGATTTATATGTTTCAGGTATCATTTTAATATTGCATTGGTTAAGTACAGAGGCATCCCTTGTAATAGAGGATGTGGTATTTCAGCTGAAGTGTAAAGTCTTAACCACAATGTCCAACTGTGAGGCAATATTGTATTATGGCCTCAATTGTGATTGTTTCCAAATTGGTGTATGCATATTCCAGGGAGTACATGAGATGACCTACTGAGGTAAAGAAGAAAATACTATCATTTACATTTGTATGCATTTTAATATCAGCCCTAAATATTTATACTTTAATATGTTTTAGAATGTGTTACATATTGACACAGTAGTATATTTATATAACTTATAAAAATACACAAATTGAGGAAATGTTCAACTTTTTTAAAAAATTGGAGTGCATTTAAAAAGTCTGGAGATCCCAGCAAGGAGTTTGGAATCCAGCTGAAATGGTTTCTCATCCCAACTAACACTTAGAAGCTGCGTGACTTTAGAAAGTCACCTTAACTAAACCACAGTTTTCTAATATAATTAGAAATTAATATAAAGCATTAATACTATAGGGCTACTGTGCATATTGAAGGGGAACTTCTGTATAAGGTGATTTGTCCAATCCTTAACCTATACTAAGAACTTCATAAATTTAAGACATTAAAATAATATTATTACTAATTAAGCTACATTCAATACTTGCAATTGCCTGAAGAAGTATACTCATTGAAGAACTCTAGAAGGAGCAAAGTCACCAGTTTCTAAGCCCACCCTTAAAAAGTGCCCACCCTTGTGCAGTGTTGGTGGGATTATAAAACAGTGCAAACTGCTATGAAAAACAGTATGGTGGGTCCTCAAAAATGTTAAAAATTGAACTACCATATGATTCAGCAATCCCACTTATGGGTATATTTCCAAAAGACTTGAAAGCAGAGTTTGAAGGGATATTTGCACACCCATGTTCATAGCAGCATTATTCACAATAGCCAGGAGGTGGAAGCAACCCAAATGTCCATTGACAGATGAATGGATAAACAAAATGTGGTATATACATCCTCATACAATGACATATTATTCATCCTTAAAAAGTAAAGAAATTGTCAAATACTATAATATCAATGAATCTTGAGAACATTATGCTAGGAGATATAAGTCAATCACAAACAGACAAAGTAGGATTCTACCCCTATGAGGTATCTAAAGTAGTCATGTTCATAGAAACACCAATAGCATGGTGGCTACCAGGGGCTGGAGGGAGGAGGAAAGGAGAGAATTGCTGTTTCTACAGAGTTCCAGTTTTGTGATATGAAAGTGCTGGAGATCTGTTGTACGATAATGTGTACGTATACTTAGTATGATTGAACTGTACACTTAAAAATGGAAGTAACAAGAAGGTCTGGAGTGAAATAGGCTTGTTCCTCATTACCATTTTAGGTTGTGTTTTTAAACCACAATTTAAATAAACAAACAAAAAATATATTTTTTAAAAAGAGTCCAGTACAGCTATGAAACTAGCTTTTGTATTGTGGTAAAACAGAAAGTCCGATCATGTGGTATTTATTCATTAATTCAGTTATTCATTAATACTGAACAGCAAGCAAGGATGCATCACACAATATGCCAGAAACTGGAAAGCAAATACATCCCTTCAAAAGAGGTTTTGAGAAAATTACCAAATTATCAAGCAATGAGCATACTGTATGGTATGGTATGGTATGGTATGGTAAGAATATGATAAATTTAAGAGATACTAAGTTAGTAGAATCAACAATATTTTGTTAAGTATAAGGAGGGAGGAAAAGGGAGAAATAAAAAAAGTCACACAGATTTTTGGCTTGGATAGATAAACAAATTGTGTTGCCATCCATGGAGAAAGGAAATTTTTAAAAGAGGTGCCAGCTTGCAGGACCTAGGATGGGGTAATGGAAAGAAGAAAAATTCCTTTTTACAAATGTCCAGTTTGAGGTGCTTTGGGACATCATGGTGGAAACATCCAGTGGAAATCTCAAAATATAGATGAAACCCTCAGAAGACATGCATTAAGTCACCACCGAAACCACGGACATGAGTGCACCAATTCAAGGAGAAAAGGAAGTCAAACAATCTTAGTGAAATTACTTAATTTTAAGGATAAAGAATTAAGTTTCCATGAAATTTGAAAAGACAGGTTTGCCTCTTAATTTTTAGAGCAAACACAGTATCAACAACATTCTGGTGGAAAGAGTAAAATAAAGATTTACACGTAGTTATCATTTACATATAAAGGCCAAGGACAAATGTTTTCAATTACATATAAACCTCAAACAACAGACTACATGAACCTTTTCTTAGGGGAAGAAAAAAAAGATGACCAGGAATGCTAGTCAACAAGTGATGAATCAAATCAAAGAATTTAAAATGAAACAAAACCAGGCAAAAGAATGGATAAGTGCTAAAATATGGCAAAGGGAAAACAATTGTGAGAACCAAATTATATTCTATAACATAAATATAAAAAATCTTGACAATAAAAATAATTATATAACATGATATAGTGAATATAACAAATACAATAAAATATGTAACAATTATAATAAATGTAATATAATATAAACAGGAAGTAACAAGATCTGAAGTGAAATGGGCTTGTTCCTCATCTATCATTGAAGAAAGTCCATGAGATGTATAAAATTGAAATCCGTAGTTGAAAAAAATCAATAATTCAACCATTTAATATTTTTCTTTATCTTTTCTATTAACTTCAGAAATCGCTACCTTTGAGAAGAAACTTCTATTAGCAATATTTTGAATTTCACGTATTTGTTTTTCTTTTGTCACATTTTGTTAATATTATATTTTATTTCTCTTAAATTAGCATACAATTATCACCCCAGTTTTAGAATATTATTTCTGCCTGTCCATATCACTCAATCTAATCTTTTGGTATAAATATTCAGAGACATCTATAATGATGGTCATAATTAGCTAATAGTGGTTCTATCTGGGTGAGGGATTTAGTGTGACTTTTTAACTTTTTTTTCACTTAGATTTTTAAAACAATGACAGAGTATCATTTTTACAAAAACACTCATGTTTATTTTCCAGTATTGGAGTAGGCAGGGAAAATATCTGAATAATACAGACATATGTATACATATCTTGTTTGTATCTCTGTTGCAGTGTGATTTTGAGTTTGTAACACACACCTAAATTAAAATTATATCATGATGTTCTTGCATTCTTAATAATACTTAGAACTTCGATTCCCAGCCAGGGAACCACTAATAATAATAATAATAATAATAGAACAGCTTTTATTTTTTTTACCATGTGCTATGTGCTGCGCATATGCTATATGCTTATGAATTATAATTATTAATTTGTATTCAAAATGAATTAGGGAAGTATTATTACTGACATTTACAAAAAGGAAACTACATCTTTAGTTAAGAAGCTTGCTCTAACTCACAGCTCCAGTAAATATCAAATCTAGGATTTAAATCTTGCTCAAAAACATATACCCTTTCATCTATGTTGTCTATGAAGTTTATCTTGTTATCCCAGGATTATGCAAATCAATGTAACACAAGATGTATTAAATTCACTTTAATCTTGCCAAGCTGTTAGGGAAAGGTGTTTATGCTCTTCACCCTGCGGAGGTCGCAGCTGATCTGAGAGATACAAACTCTTTTCTTAAATATTGTTACATATATTGGGTGCATAGGTTCAAGGTCATGACTTTCTGTGCATTTGTACAATGACTCATGTAAGCCAAAATGCTTAAGCTACCAGTATGCAAAATTTTTAGTATTTATTTAGCATTTCATCACATACTAGTAATAAATGTGTCTTTCAAATACATGCGACCTACACTGTATATGCATGTATGTATGTGTGTGTGTGTGTGTGTGTCTATATATATAATCTTTACTGCGACCTCCACAGGGTTCACATGAGATTGAAACTCCTGGTAGTTATGCTGCCACAACCCTGTATTTGTTTCTTCATCTATGCTCTGTCTTATGAAGAAAGTTGAGTGTAAAATCTTGAGAAGTGGAATCCTAGATGGCTCAGGAAGTTTATAAAAGGAATATATATGAGTGCTGAATCTTGCCCCTCATCCCCACCATGGTAACTAATAAGACAAGGAACCAATGGAAAAGTTAAGAACTGGTATCTTGGGAAATAAGTATGGGATAGTCTTCATATAGTAACAGGGTATGATTTCCTCCTTATAGTCAAGGGAGTTATCTCAACAAGCCCACTGACCCTTAGTTCTCATGCCAGACTGACTTCTAGTAAAGGTACCCACTATTTCCTGAGAGCCTTACACAGGCACTATGGTAGGGAATTGCCGTGCATGACTTATTGCTCACAACAACTCACAAGAAATCACTAAAATCAGCTAATAAAACATATTGCTGAGATTTATACTTGGGAACTTTTGACTCCAAAGACCTATTCTGTAGTATCCCAAAATTATATGAAGAGAACAATGCATTGATTATCAATAGCAATGCCTACTGTGAAAGTACAGGAGATCAGCCAAAATTTTGTTTTTCTCTCAGTGACTACAGTTAGGATTTATCTCTGTGTTGTCGATATAAAGTATCATAATATATAGCTAGGGCTGTTCCTCAGCTCTGCTTTCTGGAATTTCTGTAGCTAATTCCAGATCAAATCTAATTGTATGTGGTATGTACCTCAGGCATAAAGTTAGGCCAGGGAGAAATGTATACAGACTCCTTATGGGGCATTATTTCCTTCACTCTGATGTAGCATAAAGAATTTATAACCAAAAACATAGCCAGAGAACCAAAAACAAAATAAAAAAACAACAAAAAAAAGCCAGTAACTGTTTATGAACCAGTCCATGAATATTCATTCTAATCACTGTAGAGTAATCAATTACTAGCATACATAGCAAGAACAATATAAAATCTGAGGCTACAGATTGCAGACCTGAATAAATCATCAGTTTTAAATGACAAAATTAAAGGTAATGCATTTTTGTTTCTGAATAAAAAATTCATTTCGTGTTCCCGAGTTGAACAAATATATTACGGAAAAAATTACACAAAAGGCAAAATTTTGAGCTGTCTGTACCTACAAATACAGGTGAAGAAAAGCATCACCAATATTATTTGTTTAAATAGTTTGGATATTCATTACGTTGTTTGCATAAGGCTAAAAAACAAATGAAAATGTAAGTTTATCAAATTTCTTAATGTTAAATACAATGTGGTAGGCTTTTAAAAAATACACGATCATATGATTAATGGAAAGGCTTAATGGATTTTTTGGCTATTTTCTAAGTTTACCTTTCATAATATCAAGTGGTATAATGTGTTTTGGTAGTATAAATTTGTGTGATGTTTCAACTAACTGTTGGCAGAAAAATGTCAATCAAGATGAAAAGCTTCTAAAAACAAACCAGGACTATCCAAGATATAAAACAGAGTAACCATAGTAATGCTAATTTAAAATGATCACTGATTAAACATTTTTTATAATCAATGTCAGACACTTGCTGTATCTTTTTCAGAATTGCTTTAAGTTATTCATCATTTCATTATTCTAGACTTTTGACACCATTAGTGAAAGAGCTTATAAAAATAATAGAGGTAGTATGGAAGAAAACTTAGATGCGATGCTCAACAAGCCGTGTGTGTGTGTGTGTGTGTGTGTGTGTGTGTGTGTGTGTGCGCGCGCGCGCGCGCATGCGCATGCCTGCCTGCGTGCACAAGCAAACAGGTCCCACTCTAGACCTAAAATGGCTGAGTTGCAGGATGCTGTTGCTTGGAGACCAAACAGTATCTCCTCAGACACAGAGTCATCTAAACAGTGACAGATATGTCTCCTCAGCTATAGGCATAGCCAGGACAAATATTAAAGGGCATGTTTATATTTTCCAGTATTCCACAATTTTATTGTATGCCAGTTGTCACTTGCTTGATTTTATCACCGGTTAAATTTAGGCTTTAGGGGAAAGAAATCTATTATTTTGGGAAAACAAGAGGTAGAACATAGCTTCTTTCAGACTGAAAGTTCTGTTCCCCTTAAGTGTGTGTGGTGTGTCTACTCTCTTCTAGTACAACCTCCCAATTGCTATCATTCTCCCTTTCTTTCATTAAACACAAGCAGTTAATTAGCCCCAGCCTGTCCTCTCCCCTTCTCTCTTTCCCTTTTCTCAGTAGTAATGATGTCTAATTATCAACAGCAGTGGGTTCCTGCAACATCAGGTGTAAATCTCTCTCACTGACAGCAATGCCAGCTTCAAATAGCTAGAATGATTCTTAGCCTACTTGAAGATATCATTCAAATCCAGTATTTTACTTAACCAATGTAAATAAAATACTTATTTTTTGTTTCTGTGGTGATTGTATTCTTACTATTATAAAGAAAAATCAACACATTTTTAAGACATAATTTAAGATGTGGGGAAACATGATAAAAAGGGGATCTCTTATTTATTTTTTAACTCATTGAAATGATGATTGGCTGTCTCTTAGAGAAGGAGGAGCCTATAAGTCTATGTCAGGAGCAGCATAAAATTTTCATAAAGAGCAATAGAAGAGTTCATGAATTAAAAACCTCTTCAACATTTCAACACAGGCTGAATGAAGAGTAGAGCTCTTAAATACTACATGGAAACCATTATCTAAGATTATCACTTGATGGATTACATTTTCTCCCATAAATATATGTAATCTTTACAGAAAAGAGAAAAACGTGTTACTTTATTACTGACTCTGGAGATGTACTCTATATTAGATGTCTCAGCAATAATTCCTTAACAAATCTGCATTAATTTTTGAATAAAAATATAGGTATCTGAGTATGAGAATTATTGGCATCCATGTTTATTGTGGTGCCTCTATAATGGTTACAAAATTTGTTATTTAGGATTTCTAATGGTTTAAAAAGGTCACATCTGTTTATACATATAATAGATGTATCAAAATCCATGCAAGTATACTCATTGGACAGATGCAGGTGAAGGTATCAGACAGGTAAACAGAGGGACCTAAGTTTAACATGAAAGGAATAAAAAACAAGCTTCCCATGTAGCAATATTTTTAAGAACATATACAATATTATCAAATAACATCTAGGTAAATGGATCTTAAACAATTATTTTATTCATTTAATTAGCCCAATATTGCCCAAAGGATAATACATTCTTATGTTCTGAATTCCAATTTGCATTGTCGAACAATTAATTATTTTTAAAAATCAGGTTCTTAATGTTACTCACAATACAAATGAATCAAGGCACTCCATTCTCTACAACAGACTTCTGGCTCACCCAGATGTAAATAAACCAGTTCTAACCCATGCCCACCTAGTCTTCATCATTTAGTAAAGCAAGACAGTAATCTCACCATTGTTTTAGCAGTGCCACATGTTAAAGGAGAAAGCTTCATTTGTAGATAGACCTTCTAGAAACCTTCCAACAATAGCATATTTAAAAAAAAAAAAAACTTTATATGGGTTTCCATTTCAGCTTTATTCTATGTCCCTTATAAATTCCAAAACAAATACACTTCCTCCAAACAAGTACACCTAATTAATCTCGGGAAACCAGAACTGTTTTCCAAACCTAGAAGAGTGCTCCAAATAATCCTCTGAAAAACCTCTCATGCACAGATTTCCAATGCAATATACCTCCGCTGGAAGTAGAAGAATAGCTTTCAAGACATCTCCTTTCTAGCATCCTCCAGGAATATGCACCGGGCAACAGTTACCCGTGCTCAGGAAACCTCAAAGCGAGACAAACCTGCACAGGATGCCGTCTGCCCTCCCCCAGCCCTACTCCAGGCGGGTACCCACCGTAGCCAGGTGAAGAAAGCAGCCTCATGGATCTGCTCTGCGATCCCACTTGGAGCCCACAGTTCCCATCTTCTCAAAAAGGCAATCGGCGCTGCTGCCGCTCCGCCTGCCTCGGGAGGCTGAGACACTCGGGCTTCTCAGTGCCATTGCCTTGCCTGGGCTTGCAGCTTTGCGGCCACTAGACCAGAACCATTCCAGCCCGAGGAATGGACACCTACACCCTCCGGCCGAGCCCAAACCCATGTCTCTTTGTTGTTCATCGTGTAGCTACAGCTTTATTGAGAAGAAGGGAAGTGAGGACGGGAGTAGGGGCGGGGGGCAGGGCTCTCCAGGACCTTATCTACAATCTAAACCGTCACGGCCACATCTCGGGGAGCGACCGCGGCGACCGGACAGCCCCGTGTCTCCCAGGCGGCGGTCTAACAATAAAACCTGACAGTGTCCGGGGGGAAAGCCCTTCATTCATGACTAGCGCCCCATTCGGGCTTTGTACCAATAAGGAGGCACCGTAGACTATTGATCAGGATCGTCCATTATCAGAGCGTGCGGCTGGGGTTCCGGCGTGGCCTTTCTGCGCGGTGGCGAAGGCAGGACACGCGCCAGGCGCCCAGCGAAGGACATGGGACAATGGCCCGGCCCGAGGACGCGCTCCGCCGCCCAACCCGGGGATGGAAGCTCCGGGAGAGGGTCCACGAGCCAGGAGGCGAGGAGCGCCGCCGCGTCAGGCGGCGCGCTGCCGCTTTAAAATAAAGGACCACAAAGACTCCACGGTGGGGGAAACGCGCCTGGCTAATGAGAGTGGGGACGACTTGGGGAGGGGGTAGAGGAGGATGGGGGCACACGAGCCAACGGTGGCTCGCGGCTCCCCCTTTCTTCCCCCGCACTCCCCCTCCCCGCCGGGCCGCTCCGGCAGACAAATAACACAGTAAGGCGAGTCACTCACCGTGGTCTTGACTGGCACGTAGAGCACTTGCTTGGCGCCGCCGATGCCCCCGCGGACCTCGTCCGGCTGGCCCAGCTGGAAGCCCTTCGATTTCACCCAGAATTTAAATTTGGCGTTGTCCGTGGAGCTCGACTCGGAGCCGTTGAGGAGCTGGACGATCCGCTCGTATTTTTTACGGGTCACCGTCTTGGTCTTGCCTGAGTCCCCGTAAGTCCTGAGGCACCAGTCCTGGAACTGGCGGTACATGTCGCGCTCGCTCTCCATGTTCCCTACGCCCGGCCGCCGGCCGGAGGCTCCCAGCGCACTTCGCACCTGTTCACCCCGGGCTCATGAAAAATGCAGCCCCCGCCACGATGCAGGGACGCGAGGTCCCGGCCGCCGCCGGAGCCGCTCTCGGGCTGGGGAAGAAATGGGGGAGGGGAGGAGGGTCCAGTTGGGCACCAGCAATCAATGCCCTGTGCTACCAAGTCTCTGGTCCATTCGTAATTGCAACGGCTCTTGGACGCCTTTCTAGTCCTCTCAGTGGTGGGGCTCTTTAATATTGTGGGACTGAGGCCATCCCAACAACATCTGGCCCAGAAGAGCTGGGTTTTGAATAATTAAAATCCCATTCCTCAGTTCATTAAAAACCCCAATATTGACTTGGGGTGGTCCCTCGATGCCTCGCCCCGGGGCTGTGTCGGGGCTGGGCAGGGCAGGTGGAGCGCAGCGCCGCCTCCCCGCGCGCGTCCCAGCAGCCTCCCCCGCCGCCGGCCCTGCGGTCCGACAGCCGGATCTGCGCCTCTCTCGAAAGCAGCCGCCCTGCCGAGCGCCCTGGAGCCCGCGGAGGGCACCCGAGTCCCCGGGCTCTGCTTCCTCCAGGGTCCTGTCCCGCTTCGGCCTTTGCTGCGTGGGGGCGATAAGGGACTACAAAGAGAGAAAGTTCTTACCTGTCACGTTGTTAAACCTACCAAATCCTGCTACCCAGGAAAATGTTAAAGGTATTTTTAAAACGGTTTAATATGTCATTTCGTCAGGCTTGCAGGCTCAATTCCAGCCCTGCAGGTAGGTGTCGGGAGTAAGTCCCAGAATGAGCAAAGCGTTCATGGAGATTTGGCCATAGTTCTACGGTGCACACTGTGGTGCCCCAAACAGATCTCTGCTCCAGGGGGGGAGGTGGGTAAACGAAGGCAGGCCGTTGGCGGCGGGTCTTCCGGATAGTGACGGGGTCCCCGGGAAGGGTTCCTCTGGTTTCTGCTGAATTGGGTACAGGCATAGAATTAAGTTTATGATACAGAGTCTTAACACCCCTTGCATGAATTTATAGAGAGAGAGAGATCCTTTTCCTCTCGCTTGGTTACAGTTTGCAGTTCACACGGGAGGCTCCGGGTGTCTATTTTCCCCCTGCCACGTCATGGACACCCCCTTCACTGCTCAGAGTAGCCAAATGTGAGTTCCTCTGAACGATTTTCTCAAGCAAACGAGCTCTGCGGTTCCTCCATTCAGGATTCCCATCCGTCTGTTACAGAGCTGGAAACGGGGGAGTTCCCATCCTCCTCGCGCTGCTACTGCGGCCGCTCCTCTTTATTCTACTCTCTGCGGATGCCCGCGCCCGTCCCGGGAGGCGGCCGTGCCCGCAGAGCGGCCCAGCCAGTGCCCGGCGTCTGGTCAGCCTCCTAGCGCACCTTCGCCCCTCGTCGTGGCCTCAAAGACGAAAGCCCGGCATGGGAACGCGGAGTGTCCGTCCCCACGCGCCGCAGCCGGTCCCGGCACTTGCAGAATGGTCAGTGGCTCCTATTCCGCCAGGCTGAGTGTGTGCGTGTGTGTGAGCCAGGGAGCGAGGGTGTGGGGGTGCGCGGGGGGTGCACTGTGTGTGCGCGCGTATCCGGGAAGGTCTCGCGGCGGCTGGAGCCGGGACTGACAGCCCGGGCGGAGCGCGAGCAGCTCCACACACTAAACCTCTCGCCTCTCCCCTCACCCCCACCCCTCCCACTCCCCTCTCCTCCTACCCACCCCCTCCCCGGCCCCTTCCAAGCTCTCTGATTGGTCAATGGGACAAAAGTTTCTGTGGAGACGGCTGGGCGCTGACGTCACGGGCAGAATTGTCCCATTTAGGGATCCCGGGGGCAGTGCGCATGCTGCAGGCTGCAGGTTAGAGGCTGGAGGAGGTAGCAACGGGCCCGGCGGCAGCCAGGTGGCGGAAAGGAGCACTCAGCATCCAGGTGGGGGGACGACTCCAGCAGGGTTTCCATGGAGATTCCTCTGGGTCTAGCCTAAAAACAGCAGATCAGCTGACACCATTAGCTCAGGACCTAATTACTGCTTATTGGAGCAACAAATGAGGGAGAGGGCCAGCTGCAAAGGAAGAGTTGTTATCCACCCCCCCACCCCCACCTCCCGCCCCAAGCCCCTTCTCCACCTTTCTCCCCTCTCAGTTGCTCTAGAGTCCCGGGTGAATTCTCATTAACTTGCAAGATTCCTACAACAACAGCTCCCCTTCTCTAGAGGCCGCCCTGACTGCTTTTATTTTTATTTTCTTCTGTATAAAAATTTTTTTAGAATCATTTCTCCTGAGTCCTTGAATTTTTGCCCCATAAATATTAGACCAATAAAGCTCAAAGAGTCCACTGTCCAACAGAAGTCACAACTGGATCTAATCTAATACGTGTGTGTCGGTGTGTGTGTGTGTGTGTGTGTGTGTGGAGGGGGGTCACCAATTTATTGAATTGGGCATTTATCTGACACATTTTTTAAAATTTTAGTATTTTAAATACACAAATATTTGGAACAAGCAATTGAATATAAGAATCATTTGACTCACCTAAGGGTGGCATACCTCACAGGAAGAACTCTGTTAAAAGTTTCTCTTATGGCATCGGAGATAGAGGAAGATTCCAAGCCAGGAGTTCTAGATTTTACTATATACTAGCCATGTCTTTCAGATAAGATTCTGGAAGTATAGTTGGCCCAAGGGTGGTCACCTCATTCAAAAGTAAGCGGTTCTATAGACTTTATTTTCTCCTATGGTGGTAACTTAATTCACAATTTCAGAATTCTTTTTGGTAGCTCTTTCATCTGAGAAGTCATCCCATCTAAGTCTCATTCAAGTACTTTCAGACCCATAAAAACTCCAATTAAAATAACGTCTCTTTAAAACTCCTCTGCATAGTCTTTCAAACATTTTTTAAACCTTCTCTCATGTAATACATACATTTTGCATTAGCCTACAGTGCATAATACATTTGTCCCTGCAAAAAAATATATATATAATATTTTATTACATACAGTACACACTGACACTTGCCATTTTCTTTCTTTTGTTATTATTATTAGTGTGGGTCCTAACCCAATAAATTTATTTTATGATCCAACAAAGGATGACTGGCAATTTATACTTTAGAAAATTTATTTTAGATTATGAGAACTATACCCTTCCTTGTACTGTATTTATATTTTCATATGAGAATGTTTCATTGTTCAGACAGAATCTTGAATGGAAGACCCTCGAGAGTTGGTGTTTTCTTGTGTTCCAACTAACTCTGGTACAATGAGCAATGCATAGAAAGTGCTTAGTAAATACAAGGGCTGTCCAGAAAGTATCCAGCCAAGTAATATGAAAAATAGAGGCATTTTGGCTGGAGTATTTTTCAGACAGCATATATATATATATTAGTTAGTTAATAAAGGAAGGAGAAAGATTAACAACTCTTTGCAATCCCTTTGGTGGGTGTTTGAATGAATTGGTTTTTACTTAAGGAAATGCCAGGCCTTACCACATACATGTGTTAATTATATTTATGACTATACGTGATACTCCATCACGTGAAAATTAGAGCACTTTAAACATAAAGAACTCACAATACAAGCAAATATGTAATCAATTGCCAGCTGTATTAACTAAATTTGGCATACAAGAAAAAAAAATACACAAAATTAAAAGAGATCATACAAGATGTGTTCTTTTTAGGAGGAAGCAGTACAGGATTGATTACTGAAACAATATTCACATTGGATGAAAGAGACCTAGGAATATAAGGGTCAAACTCTCAGCCCTGTGGACTCTTTTGTCTCCAGAACCAAAGTATACTCTATTCTATACTTGTACTTATTACAGATTGCACAGGCTGAGACAACATCTTTTATCATACCTTGCCCCACTAAAAGCATAAGCACCTGACAAAATCTAAAATCTGTTTCAGAACTTACTTTGGCTATATTTCCCTCCTTTACTTTTAACTTCTCTGGAGTCAGCTCTTCCCAGCTCCACCTGGAGGGTTATACTGAACCTTTCCTTCAGCTATATGATTCATTTGAACTGGCTTCCTGGGGTTTAATTTGACATTTTTCAAGATGCTAACTTCAAAATTTCCTCTCTACAGAGTATCTCTTTTCAAGAATCGACTCTTCCCACATACACACCCCCACCCCCAATATCTGAATACAAATCCCTAACCCCATTCCAGGGTCCTGGCTGCTATTTATAGGTAAAGGAAGTCAGAAATTGTTATATCAGGAAATTATATTTTAATTAAAGATTATCCAAATTTTGACGTATAATCAACATGATTATGAAAGTAAAATGTCTCACAACTTCATGGTCAGCTTGTATATGCCAAACAAAAATCTGAAAATCTTGCATTTTAATATCAATCACAAATATTCATATAATATGAGCTATTCATCAACAAAATGTTACAGTGTAAATGATGTATAGTCTGTAATCACAAAACAGGCCTCAAAGAATAAACAAGCTTTCATTCATCCATCCATTTAACTATGCTTTCATTCAACAAATATTTACTCTGTAATTTACCACTTACTCTGATAGGCTCTAGGGTTAAAGTGGTAAGGCAGATGTATATATGCATATACACAGCCCTCATCTAATGGAACTTAATTTTTTTCTAAGGAAAAGAGATGATAAACAAGGAAATAATTGGTGCTTAAGGTAAGTGCTTGGGGTTCCCCGGTGGTGCAGTGGCTAGGCTTTGGCACTCTCATCGCCACAGCCTGGGTTCGATTCCTGGCCAGGGAACCAACCAAAAAAAATAAATAAATAAAATAATAATAATGAAAGATAAGTGCTATGTTCTTTGATTAGGTAACATTTATCATGAGACCTGAAAGACAGTAAAGGTGTCAACTACACAAAGACCTGGGAAGGAACTATAGTCACAGCCCAAAGGTCCTAAGGCAAGAGTTTTAGGCATGTTTAAGGAATAAAAAGGTGGCCAGTGCAAACGGAGCTCATTGAGCCTGAAAAAGAAAGGTAGGGTATGAGGTCTGAATAGTCTTCTGCACCCAGATCTGGTAGGGCAGCGTTCTCCATGATAGGGAGTTTGCATTTTATCATTGGTTCAATAGAAAAGCAATACAGGATTTAAAAAATGAGAATGACATAATATGAAATGCATTTTTGTAAGTTTCACTAGCCACTTAAAGGTGAAAAGAATATAAGGGGGCAAGCATGGAAGCAAGAAGACCAGTTAAGAAGCTTGTAGTAATTGTAGTAACTTAGGTGAAGTGTTATGGTGATTGATTAGAAGGTAATGATCAAAGTAAGGGGAGAGAAGTGATGGATTGAAGATATGTTTTAAGTATAGAAGAAGGCTTCCCATGGATTGCATGTGGCACCTGAGAGAAAAGACTGGGTCAAGGATGACCATATGTCTTACAGCTTTTAGCAGTATGGCTAGCAAGGCCATTGATTTAGAGAGGGGAGTTGGAAGGAGAAACAGATTGGGAGTTGGAGGCTGAGGTAGGAGCAGAAGCAGGTTGGGTGGAGAGGCAGGAAGAAAGAATTTAATTTCAGAGAAGTTAAATTTGAAATACCAGGAGAGTTGTTCATGAAGACATTTGAATATAGAAGTTAGAAGTACAGAGAAAAGTCTGGGCTGGAAATATAAATATGGGGAATTTAAAGCCATAGGAATGAATCACATCATCTCTACCCACATTCCTCCATCCCTTAAAAGGGAAAACCTCCATCTTTTGATATTGATTTGTGTATACACTAATACCCTATGACTAAAATAGAATGTTGCACTGAACAGCATAAGTTGGCTGCTATTGGTATAACACTGAATGGGAAAGCCTCAGAAAGAATAAGGCCATTTGGATCAATCCTTGACTCGACCTAAACATACAGTGAGTTCCAAAAATTTACATGGTCTTAAAATAATTTAAAATTTAAAAAGGAAAAAGTGAAAGCTTTGGCTAGACCTATTCTAGATTAGACTATTACCTGGAGGCATGTAAAACTAGGAATCTAAAATTCGAGGATGGGCTCAGCAAATCTGTCATTAAAGGGATCAAATAATGACTGTCTAATGAGTTGAGTCAGTAAGAGAATTTGAGTCCTTTTAGGTAGAGAAGAAATTGTATTGGATTGTACATCCTACTTTGAAACTGGGAAGTACTCATCATTTTTAAACATTGAGATGCTTAACAATCTATTAATAACTCTTTCAAGCAAAGGGAACTTGTAAAGAAAGCAATGGGCAAATCAATCAGCAACTTGATTTCTATATAGTATGGTAACTTTTCAAAATACAACAGAAAAAAACAGAAAAGAACAAATGTATAGCTCATGCAGAGAGGGAAATTTGGGACTATATAAACAATGTCATAAATCTGATTTTATTAGTTGACTTCCATTCTATTAACTCTTCTCTCAAATGAGTTTTAAAATGATCCTATCTTTAGTATGCTGTAGCTACCCATTCATTCAGGAAAGAAATAATTTTGAGAGAGTTTAAATATTGTCCTGATCTTTATGGCTGTCATTACTAAGACACAGAAAACATTTCTTTTTATTTGTAAGCTATAATATCAGTATCTTTATGCCATCTTTTAACCAAAAGGAAAGAAATTAGAAATTTAATATTTGTGGTTTGGTTCCAAATTAACTGATACTTTTTTTTGTATAACCATCAATAAATACGATGTATTGGTCAGAAGTTAATTTCCATAAATACTTAGGTGTACAAACTAAGAGTAAATTAGATTTGACAATCCAGTGGATTTGCTAAATTTCTCTTTAATTTCTACCTTTAACATGTTTCTTTATATGAACAAGTCCATAGGACAGCCAGTTCCTGAATTTTGACAACCACATATGGAGTCATTCTACATTCATCCACTCAACATTTATATCTAGCTGTTATAACTATGATAAAGTCCAAAGTTAACAGTCTGGTATTCATATCCCTTGTAATAAAGAAGAAAATACATTTTTTTCTCGCCCCAAATATTGCTTTATTTCCCACTAGCCATATGGCTTATCTTTTCTTCCAAAATATATGTCTTAAAACAGTAATCCACATATTCATCTTCAACTCAGTGGACAGTACCATTGTGGAATTTCTATTATTTTTTAGAATCGTTATTTTGTCATAAAAAATAACTCTTTTGAGGAGAGGGAGCAACCTACCTCTGTTCAATTTACATTGTACTTTTTCAATTTCTAACTTTTATTTTGATTTCTGTTGAGTGAGCCAATTAATATCATAATCATGTAGCCCTTATATCTTAACTATAATATATTATTATTCAATGTAGGACATTTGTAAGATACAAATGATAAGAACAGACATAGCAATTTCTTGGTGACTCTAGGAATAGCTTTCACAGGGGAGCCAGTTGAGTTCAAACATCAGAATCTGAAAATTAGCTGTAACAATGCTAAAATACTGGGATGTGTTTTTTGTTTTTGTTTTTTAAAGGGAAGCTGAAGGAATAACTTCTGCTAGTTTCACTGGGACTATAGTAATACACATTGAAAAGCAAGGCAGAAAAAACATTTTAGATTTTCTTTTTTTTTCTTCTAAAATGTGCATCTCCCAAGTCTGTAGGAAACTCTTTAATTAGGCTTCTTGATCAATGAACAGAGTAACTATTTAGAGTTTTCAAACATTTAAGTTATTTTCATAGCTCTATTGAGTTTTGGAAATGAGACATAATTTCTTAAAAATGAAATATTCGTCTTACATACAAAAATACCTCTTAGGCAATTCAACTGAAACTGTCCAATTCAGTGATCCTGCTAGCCTGGAATAGTATAGCCCCAACGTGGGGGTTGACACACTTCCATTTATCTCAATGAATTGTGAATTCTAGATTGAACTAATCTTCAAGGCAGAGTTTTACAATTTGTGCATGAGACACAAATTGCTTACCATATCATGCAGCATAATTTATTAAGAACAACCTCACTAGGTACAACGAAGCTATGAGCCAATACAACCTTTAATTTAGTCATTAATTTATAATTTGGTATGATAATGGGAACAAACCTCCACGTAGCATCTCCTTGAGGATCAGTGATAGAGAATGGTTTACAAAGACAGCTATGTTTCTGAGTATATTTATGTGCATATATGTTCTTGTAGAAACACAAATATACATGAATTTTGAAGCAACAATTATCCTTGAAATATCAAGATTTCTTTAACTCAAATAAAATCATCTGAGCACACAATTTTATTAGAGTATCAAACTTACTAATCCCAAGTACAATGAAGTGATTTCAAGCCTTATACCTTTTTTGTCTCAAAATAGACATATAACCATTATTGTCTAAAATATCAGAAAACTGTGTGATTTAATAGTATCAATCAGTTAATGAATATATATAAAGTGATGATATTGGCTCACTTTTTTATGAAAGGCATTGTTTTGATTTATACATTTTAAGGATAAAATTAATATAGATTTCTGCTTCTAGTGCTATGGCTGACTAGAGACTCTAACAGTTTTTGTTTTTGTTTTTTCTTCTGTGTTTTTAAGAAATCAACTCAAGGATGCAGAGTGAGTATCTTTGATTGCATCGCTGGGCTCAAAGGACATGGAAAAAATATCTCACTTCCCCTGCTCTAAAAAATCCCTTTAAATACTGATCAGTGAGCAGCGAACACACCAAAGGAGTTAAAGTATCTTATAAGAAAAATCATTCAACATTACAGTAGGAAGACTGAGCATTGTATTGACAGCACAGTGCTGGATCTGTGCCTGAAACACCTGTATTAAGCCAGAGACCCTTGAATGGTGCTAAAATAGTTACAAGGTTGGCCTTGCCTCCTAGCTCATAGTAAGGTAAATATAAATTCTCTGTAGAGGAAAACATCTACAATTTGAGTAGTCAGGTTTGTTTCAGATTAAGATCAACCAAATATGAGCATACAATTAGAAATGTCCAACAACAAAAAGAAAACCAACTATCATCTATAAAAGCCAACCAAGTAACAAGAACAAAACCAAACCACCAAAGATTTCATTAAAAAACAGGTAAAATTAATCTATGGTAGTAGAAGTCAGTATAGTGGTTCTTCTGGTTGTAGTGACTGGTAGAGGACACTAAGAGGGTTTCTAAAATTATAGCAAAATTCTGTTTCCTAATCTGTATGCTAATTATACTTTGTGAAAATCCATTGAGTTATATACTTATTATTAGTGCAGTTTTCCCCACGTATACTAATCTTCAATTAAATAGTTTACATTTGAAAAGCAATAAACATACAAACTCTGCAGAGCAACTACTAACAATATTTTTTAAAGTATAATCAATATTCTGAGACAGGTGGTAAAATAGGATCATGGAGAATACTCAAACCTGGAGAACATGGAGAAAGATGGAAGAAAAAGAGACAAGGAACACAACAATTAGAAAAAGAAAACCAGATACTAACATGATAGATATTAATCCAATGATATCAGTATGAGAACTTTAAATGTGAATGCTCTAACTATGACAATTAAAGGTAGAGATTTTCAGAGAGGATAATAAAACAAGCTACAACAATATATTTTATACAAGAAACTCAGTTTAAATATAAAAATTTATATAGATTAAATGTTAAGGAATAGAGAAAGCTATACCATGTTACAGTAATCAAAATGGTCTACTATATTAACTTCAAACAAGGATACTTTATAAAATAAAAAGGGGTATATATAATGATAAAGTGATTCATTTTTCAGTTACAAATACCAATTCTTATTAATGCATATGCACCTAACATCAAAATATATCAGGCAAAAACTGATAAAATTCCAAGAAGAAATAAATCCACCACAATAGTTGAGACTTCAACAGCTTTCTACCAGTATTGATAGCTAAAGCAAGCAGTAAATCAATGAGGATAGAGATGATCTGAACAGAACAATCAATCAACTTGTCTAGGAGACACAGAACACTCCATCCAACAACAGCACATTCTTCTTAATGTCACATGGGACAGTTACCACACTCTGGACCAAATAACAAAACTTACAAATTTATAAGAATATAAATTATACAAAGTATGTCCTCAGACTTTATGGAATGAAATTAATAATCAATAACAGAAAATATACCTTAAAAATGTCTCCAAGTTTTGGAGATTAAACAAAACACATAAATAATGTATGGGTTAAAGAGAAAGTCTTGAGAGAAATTTAAAAAATATTCTTCATTAAATGGAAATGAAAACACATCCTATTAAAAATTTGTGGGATGCTGCAAAAGCCGTGCTTAGAGGGAAATGTATATGATATATTTATATATTAGAAAAAATAAAAATCTAAAAGCAGTAACCTACCTTCCACTATAAGACCACTAAGGAAAATGAGCAAAATAAGCCAAAATAAGAAGAAGAAAAGAAACAATACAAAATTAGAGAAGAAATCAATGAAACTGAAAATAGGAAAACTAGAGAAAATCAACAAAACCAAGAACTGGTTCTTTGAAAAACACACTAAGAGCAATAAACTTCTAACAGACTAACCAAGGAAAAAGAGAGAATATATACATTACCAAATTCAGAAATAAAAGTTCATTACAACTTATCATACATTAAAAAGATAATAAGAGAATATTTTTCACATTTAATATGTCTTCACATTTAATAACTTAGTTAAAATAACCAATTCCTTGAATAATAAACACTACCAAAACTCACACTAGGAAATGTGAATAATTTCAATATTACATCTAATCTATTAAAGAAATTGAATCAATAATTAATAACCTTCCAAAAAAGAAAACACCTAGCCCAGAATGTTTCACTGACAAATTCTACTATTTAAGAAGGAAATTATGCTATTGTACAATCTTTTCTAAAAACTGGAAGCAGAGGGAACAGTACCTAACTCACACAAGACCATCATTACCTTAATACCAAAACTAGATAAAGATACATCAGGAAAGAAATATTACAGACCAATATCTCTTATAAACAGAGATGTAAGTTTTCTCAATAAAACATTAGCAAATCACATAAAACAATATATATAAACATTATACACCCTTCATCTGGGATTTACTTCAGATAAAGAAGTTTGGTACAACATTTAAAAATCGATCACTATTAACCACACCAAGAGGCTAAAAAACCATATGACCATATCACTTAACAAAGATTAAAGCATTTGACAAAATCCAGCACCACTGATGATAACATTCTCAGCTAAATAGGAGTAAAGAAACTTTTTTAGGTTGATAAGGAACATCCACAAAACCCCTAAAGCTAACATCATATTTAATGAAGAGAAACTAGTTCCTAAATACTTTGGGACAAGGATGGAATTGTCCAACCGCACCATTCATATTCAGCATCGTATTATAAGTCCAGTGTGATAAAATGAAGAAAGAAAGAAGGAATGGGGAGAAAGGAAAGGAGGGAAGGAGGAAAGAAAAGAAAAAGTACACAGATTGGGAAGGAAGAAATTTGTTTCATAAAGGAAATGATGGTCTATATAGAAAACCATAAATAATCTACAAATCAAAACTCCTGGAACCAATAAGCAATTATAGCAAGATTGCAAGATACAAGGTGAATTGCTGCTATAAAATAGCAATGATCCCTTATAATTTGAAATTTAATAACATTTGCAATAACACCAAAAATCTCTGAAATATTTAGGCATAAGTCTGAAATAAAATGTACAGGATCTATATGCAGGAAAGTACAAAACAGTTATTTTGTAGAAATTAACAAATTAATTCTAAAATTTATATAGAAAAACAAAAGATCTAGAATAGCCAACAGTATAATAAAGGAGAAAGAACACACAAGACCCAACTTCAAAACTTACATAAAGCCACAATAATCAAAACAGCATGGTATTGGCATACAAACCAGAGCAGACTGTAGACATAAAAGTGAAAACAAATGAAAAATCATCATTATCATCATCATCACAAAACAATAATCAATATTCTATGTCTACAATGTATTCCACAAAAGCTCTCTTAAGGATGAAAGATGATCATACCAAAGCATCATGATGAAAGGTCAATGCCTGAGTCATAATTAAGCTTGCCATTGTAAAATACTCACTGAACAATCCCCATGTCCTTGCTACTATTTAGAATTTTCACCTAAGGTCTGTTTCAAGCCTTTGCAGAATGAAAGGCAAAACCTGTATCTCAGATTACTGGGAGTTAGAATGAGTCGCCAAAGGAAAAGAGAAACTTCTCTAGAAGAAGCTCTTAAGTTTATTAAAACAATGAGGGATTTTTCAGATGTATGCTATCATGCATATATCCTGAAAATGTTAATGCATTACTCCCCAATGTGAACTGAACTCATCTGAATAGGTGGGTGTAAGAGTTGACACTTATTTTCAGTCTACCATTATATTCTATATATCTATATAAAATATTATATATAATGTTAATATACAGGGTCCAGCAGAAGTAACACCCTTAAGTAGTTAAAATATTGTTGTTATGTTACAGAATTACATGCTTATGGATTTGTTGTAAAAGATTTGGTATAGATTCCTAGCTCATAAAAAGGGTGTTATTTCAGCTGAACCCTGTATTATATATGAGGTAATACAATTAATTTTGTGAACTTATCCTAGAAAAAGTGCTACATACTTCATTACTAAATATCACTACAGTCACCTTTCAAGTACTCTCCTTGGGAAGCTATGCACTGACACCAGCACCTAGTTCATCCTTCAAAACACTTTTGGAACTCTTTTTCTGGAATGGCCATCAAAGATGTCATCATACCCAAAATCTGACAATTAAGTTCACAAACTTGCCGCTGTGTGCTTACATTGGTAGCACTGTACAAACAACTTGGTAATGTTTCATAAACTTGGTAAATCTATGTCTCACAGCTGAGTTCATTTTGATGTGTGGCAGTATCTTGCTGAATGGTGTTCATTATTGTTGCCTGTTTTTTTGTGTGCAGTCACGAGAAGGTTGGAGCTTGAATTAGAACAATGAACAAACATTACATTTCTCATTAAACTTGGCAAGAGTGGAAGTTAAATCAGGGACATGTAAGTCCAAGTTTATGGGGATAATGCCATGAAGAAAACGGCAGTGTACAAATGGATTAAACATTTTTCTGAGGGGAGAGAATGCATCACTGAAGAAGAGAGGTCAGTGTGGAGAGTAAGGAGCAGAACTGAGTTGCAAAAATTTATCAAATTGTGTGTCAGAATCCTCAGCTGACTGTGAGAAGCACAGCAGACCAAGTAGACATCGAAAGAGAAACAGCTGGGAAAATCTTAACTGAAAATCTTGGCATGAGAAAGATGTGCGCAGAAATGGTCCCGAAGGAGCTCACTGATGAACAAAAGCAAAGGAGAGTCAAAGTCTGCCAAGACCTTTTGGAGAGGTAAGATGATGTTTTGGGCTGTGTTGCCACTGGTGATGAAACATGAGTGTACCAATACAACCCTGAAATAAAGCATCAAAATGCACAATGGAAGTCTGGCAATTACCCATGACCAAAAATATTCCATCAGTCCAAATCAAGAGTCAAAACGATGTTGCTAACTTTTTTTGATATCACAGGGGATTGTTCCTTAAGAAATTGTACCAAATGGACAAAAAAATCAACCAAATTTACCATTAATATTTGGAAGTGCTGAAAAGGCTGCATGAAAAGACGAAAATGACCAGAACTTTTTGCCAACCACTTGTGGCTCTTGCAAGATGACAATGCACCAGCTCACACGGCACTGTCTGTGTGAGGGAGTTTTTAGCCAGTAAGCAAATAACTATATTGGAACTCCTTCCCTACTCACCTGATCTGGCCCTGACTTTTTTCTTTACCTGAAGATAAAGGAAATATTAAAAGGAACACATTTTGATGACATTCAGGACATCGAGAGTAATACAATGACAGCTCTGATGGCCATTCCAGAAAAAGAGTTCCAAAATTACTTTGAAGGGTCAACTAGGTGCTGGCATTGGTGCATAGCTTCCCAAGGACAGTACTTCAAAGGTGACTGTAGTGATTTTAAGCAATAAGGTATATAGCACTTTTTCTAGGATGAGTTCACAAACTTAATTGTCGGAGCATATATTTGTATATATGTATGTATATTTGTATATATGTAAATATTACATGTATATGTATACCTTATAATAAAATATTATATATAATGTTAATACATGTTATATACCATATCCATATGTACTACACAGTCAGTCCCTACTGCTTTCATTCTTGTCCTGAACTGTCATATTCTGGATTCTGATATACAGAATCATCAATTTGGATTTAGGGAAATCCTTTGCCTTCTAAAGAGTTTGGTGGTTAAAATCTCAGGGATTATTTGGAGCTGTTTCTGCACAGACTCCACCATCTTAAATTAGAAATCAATAACAGAAAGATAGCACCTAAATAAAAATATTTAGATGTAACTCTAACAAAACAAAATCTATATGTGGAAATCTACAAAATTCTGATGAAAGTAATCAAAGAATATCTTAAAAAATGGAATGGTATCCCATGTTCATATATTGGAAAACTCAATATTTTTAAAATGTCGGTTCTTTGCAACTTGATCTATAGACTCTATGCAATCCTGATCAAAGTCCCCATAAGCTATTTTGTAGATATCAACAAGCTGATCCTAAAATTTATGAGTGAAGTTGAAAAACTAGAATAACCAATCAATACTGAAGAAGAACAAAGTTGGAGGACTGACATTATCATTTAATGCTACAGTAATCAAGGCAGCGAGCCATTGGTGGAAGAATAGACACAAAGATCAATGGAACAAAACATACAGCCCAGAGATAGACCCAAACAAAATCAAACCAACTGATTTTTATGAAGTTGCAAAGACAACCCAATGGGGAAAGGTTGTCCTTTTTAAGAGTGGGGCTGGAACAATTGGATGTCCATACATATCAACATGAATGTCAACATAGACCTTATAGTTTATACAAAAATTAATTCCAAATGTTCCATTCCCACTGTCATTCTGTTATTGATTTATAACTTAATACCATGTGGTCTGAGGACATACTCTGTATGATTTTTATACTTCTAAAATTCTCCAGCATGTGGTCTATGAGTATTTTGGTAAATGTTCCATCTGAGCTTGGGGAATGTACATTCTGCTGTTGTTGGATGGAGAATTCTATAAATGTCATTTAGATCCAGATGATTGATAATGTTTTGCAGGTCATTTATATCCTTAGTGATTTATGCCTGCTCTATCAATTACTGAGAGAAGGATGTTGAAGTATTCATCAATAACAGTGGATCTATTTTTTCCTTCAATTCTCTCAGTTTCAGCTTCATGTATTTGGAGACTCTTGTTAGCTGCATACATGTTAGTGGTTATTATGTATTCTTAGGAAATTGATCTCTTTACTAGTACGTAATGCCCCTCGTTAGGTCTCACATTTTTTGCTTTGATGTATTGTCTAAAATTAATATTTACATTTCAGCTTTCTTTTGATTTGTGTTAGAGTGGTATATGAGTATATTTCCCCATCTATTTGTTTATTCTATCTGAGCCTTTATCTTTAAAGTGAGTTTCTTGTATATAACATATAGCTAAATCTTGCTTTCTTATGCATTCTGACAATTTACATCTTTTGATTGATATATTTGTATATTCACACTTGAAATGATTAATTACATAGTTGGATTAAAATCTACCATGTTTTTGTTTTCTATTCATTCATTGCATTTGTTTTTTGTTTCTTCCCCCATCTCTCTTTCTGCCTTCTTTAGTTCTAATGAAGAATTTTATGATTCCAGTTTAATTACTCTTTTAATGTACTAGTTAGGCTTTTTAAAAAAATTTTAATTGGTGCCGTAGTATTTACAATATGCATTTTAAACTAATACAAGTCTACCATTAAAGAAGACTATACAATTTCATGTTTAATTCAAGTATCTTGGTATCTTATAACTGAGTATCACCAATTTCTCCCTCCAATTGTTTGTGGCATTGTTGTCATTCATTTATAGTATCCATATGCTATAATAATTCAATAAATTCTTGCTATTACTATTATTGCTTTAAATGGTATTTATCTTCCAGATCAATTGAAATAAGACAAAGAAAATATTTCATTTTACCTTCATTTGTTCCTGCTCTAACACTCTTTATATAAATCTGAATTTCTGATCTAGATCATTTTCTTGCTATGTGAAAAGTTTCTTTAAACAGTTTTTACAAAGAAATGTCTACTGGTGATATATTTCCTCAGTTTTTGTTTATCTGAGAAAGTCTTTCTGTCTCCCTTACTTTTGATTGGCAATTTGGCTGGATACAGAATTCTAGGTCGGCAGATATTTTACTTTTCACATTTGAAAATTTCTATTTCTCTATGGTCTTCTGGCTTGCTTGATTCTTAACAAGATGTTTGCTATAATTCTTATCCCTGTTACTCTTTAGATAAGGTACGTTTCAAGACATTCACTTAGCCTTTCACTTTTGCAGTTTGAATATGATTTGCTTAGCTGTGTATGGGTGTGTCTGTCTGTTTGTTTGTTTGTTTGTTACATTTATTCCACTTGGGTGTTCTCTGAGCTTTCTTCTTCTGGAATTTGTGGTTTGTTGATTCTATTGACATATATTCAAGCTCAGTGATTCTTTCCTTGATATGTCCAGTCTATTCATGATTCACAAAGGCCTTCTTCATTTTTGGTACGGTATTTTGATTTCTAATATTTCCTGTGTACCCTTCCTAGAGGTTCCATCTCTCTGCTTACATTTATCTTTTTGCAGGTTTTCTATTTTTTTCCATTAGCACACTTAACATGTTCATCATAGTTATATTAATTTCTTATCTGATAATTCTAACATGTTTGTCATATCTAAGTCTGGTTTTAATGATTGCATTGACTCTTCAGGATGCATTTTTTTCTCTTGTCTTTTGGTATCACTTTCAGTCTTTTACTAAAAGCTGGACCTGTTATATCAGGTAATAGCAATTGAGGTAAATAAGTTTCCTATTAATGTGAGGATTTATGCGCATTGGGTCAGACTCAGGCTGTTTTTTGTTTGATGTAGCTATGGGTATCATTGGCCTCACAGTCCTCTTTTGTCCTTGTTTTTGTCTCTTCTTTTGACTTTGGTCTTCCCTAAGTACTACTACTCCCCAGACATAGTCTGTATGCAGTTCTCTCAGTTATAATTACTGTCATTATACTGGATCCATAAGCATCATAGGGGGCATGTATTTTAATTATATCTCAACATTTTACTCAGCCTCTATCTTAAGGCTGTGATCATCAAAAGTGTTCTCTAGTGGTATAACTTTCTATTTCTTCTTTCCACTGTCTCCCTTTCCAGACTACAGCATTCTCAAACTATTTCCTTGAAGCTCTGACCCCTATTGACTGCTTTTCCCCCTTTAGGTGAGACAGGAAGGCTGGAAATACTCTTCACCCAGCTAGGAGAAGGCTCTAGCAGAGTGCTTTACCTTCAAGGGTAGGACGTAATTCACAATGATTACTCTTCCTCATTCCCTGCCAGAGCTTTGAGGATATCTTTCTTAGATCTTTACCTTGAGAATATGGTGAGATTCTTACCAGGAAGAGTGTGGAGATCTCCTAAGACAACGGTCCCCATGACTTTCTCACTCTGATACTAGTCCATACTCAGACTTCAGCAAGTCATCAATTTACCATTGAAGTGTTTCTATCACCTTATAATTCCAGTGACTTCTGTTCCAATTGGCAAATCTTGTCTGTATCTGGCTGGATATGTTTGTCTTTCCAAATTTCAGGCTGGCCGTTTGTCCTGCAGCCTCCATGTTTTGATGGGTCCAACAAAAGTCAGATCTTCAGTTGTTCCAGCTTTGTTTTTTATAAGGTCAGGACTGATAATTTTTAAATACTTTACATATCAGACTTTGTCCTAACCCATTCAAGAAGTGATAATAGAATACTATAGACAGGGTAGCTTATAAACAACAAACCTTTATTTCTCACAGTTTGGAGGCAGGTAGTCCAAGATCTATGTGCCAGCGTGGTCACACTCTCTTGCGAGCCCTCCTTCTGGTTCATAGCTAACACCTTCTTGCTGTGTTCTTACATGGTGGAGGAGGCTAGGAACCTCTTTCGAGTCTCTCATAAGGCACTAATCTCATTCATGAAAGTTTCATTCTGATGATTTAAGCACTCCTCAAAGGTCCCACTTACTAATACCATGACATTAAGCATTAAAATTTCAAGGTCACCATGAAGATAGTTTGTAGTTTTGCAACATGTATATTCTGGATTCTCAACTAGTTTAAAATGGAGTTAAGATAAACCTTTTTATTGGTCTTTATATGTAACTATACACACTAGAACAGTAGAGATGGAGTGATACATTAACTCTAAAATTTCAAGCTACTGTCTAGATCAGTGTTTGTCAAAGTGTGGTCCCAGGATTTGTAGTAGCAGGCCTTTCCTGGAACCTTATTAGAAATACAAATTCTTAAACCCATACCTAATGAATCAAAAACTCAGGATGGCAGATCCAAAAAAAATCTTCATTTTGACACAGGCCCTCCAAGTGCTTCTGATACTATCTCAAATTTGAAAATCAATGATCAACACTAAATAATAATTGCATTGTAATGAGAATACAGTTATAATTTTATTTTAAAATTGTTAGCTTTGTACCTTTTGTAAAAAAAAGAAAAAGTTATTCAATTAGTCACTATCAATGGCTCTGTTACTCTGGAGATTAATTTAAGCTGTCACAAAATGAGTTCCCAAAATCATACAAGGTTTGAATGTGTGAAAATAGAATGGCAAATTTATAAGTTTTCTGTCTTACTGGGATTGCAAGGGAAATTTTCATTTTACCAGGTAAAATGTTTCTTAATTAAAATATTTTTAAACAATTTCCTACCTGCAAAAACAGTATAAAAAATTTTAGTGTTAACTTTCATCCAGCTACCTCAGCAGTTAACACTTTATATAACTACAGTGCAGTGATCAAAACTAAGAAATTGAAACTACTTTTAAATAATCTGCAAACCTTTTTCAAATTTCACCAGATGTCCCATTAATGTCCTTCTAATCCAAGATATCACCCAGGATTGTACACTGAAGTTAGTTGTCATATCTATTCAATTGCCTCTAATCTTTGACAAACTCTTCATGGGCTTCTGATACTATCTCGTTTGAAAACCACTGATCAATGCTAAATTATAATTGCAATTATAACTAGAATACAATTATAATTTATTTAGTTGTCTGTTAGCTTTGTCCTTTATTTCCTTTTTTCATGACCTTGAAACTTTTGAATTGTCCAGGTCAGCCAGTTATTTATCTCCTTCAATTTAGGTGTCTATTTTCTTGTGATGTGATTAAATTCAAGTTATATATTTTTGACATGGAAATTATATTATGCCCTTCTCAGTGAATTATATCAATATATTACTGGAGCTATTACCTTTGAACATTTGGCTACAGTGATGTTTGCCAGGTTTATTCATTGTATATTTACTAATTTTCCCTTTATATTACATTAAGTATCTTATGGGAGAATACTTTTAATTTATGGATATATTCCATTTCTCATGATATTTGTCTTATTAATTTTAGAACCCCCTGGTGATTCTTCCCTGAAACAATTATTACTGTGGTCTTCATCAAGTAATATTATTTTTTAATTTCATCAGTTCTTCTTCACTTGTTAATTGAAATTCTATTATAATAAAGAGCTACTCTTTACTTTCCTTTAATTTTGTATTAAATTATTTATTTATACCAGTATAAGGTCATAAAAACTTATATTAACTTATAGGTTATACACCATCAATATCATTATTTATTTTTTGCTCAAATTGTCTCAGATGCATCCACTAAGAACTTGAATTTAGCTCCAGTACCCTTTCAACATTCTGTCATAGTTTTTTGAGTATTTGCTTACTTTCTGACATCAGACATTATTCTAGGTTCATTTTGTACTTTTGTACTTCCAATTCTGGAATCAATGTTTTTCCTAAAAACACTAGCTCATTTTATTACAGAATAATATTTAGAAACTAAGATCTGAACATTAGGTGTGTTCATTGCTACTAAGTTGGCCATCTTCTAAGCCTACTCAATGGAAAGAGTTCATAAATATATGGATACACATTTGCATACATCCCTGTCTATGTCTATGTCTCCATCTACCTATCTATCTCTCTATATAAAATCATTGATAATACTAATGCCTCTACTTTCAATCCAGCACCATATAATTCATTCTAACTGTACTCCTTTGTAAAAAGAGGTATTATAACTACACTCCATGAAAAATAAAAAATAAGCTTGACTGTCATTATCCACAATATATTTATTTACTGAGTCCCAGATCACATATAAAACAGTTTCAGAATTGCTAACACATATCTCTGTGGATAATAAATTACAGTCTAAAGTAGAGTATTTGCGTGCAGTCCATTTGGAAGACTATATTGTAAAGTCTTGAATGTTTTGCATTTAGATAATTATATATTTTCAGAATTGTGTACTGTTATTTAACACATAGTTGAACATCTTCATCCCAATAAGCATCCATCCAGATCTAAAATTTTCCACTTTTATACCTAATTATTTTCAATTGTATGAAATTATGTATCCTACACTTCTCATATTATTGAAGAGTTCTTTATTTCTCTAATTTTCTCTTGCATTTTTATTTAGAAAAAAGAACAGATTGTAATAGTATATAAATGCCACAAGAGCAGGAATTCTGTTTCTTTGTTTTTTTTAAATTTTATTTTATTTTTCTCTGTAGCCTTAGTGTCTAAAACAGGACTTGACATAATAGCACTCAGAAGATTTTGTTAACTAGAGCATTCAAATAATTACACAAGCATTTGTATAATAACATTAGCAATTGTACAAATTAAGCTGTTGGTGAACACACAATCACCACTAGGTGACAGTATAAAACATTTACATCTTAACTAATGTCAAATGTTCAAAATTAGCCCATGGAAGAAAAGTTAGGGATGTCACTGTGTAATGCACATAGCTTGACTTCTGATAATCTAGTGGTACCTACGTAAGAAAAATATTAAATCAAATATACAAGCCTGTCAAGTGTTCATCTGTGATAATACAACAAGTATTTGGGAGATAGTAGTTATGCTAGAAAAAAAAATAATGGATTGGGCCTCAGAGAACTTTGTCTTTAGTATTGGTGGACAGGTGATGTGCAGTAGGAAAAGCAGGGCATGAGGTAGTAACTGCTAAAGCCACAGGGACAGTATTAAGGTGTGCATTAACCAAGGAAAACTTGAGGATTTTTATGTTGAATAAAGTTGTATGTCATTGCCAACTTGAACAATAAAGCACATGTAGGGAATATTGGTACTATTGACTCTTTTTTAAGAAATGAGGATACTGAGATGAATGCTTATCTTATGTCACACCACTATTATGATTCCAGAATTTCTTCTTTTTTTTTTCCTCACTATTTAAACCACCTTGTGGCTCCTAAATCCTAAAAATACTGAATTTGAAATTGTGCCTAAAATTGCCCCCACATTGGGCTTTTAAAACTCCTAGGAAAACCAGACTAGTAGCTGATTTTGTTTTGATTTAAAATTATGTGTGAAGTTATTTTTGCTTACAAATGTTGCCTCTTTCACAATTATGTGAATTATAATACACGAATTTCATTTTCACCTTTTAATAAATAAGACTTCTTACAGCTGGTCACTGTTCGCAATGACCAATTAAAAACACAAGGCTAAAACTAAAATATTCTTTCACCTCAAGTGTTTCATCTTGGTGGGAACACAGAATCTATTTGAATAAAGTGTGTTCACCCTAGAATTCTACTTACCAGATATTCATTCCTGTAGAGAAGAGATGACTTCACAGCTATTTGGAACATCTTTCCTTTGAAGATAATAAGATGCCTGTGCTGAATAATAATGAAAAGAGATATAAAACACATAAAGTATACTGTTTAGATTTATTGTATACCATTAGTTTAAAGTAGTACTGATTATTTTAAGAAAGTTAACCACTTACAAATTAAATATGATTTTAATTAAATAACTGTAAGAGTCACAGACTAATTGGCAGGCAAGATTTGAAGTAGAAAATAACTAGAAATTCATTATTTTAGGCCCTTTACTCTAAAAACTCAGTGTGTTTGTCTTAACTAAGGTTTTTGGATATCATTAAGGTTATTTGACTGTGTCTGAAGTGATCATGTATTTGTAATTTAAAACAATAATTTGAGTGTTCACTTCAGCAGTACATACGCTAAAAATGGAATGATACAGAGAAAATTAGCATGGCCCCTGCGCAAACATGACCCACAAATTCATGAAACATTCCATATATTTGCAGTAAGAGAAAGAAAACTAGTTACTTACAAGGGAGCTCCCATAAGACTGCCAGCTCATTTCCCAACAGAAACTTTGCAGGCCAGAACAGAGTGGCAGGAAATATTCAAAGTAATGAAAAACAAGGGCCTACAACCAAGACTCTACCCAGCAAGGCTATCATTTAAAATTGAAGGAGAGATAAAGAACTTCCCAAACAAGAAAAGGCTAAAGGAATTCATTACCACCAGCTAGTGTCATAAAAAATGGTAAAAGGATTTCTTTAAGCAGAATGAAGGAAAAAACAAAGAAAGATAAAAAATATAAATTATAAAATGGCAATAACTATGTACCTAACAATAGTCTCTTTAAATGTAAATGGATTAAATGCTCCACTCAAGAGACATAGAGTAGCTAAATGGATAAAAACAAGATCCATGAATATGCAGTCTACAAGAGACCACCTCAGCTCAAAAGACAAACATGGGCTAAAAATAAAGGGATGGAAAAGATATTTCACACAAATGAAAATGAGAAGAAAGCTGGGGTAGCAATATTCATATCAGATAGAATAGACTTTAAGACAAAAACTGTAAAAGAGATAAAAAAGATGTTATGTAATAATAAAGAGATCAATCCAACAAGAGAACATCACCCTCATAAACATTTCTGTACCCAACATAGGAGCACCTAAACATATAAAGCAAATATTGACTGACATAATGGAAGAGATGAACAGTAACACAGTCACAGTAGGGGACTTTAACACCACACTAACACCAATGGACAGATCTCCCAGACAGAAAATCAACACAAAACAGTGATTTTAAATGACACACTAGACCAGATAGATTTAATAGATATTTTTATAGCAGTTTTTACAAGTAAAAAGATAATATACATTCTTTTCAAGTGCACATGAAACATTCTCCAAGATAGACCACATGTTAAGCCACAAAACAGGTCTCAATGAATTTAAGATTTAAATCATATCAAGCATCCTCTCTGACAACAGTAGTATAAAACTAGAAATCAATTATAAGAAAAAAACTGAAAAACTCACAAACACACGTAGGCTAAATAACATGCTATTTAATAATTAATGCATCAACAATGAGATTAAAGAAAATATCAAAAGGTACTTTGAGAAAAGTGAAAATGAAAACACTATGACCCAAAATCTAGCAAAAGTAGCTCTAAAAGGGAAATTCATAGTAACACAGACCTACCAAAAAAAAAAAATCTCAAATAAACAGTCTATCTCTACATATCAGGGAACTGAAAAAAATAAAAGGAAACAAAACCCAAAGTGAGTACAAGGAAGGAAAAAATAAAGACCAGATTGGAAATAAAATGGATACTAAAAAAAAGGTCAGTGTAACCAAGAGCAGGTTTTTACAAAAAATAAATAAAATAGATAAACCTTTAACTAAGCTCATCAGGAAAATAAATAAATCAGAAATGAAACAAGTGACAACTGACACTGCAGAAATAAAAAAAAAAAAAAGTTTGTTTTTAAATACCATAAGCAACTATATGCCAACAAATTGAACAATCTGGAAGAAATGGATAAATTCTTGGAAGCAAATAATCTTCCAAGGCTGAATCAAAAAGAAACAGAAAATGTGGATAGACGGATTCATACCAACAAAATTGAATCAATAATCAATGAACTCTTGTACACTGTTGGTGGGGTTGCAAATTGGTGCAGCCACTATGAAAAACAGTATGGAGGTTCTTCAAAAAATTGAAAATAGAACTACCTTATGACCTAGCAATTTCACTCCTGGATATTTATCCTAAGAAATCCAAAATACTAATTAAAAAAAATATATGCACCCCTGTTTATTGCAGCTTTATGCATAATAACCAAGATATGGAAACAACTGAAATGCCCATCAGTAGATGATTGGATAAAGAAATTACAGTACATTTATACAATGGAGTGTTACTCTGCCATAAAAAAACAATTTGCAATCTTACCATTTGCAACAACATGGATGGACCTAGAGGATATTACGTTAAATGAAATAAGTCAGATTGAGAAACACAAATACCAGAAGATGTCACTTATATGTGGAATCTAAAGAACAGAATAAACAAACAAGACAGAAATAGACTCATAGACACAGAGAACAAACTAATGGTTGCTAGTGGAAGGGGGTTGGGGGATAGGTGAGAAAGGTCAAAGGATTAGGAAGTACAAATTGGTAGTCACAATATAGTCATGGGAACGTGAAATACAGTATGGAGAATATAGTCAATGTTATAAAAACTATGTATCACACCAGATGGGTACTAGATTTATTGAGGAATCACTTTATAAATTATATAAATGCCTAACCACTGAGCGGTACTCCTGAAACTAATGTAAAATAATAATGAATGTCAACTATTATATAATTAAAGAAAAAATATATATATAGTCACAGATGTAAAGTACAAGTGGAGAGAATACAGTTAATGGTATTGTAATAGCTATGTATGGTGTCAGATGGGGAGTGGCCTTGTTGGGGTTATCACTTTGTGAGGGATGTAAATGTCTAATCATTACGTTGTTTTGTACACCTAAGACTAATAAAAAATATTTTAAACAAAAAATCAAAAAGTATTCTAGGCAAACAACACTATATACACTTGTCCAAATTAATAAAATAAGAGGTTCTATTAGGATCATTTAATTCCTCAGGAACCATTCATCTTATTTACAACATTGCTTTGATTAGAATAAAGTCATTCTTTATATGAAAAAAAAGTATTTGGTGAAGTAAAGTTTTACTCAGAGGAACACCAATGAACTCAACATTCCTATACTTTAAAGGAAAAGGCTTGAAATTAATGAGGCAATATTCCAATTTAAGAAGCTAGAAAAAAGGACAACAGAATAAATCTAGAATATAGTTAAAATAGAAGAATAAAGGAAATAAAAATGATAGCTCTAAAATACATGAAAAATTAAAATAGCAATATTTTTTGCAAATATTTCTTGGAAAAGATCGATAATCTGATTTTTATTGGGTACAACTAATCAAGAAAAAGAATAAGCACTAGAAATTTGAAATATATAACACAATTAAGTTATTGTAACAAACACGTTTCAATATACTTGGCTTCCTACATAATTTTGTGTATTTTATTTTGTGCATTTAAAAATATTATTATTCTTTTTGGGGGTCCACAGCCTTCACCAGACTACCAAAGAGGTTCAGGGGTTCATGATAAAAAAAGTTACAAACTCTTGGTGTAATGTAACTATTGTTACAGAACTTTAGAGTCATTATCTTATTCTTTACCTGGGAGGCTCAGAAAGTTGGGCCTTTTTTATTGTTGTTGTTGTTGTTTTTTAAGACTTTCTGGATAGAAAGATAGATGGAAAGTAGTATAAAGTAACAGAGAGACAAATAAACAGATGAATTAATAAACAAATGGATATGCGTAGCTCCAAAATGTTGGTCTATCTACCTGCAAACACACTGAATCTGTATATTAGATCTGCAATTAACAATACATCTTGGGTTTCTTTACCTTTAAGATTTTGAATTTTTCATTCAAATGTTTCTTTAAAAAGTAAGTTATCAGTATGCAAGAAAGTTTGTGGAAACCTTGGCTAAATAAATAGGATCAGACTAAAGGAGAAAACAGGATAGGAAAAGACTTAAGCCTAAAGACCACATGAAAGTTCTTTCCTTCTCAAAATAACCAAGGATTAGCTCCAAATTTCAACTAAGCAAAGGTAAAGGGTAGGAATGGACCACTTAATTAAAATACTTTGTAAATAATGTTTTAATTACATAAGCCAACTCAGAGCAAAATAACTTTCTGAAAGTGGGAGTTGGCCCGTCTAGGGAGTAAATCCACCATTCATATAGGAGCCCAAGAGGGGAGCTAAGAGGCAGTTCAGATAACTATAGCAGATGCTGAGATAAGAAAGGGAAGAGGAGAAGCAGCTCCACTTAGGAGCGATATGTACTAAAATAAAGCATTTTAATCCTGGAATAAAGCCTTTTTTACTTTATCTAATTATGCAAGTCCCTAGTCAGCTAGGCTGTTCCATGCTCAGTAACCTACAGAGCAGTATGTAACTGACACATCCTATCCGTGTAAACAGAGCCCCTCTTCCTATAAAAAAAAAAAAATAATAAACCTCCCACAATGGAAGGTCTATCACAAAAACATAACTCTATTAATCATTTTAATTGGTCATTCAATAAATATAAACCCATATCCAAGAATCACTACATACTGGAGAAAAATCAATAGCATTTATAGCAAAAGTCAAAATAAATAAACCAAAAAGCTAACTTTATAGGAAACAGAAATACTCTAGGAACTAAAAGTTAAAAATATTCCAATTACTTTCCTCAGAGAAGTTTAAGAGGATATTGCATCCAGAAAACAAGAATAAACTATTATTTATAAAGGAACCACAAGAGAATAAGAATTTTTAGAAATTAAAATTGTTATTGTGGTTTCAAAAGTAGAATTAGAAAATCAAGCAAGACCAAGATAAGTATTGGAAAGGTTATGTTTAAGAAAGTTCCCACAATGTAGAGAATGTGCGTGTGTGTGTGTGTGTGTGTGTGTGTGTATAAAATTATACATATATAATATGTATAATTTTATATATAATTATATAAAGTTATATATATAAATAAATGAGATTTTTATATATTTCATATTTTTTAATAAATATTTTAACAACAAGGAGGTTCAATTCCAGATTGTCAAGGTTCTTGTAATAAGCATTCCAGGAGGAGTTCATGATTAATAAAGGAAAGAAAATAATCAAAGAAATAATAGAAAAACTTTTGATTAAAAGGACCCATGAGGTGTTGAGCTCAGTATATAGCAGAAATTCACATATAATATCATCTAGTGAAATTTCAGGACTTTAAGGAAGAAATCCAGAAATCTTCCAGGAAAAAGATAGTAATAAAAATGATATGTACAACAAATGAAACCAAACTAATTTTGGTTAAATTGGATGTTTAAAGACAATGGAAAATACTATCAAATTTGAGTGGGAAAATAATTTTAAAATAAAAATTCTACATATAGTTATCTATCAATTCAGTTTGAGAAAATAAATACATTTTAGGATATACAGGGAAGGTTTATAAATCATCCCTACCCACTATGATTAAATACTGCTTGGAATGTTAAAAAAAAATAAAAAAAGAAAGAAATTCAAGATAAAGAGTGCAGTGAGAGAAGAAGGCATCAGCCTGAGTATGAGCTGGAGGAATGGTCCTCAACCCTGTACAAACATTAGAACTTATCTGGGGCTTTAAAAAGTACTACTGTTGAAAGAGAGAGGCATCTCGGGTGCTGGTAATATTCTATGATTTGGATTATAGGTACACAGATCTGTTCATTTTGTATTATTTAATCACAAAAAAAACACATGTCTAATTTCCACCCTGGAGTTATTAAATCAAAAAATCTAGGAGCTGGGACCAACTGTGGGCATTTTTAAAAAGTTTCTTGGGTCAGAGTAATTTGCATCAAAAATTGAACCACTGCTTCCAAAAGAAGCTAAAATGAAAATTAATTAATGTTTTTGAATCCCTAATGCAGAGGGTTAAGTTAATCATGTTCCTTCATTCATAGCATATTAAGTACCCCTCTTGTTTTATTCATTCTTTAATATCTGAATTCCTTTATTGTCATCTCCTACTCCCATTCTGCACTCTGCCCCCAACAACCATTCTATTGTGTTTAATGTATATCCTTTCATTTATGTTTTTCATAAAATATGAATTGTTGCATGTGCTTGTAATTTTAATTTATTTAAAAGTTATATTCAATCTTATTCTGTTACTTTAGACAGCTATTGTCTAATATGATAAATCAAGAATTAGAACAATTGTAAAATCTGTGAAGATAGAATTTAACACTAAAATGAACTATAAAAAAACTGTTTCATAATATAATTTTAGAAAACAGAACTCAGCAAGGAAATAGAGACTGCATTTTATTCACCATTGATTTTTCAAGACAACCTCTTTCTCAGAAAAATCAAATCCTTTCCCTTTTGAGGGCATGTGGTACCATCATTGCATACTGTATATAATACATGTTTATTTATTATTTCTTTTGTAATTTTGAATTTGAATATTATAGGACTTTTGGGTTTATTACTGTCATGTTTTGGACTGATTCTTATGCTGTGTTTTGCATAGCATGATTTCAAAGTCCATTTAATGATTGTAGGTCCCTATCTTCAACGTGGAAAACATTCTTTACAAGTGATAGTAATCTCTGGTTGCATTGCTTTGTTATAAAATTTAGCTTCCAATCAACAAATTTGTAATCTTTTGAAAAATAGCATATTAAAACTATAAATCAGTCCCTGGAGAAATATCATAATTTAATCTAGAATTATAGCACATATATTTGTGTGTACATACTCCCATGTGTGTGTGGACAGAAAATATATATTCTGCTATATATTTTGTCTTAGAACTTCAAACAACCACAGAGCTATAGTTTTCTGTCCATTTACAAACAATTGGTAGTTCTCTGCTTCTTAAGCAACATTATCCTTGATTAAAATATTCATACTGCAGAATAATTTCCCCCTAAGATGTCCATGTCTTAAACCCTAAAATTTGTGAACATGTTCATGACAAAGGGAAATTAAGTTTGATGATCAACTAACTAACCTTAAAACTGAGAGATTATTCTGAATCATCTGGATGAGCCCAGTGAAATCAAAAGGATCCTTTAAAATGGAACAGGAAGGCAGATAACCAGAGGGAGATGTAACTATGGAAGAATGGTCAGAGAGATTCAATATGACTGGCTTTGTGAAGAGTGGAAGGGAACCCTGAGCCAAGGAACTGAGAAGCCTCTAGAAGCTGGAAGAGGCAAGGAAACAGATTCTCCCCTAGAACCTCAGTATATATATACATATGTATGTGTGTGTGTGTGTGTGTGTGTGTGTATACACACACACACACACACACACACACCTTATTAGCTTACAATGGCAAACATTTATTTCTTGCTCAAATTACCTGAGGGTAAGTCAGCTGTGGCTCTGACAGGTTCTGTTCATCTCTACTCTGTGAATTTTTCTGTACTGGAGCTCAGTTCGAAGAAGTAACTACTATCTGGGTCATGCTCTTCTTAAAAATGCACAAGAAAAATACAAAACCCAAACTATAAGTATATTCAAAGATTTTGCTCGGATGTGCAATATGTCACATCTGCTCACATTCCACTGGCCAGAGTAAATCACATGACCAAATTGAAAGTAATGGAATGAGAAGGATATGGTTTATTTGGCAGAAAAGAAAGGGAACATGTAATTGGCAAATACTCATATAACACAACGTGTCACTGTTATGAAGAACAATGTATCCAGACTATGAGAAGCTAAATTTTCCTAGTCATCCTTTCCTAAATTAAATTGACCATCCCTGTGAAGGTCAAAGCAATGGGTTCTGGTGACTGCTCGCCATCTCTCTTCGAGGAGACAGACAGTGCCTCTTCCTAAGGGAAAACAGTACAGAAAGATCTCTAGCTACACACGCGTTTACATCTCCAGCTTCAGGATTAAAGTAAACCTACACGTAGACATTATTCTACACTTAAAACTCCCCCTCTACATTATTTTCACTCAATACACATTTAGTGCCAGGCACTGTCCTAAACATGGAATAGAATATTTTGCTCTAGTCATTCAGACAAGAATGAAACGATTGGGGGAGAAGAGAGAGCTTATGAGGTTGATCCAAGGCAGTGTTGCAAAATAAATTAAATGTGGCTTTGCCTTTGAAACCCGCTTCATGGTTCATATATTCATTTTCTTGGCAGCACCTCTCTCCTGACACTAATATGTAACATCAGGAACTCAGGCTACACCTTGTCTGTCTGTCCAAGGCCTTGACACTGCCCCACCCTGCCCAGTCCTCTCAGACTGGCCCTCAATGATCTCGCATACCTCATGCCTCTTATCTTGCTACCAAAGCTACTCTGTCTTTTGTCCAGGTTGGTAGGGCTTTGTGAACAGTTTTCAGTTGGTCCTTTCCCCAATTTGCTCTGCACAACACTGCATGCTGATCAGCACCTTCCTGGCAGCAAGGACTTCTACAGGTGCAGGCTATTTAATTAAAAATGACTTAACCCCCACTAACGAGTCTACCTAATAAGCCTTTATTAAGCTGGCATTCCATTTGAGGTAGCTGCCAGGGACACAAAGCAGAAGAAGTCTTTCCTGCTCCCAGGTGGCTCACTTTCACTGAGAGTGGACACCTACCCAAAGGTGCTCAGTGCTGTGTGCTGCTGATCTCGGGCTGGTTTGCTGGCTGATGCACGCCTCAGCCCTGCCCGCTCTCCTCTGTACCACGCAGGCCAAGACCTGCAGGATATACTTCATAGGATGCTCTGTCGGCTGGCTTCCTGCTAGATTCAGGCAAAGGTGGGTGCTGGTTAGAGAATAGAGAGAATTGTAAAAGGATAGAAAATTTAATTAATGAAAACTGAGGCATAGACAAGTTTTTAACTTGTTGATGGTAACACGGTTAGTAGGTGGCAGGGGTGGAATTTAAAATATGAATGAATCGATACAGAGCCCTCTTTCCCACTGTCCTATATTCCCACTACAGTAACTTAACACCAGCCGGTGCCACTGAGCAGATTGGTGAGAAAGTGGGACAGGGACAAATGGACAGATATGTTCTAAAAAGACATCCAGACACAGAGAAGATCTTAGAACATGGAAGGAGGAAGAGAGAGCTTGCCTATGTGAGATTTTCTCAGCAACGTCCTAAAATACTCAAAGAATGAGGTAGAGGAAGGGGTAACGGCAGTGATGGAAATGGGGTCCATTAGGAGGAAGTGGCGAAGGGAGTGTTCTTCCGGCTTATCCTGGGTAGAGGTAAGGCAAACTGATAAAAGCACAGAAGGGAACATTGCACAACCACTCTGAAGGGATATTTCTAGGAGATGCGGGACTGTACCCGCTTCCCACTCCAGGTAGAGTCCTTGGAACAGATTTGTGGCTGCCCCCTTCTTGCCGTTGTGCTCACCACAAACTCAGGGACGGGACTTGGTTGCAGAACAGGTTCTTTCCTCTTAGTTTCTATGTGTTAACAGCCCTGACAGCAAGTAATGAGTCCACAAAGCAAAGCAAAGGCGCTATGTGAGGTGACACAGAAACCAAAAATAGACCAAGTCTTTGTCTTTTTAGGTGATGCAGTCATTAGTAGAGGAAGAACACCAAAATAAACACAAGGAGAATATCAAGTGTGCGTTGTTTATAGAAGAGTGGCATTACTGTAGTACTGTGCCTGTTCTCGGAAGCCTTGCTCCCATTGACATTTTCCTGGGCGTTTGTTCACCTCTGCACCCTTCCTCTTCATCTGTAAAGATGCTGGAAATGAATAGGGCCCTAGGCATAGGTAGTATCTGGATCAATGTAGTTCCGACTAACATGTAATTAAAACAGGAAAGAAAGGAAAATTATACATACTTGTGTGTCCACATAAAATGCAGCCAGAGGAGGTACGTGCTATTAAATTGAAAGGAAGCAATGGGAAGCACTACAGAGTTTTACATATACACAATTCTGTAAACGTAGGAAGAAGTGGAATGTATCAAAATACGAACCCTGGCTACGCACGATAAATTCTTTGAGGGGGGAGGGCTGATCTGCACAAAACAAGTTTAAACATTATGCCGAACCTCCTGACTGGGCGCGTAGGCAGAGCAGGCCTCATACTGAAGAATCTCTTTTCTCCCCCAGCCAAAGTTTGTTCCTGTTGAGACCACAAGGAAAGCACAGCAGCGAGTTGAAGCAGATGGCTGTGTACCACCATTGCCTACCCTGGCTGTTAAATTAAATGAGTCTAGAAAAATCTTCATTCATCCAGTTGGTTTTCTGAAGCTATTATATGCCAAATAATGTGCCAGGCACTCTGGTATAATGGTGAGAAGTTAGGTATGGCCCTAGCTTAAAGGTCAGTGAGGAAAAGTGAAGTTTAGAGAAATTATAGCTTATTACTTGCCGGAAGTCACCCAGTCAGTAAAACATGAAATCAAGATTCACACCAGCTTCTTTAAGCTCAATCCCTCAACCACTAGCATATACGACTGTTTTGTTTCCTTTTTCACACTGAAATAGTCTCTCTCCTATCAATTTTAGGTCAATAATTTGTATGGGGCAGCTTGTCCATTGCCTTACGAATATTTCTTTACATATCTGAATTTGAAGGGCCCTGTAATTATATCCAGTTGCAGTTTTGTCTTATCTGATGAGTAGTGTGGAGCTGGATCTGGCTTGACTGAATTAATCAGCCCGAGGCTGTCCGAGGGAAGCCAGCAATTCTGCAGTGACTTTCCCCATACAGATGGCCCCTTAGTCAGCTCTGGGATTGCAGAGGGAAGTCTGGCTTGGCGTTTCAGCAGCAGACTCAGTGGACAAAGGCCTGGGTGGACACAGATGCCCGAGCAATTGTATTGAGTCTATTTCCTGTCATTTAAACCCAGTGTCATTTATTATTCAACTCCAAGTGTATTCTGGAGATTCAATTTGTAGGGTATATGACACACATAGTAAATTGGTATGTATTATCTCAGTTCATTTGCTGGAGGACAGGTGTTCACATCACAAGGACCAACAGCCCCATCGACAGTAATTGGTGCCTTGGCTGGCAGTCTGAGCCTAGAGGGCAAGGACTAAAAGTGCATGAAGAATGAACTAATAATCATTTCCACATGCAGCATAGTGTGTGTTACTTGGGGCTCTCAAAGCACATTTTGGGCATTCATTCACCCTCACTGCAACACTGCCTGGGCTTGCTATCACTCTCTTGCTATAACCAGAAAAACAAAAGCAAAGAATGGCAGACTCAAGCTCACAGGGGAAACCTATGGCAAGATGGGGATTAAAAACTCAGAGGAGGTCGGAACCTTTGTTCTCTCTCCTTGGAATCTCACCACTTCCATGTTCTTCTCATTTATTATTTAATGTTTAAGTCAAAATTACTAAGGAACCGAGACCAGTGAATTCAATCTTGTTCAGCTTAATTAATTTTAAAATGTTTGCAAGTCTGTGTGATGCACAAAACCACACTCAACACCAATTAAACAAGCAAACACACCTGTAGTAATCCACAGACTGTGTGGTTAAGTATTTCTGTGTGAACGAAGGGCAGTCATTCTGGGTAGGATATAAAGATATGTGTAAAGTGAAGAAACCCCAGAGCCTAGGTGTTATCTTAAATACATATCTAATGTCATTTCAGAATACTTTGCATGCTAAATTCACTTAAAAATATGAAATTAAAAACCCTTGTCCTTGTGGGTTTTGCTAATAATGAGCAGGGAGAAAACTGGAACTTCTGCCCTGAAGCTCAGGTGAAAAGACATAATTAAAAATATTGCACTGGTAACGGTGATTTCTCCTTCCCAGGTGGCATTTAGTTTCTGCATACTTACAAATAGCCATCTATAACAAAACCAACACTCAATTAAGCTCCTTCCACTTATAACAAATGTAGTTTTCTTTATCACCAGTTGAGAAATTCCAAAGGATAAATTGAATTAATAGAAAAAGAGACTGACTGCCATCTTCTCTTTTCAAGGGTAAGTTACACAAACATGAAATAATTTAAGAGTCTTCTGACCTTTGGGAAATTAAATTTGACTGATAACATGATGAAGGTATACAAGGTCACTGTGCACAGTCATGCAGGCAATACACAGTACAACTTCAGGGCACTCCAACATACCTCAGGCTGAGTGAGAATGGAGACCCTGGAGTTCAGCAGTTAATGGCTCTGCATCCTGACTATTTTGAGAGGATAAATGCCCTTTGTATAAATCCAATTTCTCTAGTTAACTGACCCCAGTCTAAGCAGAGGATAAAATTATCTAAAATTCTTTATAGAGGACAAGCAGTTGTCAGCATTTGTTTAACACAAATACCAAGATATAATTAATGAGGTCTACCATCGCAATGTTTTCAATACAATTCCCATTTTCATCTAAAATGAAAGTAGAAAGAAAAGGGAGTCCTCGGAATAGCACCAGAACATGGGAAGAAAAAAGGCTCAAACAGCTAAGGCATAATAATTGGTCCAAGTTAGTAATCAGAGGATCTAGAAAGGTGGGACTCCAAGGACATGATTTTCCAATTCCCTAGAAGTTCCTGGATTTCACACCATGGAGAAGTGTGACTACCCTATTTAATGAACTTCTCCCAGGTCTAGGTTCCATAGCTGAACAGGGTAAAGCTCCATTTGCAGAGTAAGCTACACCTATAGCTGTGGGACCAGGCTGCCAACAGGAACAAAAAGGAGTCAAGCCATGAACTCAGTGTCTCTCTAGCCTCATCCTCTGCTCTATTACCTAAACTCTTGCTTTGTTCTGGAGACATAGATCCCATCTTGCATCCCATCTACAGTGACTGCCTACAGTATTTTTTGATGTCTCAGTCCCTCTCTTGAAACTCAATGTGCCTGTTTTCTTTCTTGCTTTTCTCCAGCTCCCTGCCAGGATCTGCCCGGTTCCTAGACCATGGCCTCTCCCTGGTCACCATGATCTCTGACTCCATCTGGCCTGTAAGCATCTGTAGCTGTCATCAGGGAAGCTGATTCCCCAACACAAGAAACAGGAGGAATCTAGACTATCAAAACAAGGAGCAGGAAGAAATCTGTTTATAATTACCATATTATCCTTGATATTTTCTTCCATATGGTCTTTGCCTTCATTCAATTTTTTGGCACCTGAAACAAAGGTGATCATTGAATTCATTTCCTGGATACACGTGTCTTTCTATTGGTCTCTTCTCTTCCATTGATGGACACATTTATCTTCTACTCATTAATTCAGCTGGCATGGGTTTGCAAGCATATGTTCACTGAAAGACCTTTAAATGATTGTGACCTTAAACACAAGAGAACAAAAACCCTAGTTATTTAAAGAATTTTAAAAGAGTTAGTGTGCTAAATGCCTGTTAGATTATCCAAAAGCCAAACTTGTCTTTTTTTATTCTAAAACTTAGACATGTCAAATGAATTTTGATTTTTTCTGTTTTTATTAAGAACAGATCATCTGGTACATGTTTGTCACATGTACAGCAGTGCCTGGCACATAAAAGGTTCTCAATAAATACTTGCTGAATGAATAAATTAGATAAATTAAGAGTATTTGGATGGCAGATTTCTTCTCTTCTCAATATTTTTCTTGCTCTGTCTTGCATTCCCCACAACATGAACCAGAGCTTTCCACCAAGGGTAATAAATGCCAAATAAATGGAGATTGATGAATGACAAACCCAGTAACAGCAGTTATAACATATCTGTATGATATGATCTCAGATATGTCTAAACACACATATGCAGGCATAAAAAAAATTGTAGCAGGGAATGCAGGGCAATAAGACAGTAGCTATCTCTGTGTTTTATGATCATATTTTACTGTTTCAGTTTTTCTAAAATTAATATGGATAACTTTAATTTATATTACAAAAATTATTGCATTTTTGATAAAAGGATTTTAAGTAATATCAAATTTGTTTAAATATAAACATTGTTTTCACAAACCATACTCCTCAAAGATTCCATTAACACTTCGCTATGAACACAAGAACACACACATACATAAATAATATATAAATAAAAATGGATCAATCATATTATATATGTCATACTGTAACCTTTTAAGTTCAATGATATGATATGTAGATATAGAGATAATAGAGATAGAGATAGAAATAGAGATAAATACACCTTACTCTGATTAACTGCTAATTATTTCATTGAATCAATGCATTTATTAATTTATTTAATAAAATGTTTTTAGTGAATGATTTAGGCTATTTTCAACTTTTGACTATAATAAATATGCCATTTCACACTTGTTTAATATTTTATTTTAAATTCTTATGAACATATTTATAATTCAAAGATTTTGATGTATTTCGTCAAACGAATTTCCAGAAATGGTGTATTAATGTACATTCCAATTAAGTATCATTTTACTTTCTATAACATTTACCAAAATCAAACATTATAAAACATTTTAATCTCTGCTCATTTAATACTTTTAAAATATCTAATTGACGTTTTCATTTAGAATTCTTTGGTTATTATTAATGCTATCTACCTTACCATTTTTACTGAATATTTGCTGTATTGTGAATTATATATAGTTTTATGCCCTTTGCCCTTTTATATTCAGAAGTATTTGCTTTGTTTTACTGATTTATAAGATCACATATTTTAAAGGATAGGAAATCTGTATTCTTGTTACATATTGCAAATAAATATCTTTCTCAATATTTCATTTGTCTCTCAACTTAGTTTATTTTTATTTTGCCATAAACAGATCAATTCTTTGTATATTATACAATCAAAAAGGTTAAGTTTTTATTTCATTATCTTTGGGATTTTTTTGTTTTTTGTTTTTGTATTTTACATGTAGTTCTCTTTATTCATAGATGACAAAACTTTCAGATTCTGAAAAATCATTATTTCATTTGAAGAATAGTCATACCATGGCTACTGTATTAAAATTTTAACTGAAAACTCAGATTTCTGATTCATTTTTTCTGAACATTTTAATAGTGAACAGTTTAGTATGTTTTATATTTTTATTAGAAGGTACTTTTTAATATCAAGAATATTAAAATATTCTCCTACATTTTTCTAATTCTTTTAATATTTGTAGTACTTTTATATCATTTACATTTATATTTTAAATCCATTTAGAATTGCACCTGTATATACACATAATGAGATGCAGAGATCTGAATTTTCTTGTCAAATAAAGATCCAAGTTTGCCAACACCATTATTAAATAATCTCTTTTCTTCACTGAATGTTTTTAAGCAAGGAAGTAACATAATTAAAGTTATGTTTTTAGTGGATTAAATAGGGGCTGGTATAGAGATGTTTTGGAGTGTATAGCTGAGATTTGATGTGTTCTGGCTGTGGAAAACAATATGTAGGCTGCAGTTCAGTTAAGAGTCCCCCAGATAGGCATATTTAGATGGTATATACTTGTTCAAACCCACAACATAAATACTCATGTGCAAAAAAATGAATCTACACCCATAGCTCAAAATGGAAAAATCAACTTGAAATGGATCATAACTTAAAGATTATAAAATTTTAGAAAGTATAATAGAGCAGAAAATTTTGGTGACTGTGGGTGAGGTAAGGATACAAAAGCACAAAAGAACCATAAAAGAAAAGATTGATAAATTGCATTTATTAAAATTAAAATCTTCTACTCTTCAAAATACACTTTTAAGAATATAAAAAGAAAAGTCACAGGCTAGGATGAAATATTTGCAAAACATGCACCTGATAAAGGGACTTTATTCGGAATACATAAAAAACTTTCACAACTCAATAAAAGTAGGCAAAAGATTAGAACAGACAGGTCACCAAAGAAGAGTTACTGATGGCCAATATGCACAAGAAAATATGCTCAACATCAGTCATCAAGAAAATGCAAATTAAAGCCATATACTTATGACACAGCTATTAAAACTGCTAAAATTTAAAAACTGACAATATCAAGTGCTGGTGAGTATAAGAGTAACTGGATCACTCAGATTTCTACTGTAAATGCAAAGTGGTACAGCTTTTTATTTCATACACTTTGGAAAACAGTTTGGCAATTCTTATGATGGTAAATATACGCTTACCATATGATCAAATAATTTTACACCTAGGTAGTTACTCAAATTAAATGTTTATCCACACAAAAACCCGTGCCAACTATTTATAGCAGTTTTATTCATTATCACCAAAAACTAGGGAATTGATTTCAAAGGGGCACAAGGGAATATTTTGAAATTGCTTAAAAATACTATCTATTCTGAATATTGGCAGTTATATGACTGTAAACATTTGTCAAATTTCATTAAGAGTGAATTTAACTTTATTCAATTATACCTCAAAGAAAACAGACTTAAAATATTGGGTAAGAAAACATTTTATAAAAGGAAAACCAAACAAAATCAAAAAGGACATTCTGAGAAAGTAAAGTGTGAGCTGAGGCCTAAATGATGAGTAGAAATGGGCCAACTTAAAAAATTGGGGCAAAAATGTTTGAGGCAAAGGGAAAAGTTTGGGCAAAAGCCCTGAGGAGAGAGCATCTGGAGGTTAAAGGAAGTGACCTGAGGTCAACGTGGAAGAGGCATTATAAAGAGAAAAGTGTAACAATTAAACTGGAAGAGAAAGAGGTGGGCACCAGATTTTATAAGGTTTTATACCAACTACTTAGGACTTCAAATTTTATTTCAAGTATAATGGGAAGTTGCTGAAGGATTTTAAACAGAGTAATAATGTGATCAGATATAAATTTTTAGAAAAACTTTTTGGAGGCTTTGGTGGGAAGGATTTGTGATGGCAGAAATGACTATGAGGAGACAAATTAGGAGATTACTGCAGAGAAATGATGGGAGCTCGGACTATGGTGGTGCTTATGTATACAAATCCATCAGGTATGAAAACGAATTAATAATAACATCTATTTCACAGAGCTGTTCTCGGGAAAAAATGTATATAACTAGTTGGCAACTTTGTTCAGCATATTAGAAATGCTCAAAACATGTTAACTGTTATTTAAAAAGACAAAAATAAACACTGTTTCCCTTGTTTCCGCTTTCCTCAGGGCCCTCAGTGTCTGCACATCTCCTTCCTATAGGACCACATGTTTATTTTTTTCCAGCTTTGTTGAGATATAATTGAGATATAACATTCTGTAAGTTTAAGGTGTACAATGTGTTGATTTGATACACTTGTATATTGCATTTCAAAACATGGCTCTAGACTTAATCATAAGTTTAGTGTCACTAGGAGAGCCAATTCCTTAGTGTCTTTGCCCTGAGACATTTTGTCCAACTGAATGGATTAACTGGTTGCTGCCTTAATCAATTTAAAGATTTTAACAAAGGCCATGACAGCTATACCCAAGGTTTTGGTTTACCTGTTACAGATGGGAAAAGGCTGAATCTTCTAATACAGTGAAGTCTCAGAATTTATGCCTTCTTCATGTTTCCTTTTCCCACACTCAACGTGACAAATTCTTTTCACAAATCATATTTTTTCTTGTAGACTCTTTTAAACACATCAAATAGCAATGAAGACACACTACCAATACCAATATTCTTCCCTCAACCCCTTCCTAAGGCTCTTTTCAGTACAATATCTGTTTTCAAAGTTATGAGAGAGGATTGTTTTATCAAATGTATTGTCTCTGCACAATGTGAATTGACAACTTTTCAGTCTCTAAACACAATCTCTTTTCTACCCATTGTTGGATCCTGCAACCAAAGTCACAAAATTTTGTTGTTTTGGTTTTGTTTTTGTTTTTTGAAGGCAGCACCCCACTTCCAGGTACCAATATTTATATTGGGTAGCAGAGGATATTTTGTCATAGTAACCTAAAAATCTAAATCTCAGGCTTAAAACGAAACAAAATTACACATCTCACTCACCATATATGCCTCTGTAAATCAATTTCTTCCACGTGTTCTTCAGTGTGGTATCCAGGCCAGGTAAGACGTCTCTATCTGAGATGTTGAAAAGTCTTACGGTAAAAAAAAAAAAAAAAAAAAAATAGAACGAAGCAGAACCAAATTTTGGTCCTTCAGGCTTTTCTCTGAAAGTAAAATATGGCAGTTTTGTTCATACTTCATTGGCTAAAGCAAGTCCCATGGCCAAATTTGATATCAATTGGATGGAGAGAAATATTCCTTTCATAAAGATTGACAATGAATGTTTTTAACAAAAAATATGATCAACTATAATAGGGTGTGACTTACTAGCAATTAGAGCTAAATAGCAGTACAGTGAGCAATAAAAGTATCTCAACAGAAGTTGAAAAATATTCACCGTTATAATGTATATTGCTACCATATATTAAGTACATAATAAGATCCTAGACCCCTGCCTCTATTTAATCTTCATGAAACCTTAGCAGTGATGGAAACTGTGGCTCAAAGAGCCACTTTACCTAATAATATGGCAGTAAGTGTCAAAGATGGAATTGCTATTTGGGTCAGTTGAATTCAAAATCCATTGTAAAACACAATGACAGCTCGAAATGATTTCAAACAGCGAGTGAGGGGTTGGATTGGTATCCTCTAACTTTGGTTTCACTAGGGTTCTTTGTGGACATTTTTAAATTAAAGGTTTTGATGAACTCTTTATTAGGACTAGGATTTAGTAGATAGATGAAAATTGGCAAAATGATATCGTTAAATTTTTTAAACTTATGTTCTCGTTAGTAAAATATTAATAATATTGTCCAAAGTCCCCACAAGTACCCCTTTCAGACTTGTTGAGGACCCTTAGCACTGTATTTTCATTTACCCTTTAAAGGACTAATTCTGCCTCATTAGGGTTTCCTTCAGACCCTGATCTAGAGCCAAGGTCATGTCCTTATGAATTGGTCAGTACCTATACCTTACCAGTTGTTAATATATTGAATAAAACTCTAGTCTACAGCTTTGTTGAGTCGTAAGTAGGCTACATAGAGATTAAAACACTCTGAAGGGAATAATTAATTAAAACAGAAACTGAGCATTAAAAAATTAAGATAACTGTTAAATGTGAAATATAAAAGGGTCATATATTTAAAAGGCTTAATCATGAAAATACATACTTTAAATTACTCAATTGCAATGGTCAGATTAATAACTGAATACACACACGTTTTCATTTGTTGAAGACAGAATGGGAACTCTGTTCCACTAACTAATTCATGTTTGTCTTTCTTACAAGCTATTAATAATTGGTGTTAAATAGGAATCAGTTTCATGAACTAAAAAAGTATTCACATTGGTTCTGTCTTGTCTACATATTGGACTAACGCGGGGAACTTGTTCAGGCCACACATAGAACAGTTACATCAAGACTCCTGGTGGTAGGACAATGGTATTAACAGGTTTTAAAGGTCTCTAGGTGATTCTAATGCACAGCCAAAGCTGAGAACTGCCACCCTATATTATCCCAAATGCTACCCAGTCCTGCCTTATGGAGATTATGCTCCTTAGGTTAGATCAATGGCCTTCCTCCACCAGTCAGGTTTCCGAGGCATAGCCTCTGACAAAGAAGCTGCAAATAAACCAGAAACTAGTGTGAGCAACAGTCCTGGTTTGCCAAGGACTGATTGCTTCCCAGGATGTGGGACTTTCAATATTAAAACACTAACTGAACAATCTCCTCTGCCCTTTCTCTGGGGTGAGGGTGTGTGTTGGGGTACAGCTTACTCAGGTCCACCCTGTCGGTTTGGAGATCTAAAAATGAAGTGAACATAATTGTGAAGGAACTTGAACAAGTTTATGCCCCTTTATGAAAAAGTTTATAGTCTACCAACAGTATAGAAATGGTGACACCTATAAAAATTCTAGAACAGTGGAATTTTTCCATCATCAGGGGTTTTATTTTATTGAAGCCTGAAATACTTGCCCATATAATCACAGTCAGCTTTTCCTTATTCTTCTTACACCCTCAGGCACTTGATTCACTGGCCCTGCTAGGCTGGAATTTAGCAGGCTTAGCCAAAATAGGCCAATTTCATCAGCATGGGGAAAAAAAAGTATTTAAGGGGCTAGAATGATTCCAGGGAGGAGAAAAGCTGCAAAATTGTTCTACAACTTCATGGGTTCCTATTGTTGTTTTCTTTTAACCACTTACACCTAGCCTTCTAACATTGCGTCTCATATAACGCACTCAGTAGCATTTGCATATAATTGATTTTTTAATTTGCAATGAGTGCCAATGGAGGTGTTTGCTGGCAGTTGGGGGAAGTTTTGAATCATTGCACAGGATAGTTTATATGCAACACCTGATTACAGCATCACTAACATCACACTCTACCTATCAACGCTAACTCTTCTCCGAACGACAGTGAAGAGGCTACCGACAGCTGTTGGGTTGCCTTAAGCATGACATTGAATATTGATATGCATTGAGACAATCAAAATGAATGAAATTTAGCTTGCCTTCTCTGTAAATGTTTTCTATTGAGGTATATGAAGGCATCTGCATGCCTACAGAGTGGCTCAGTGAAGCCCTGGAGAATAGAGGTGAGCACTATAACGAGATTAGAACTTGCCTCCCACTTTTTTTAAACTTTGTTTACTGCAACTATCTTGCTGCTACTCCTTCTGCTTTTTGCTGATTTGTTTTTCTCTATTTTGACCTCGTTTTCCTTTTTATTTCATCCATTTCTCATACCATCTTTACTTGCACACCAGCAACTTGGCTTTAAAACCAAATTTGTTTTCCTTCTGGTCAGTGAACAGCCTCATGTCAGCGACAATTTTTGGTGTGGCTTCACACTCTTCAACAACGTTTTCCCAGGGGCTGTTTCTTCCTGTCAGTATCTTTCTGGTTCAGGCTTTCCATATGCTTCCAGTTCCTTGAAGACTGGCTTCTGGATTCATGAGGCACTATTATGTTTTTATCTATTTAAGCAGCATGGGGTCATGTTTTCCAGACAATGAACTGCCTGAGTCAAGGAAAATGTTCTACATATATTTTGGGAGAAGATTCCAAAAATAAATAGTTATTCTCAATTAGAAATAATGGTGGACATAGTGAGGATAATTTGTGGATTATTACGCTTAGGTTTTCTTTTATTCCACATGCATTATTAAATACTGCTCTGTGTCAGGCACTGAGTTGAATGCTAGGAACCTAAATGAAAAGATTATGGTTCCAGTTCTCAATGAAACCTCAAGTTAATCTGAGTGATGGACCTATAAACAACTAATATTTAATTTTCTTTTAGACTTAAAGTCTTTTTTTAAATTTATGAAATTCAAAATTTAAAATCTTTAATATGTTTTCTTAAATATTTTTCTGATGTAAGTTTGAGACTTCGAAGATACTCTATCAAAATTAACAGTATACCTTTTATTATGTGGGCATTATTTAGTTTTCTTTTGAGGATTATTTGATATTCAAATAATGTAGGATATCTGTATTTACTATCACTTATAAAATGAATTAGAGAGACATTTAAGATCACTGAGACTGTTTTAATATTTTGACAGTGTTAAGTGATAGAAAATGTATTACATTTTGATGTAAAATGTCAATTTATCTTTATTGATTTTTTATACTATTAATAACAAATCTGCTTACTTCCACTGGTATAAGTTGTAGAAAAGAGTAGTTCAACAGTGAGTGAGTATAAAAATGTAATTGTTATTCAAAAAATACTGTATACTTGTATATGTAGGCTTGTGTGTGTACATGAGTGTGTGTGTCTGTTTCTGTATGTATTTGTGGAGATGAGAAAAAAATAGATTATTTTAAATATTTGACCTAAATTAAATATAAGAAACAAGTAAAAAACATGGAGTATATGTCTTAGGTCTTAGTTGCATCATCACTCTTCTTGGAAAATAGATTAATATTTAGCAGATACCTTGAAGGAATATAGCTTTTAATATTTTATTATAAATATATAGGAAGGTTAAATTACTTTAATAAATAGCCTTTTATATTTTGTTTAAACATTGACATACTGGCATGGAAAAAGTGCTGAGTCTTTCTCAAGTTTCATACCATGTGACATATCTTGAAGTCCACTGAGAGTGGAAGCATCTGTGATTCTGCCAGCTTCAACCTTTTCTGAGATAAGATCTTTCCACTCACCTTCCTCTTGGAGCTGTCTCTTTGAAGCTCATTTTGAGAGATTTTTTCCCACTTTTATAGTTCAAATCAGAGCTCCAGTTCCTCTATTTGACTTATATTTTTGTAGAATTTTTTCAGTATTCATTTTATCAACCACTTATAACACACTCTGATATTCATTAGTTGAAAGATACTATTGAATGGGAGCTTAATTAGATGAGATTGATTCCACCACACACACCATTACACATGCTATAGATATGTGTATACAGCTAAAGAATGGGGAAATATGCTTCTGTCTCTCTGATACAGTACTTAAATATCACTATTAACTTATTAATCAAAACTAGGAGCTATGTAGAATGTAGGCCTTTGCTTTTTTGAATTCTGTTTGATACTGAAAATCAAGTGGTAGCTCCTTTGAATTGCTGCTACTCACTGATTTAAAACAAATGCAAATTCATCTAGAATAAAATAAAATCCTTCTGAATAATCAATTCAGTACAATTATTTATAGAGAATCGGGCTGTGTCTTTAAAATTTAAGTTATCATACTGCGGCATGGGTAAGGTGGTTATTTAAATTAGGATTGCCCCAGAGTCTATATGATTATCCAAATGTTATACATTAATAAATTCTAAACTACTCTGAATATAACACAAAAAATTTTTCCTTTTCAAATAAGTACACAGTTTCCAGTAACTATTAAGGATGGAAAATGAAAGGAAAGCATGAGTATTTCATCTCATACATAAATTCACACACATACAAAAGGTTCCACTTTTTATATAGATACCAGAGCCCAGCATTTGGGGAAGTGAAAAGGAAAAAGTCTTCTTGGTAGGAAAAAAATTCTAGGACAGGGGAAAACACAGAGTATGCAAGGCAAAGCGAAACCTAGAGGAGTAAAATAAAATGCACAGCCAGAGCAGGAGAATCTGAACCCTATAACTACAGCATATGTAATCATGAACGTGCATGCCCCCTCCCACACTCCATAAAGGGGATATAAAATAAACAAAAACTTAAATTAGAGGACATCTATTGTCTCCACAATGCTAAGTATAATACCAAAGCTTTTATTCAGGCAGTTTATTTTGGAAACTGATCCCAAGGAACAAGAATATAGGAGAGACAAGGATGACTCAGGGAAGGAAGGAAAGCCAGTCTAAGAGATTGGTGGGTGTGATAATAGCCAGCTTCTGATGGGAAGCCTTGATGATATAACTTGACACCCCGTGATCAGGCACTCTCTAACCTAGAGCCCAGTAGCATGACAGAAGCTGCTTTTTCAAATGGCAAGTAGTTCTCTGACCCACAATGTCTGGTTTGTATGGTGTTGCCTAAGGATCCCAGGCATCTGTGCCTTGACTTCCCTCTTTGGATTAGACAGAAACTACACATAGAATGGGATCTGTTGGTCACATGAACTGGATGCAGAGTCCTCTCTTACTCTGGTCCCTAAAGCATCAGCCTTTCACACACCCAGTAAGTTGATTACAGCAGTAATTTTAAGCACAGTATATGCATCCTCTAAAACAATATATATATATAAAATCTCATCAAGAGCTATGTCTCCTTTTTGGTAGGAATACCTGTCCTTTGCATCAGAAGGAATGGCAATATTCCCTAGGCCACTGAACTTCACTGATACTTCAGGTCCCTGAATCTCCATGGTGTTATTCTCTCACTTTCTGGCCCACATGTATCTTACTTAGAAATACACAGTACTTGCCTCTTCCTGATCACCAAGTTTAATTAGCATATTGTTATCAACATAGTAGACAAATGTTCTATTCTTCAGAATATGAAATTGATCAGGGTCCATGAGAATTACACTGTGACAGAGAACAAAGCAAGTTAATGGAGTTCTAGGCTAGAGAGTTGATGGTCTTCCCACACAACAGAACTACTGGGATTATGCACATGCCGGTTCAACAGTCACTTATCTAGTGCCAGAGACTGCGCTAGCAAAGACTCCATATCTGACAAGCAGCTGCAACTGGGACTACCATTTGATGAATTTTATGGCAATTCCTCATCATGCACAACCCATAGAGGTTTTGTGGAGCCTTACAATTAAGTGAAATAAGAACATAATGGGAACTGCCATTCCTGCATCCTTTAAAATGTTCACGTTAGCTCTAATCTTTGCAATTCTTCCTAAGGTGTGATTTACTTTCTTGGCTGTGCTAGGAGTTGGGGGAGCAGTAGGACAGTTTCAGGGGCTTCCATTTGGGTTTTCCTACAATAATGGTTATTATTCCATAGTCAGGAAACCAATAGGAGGACTTTGCTAGCTGCTAAGCATATGCATACCAATTATGTATTCAAGAACTAAGTAAATAACCACAGGGTGGACCCATGAACCCAACAAACCCAACGTCAGAGAGACTCAAGTCTGGACTTTGTTTCTAAAAACTCTAACCACTGTATCATGTTGGACTGTTGGGTTTCTGAGTATCGGGTCAGATCTGTAATCTAAAAGCACTTAAACTTTCTAAATACTTCCTCTTCTCCAAGTAAATGGCTGAAGGTCACTCTGGGGGAATGAGCATATATTTGCAATAGCATTGCAGGGTTCTCCCTCAAGGGGACCCTGTTTCCACCTCAATAAGTTAGTCTGGGTCTGAGAAGTAGCATAGATTGGCAAACTAGTGGTGCCAAGCCCTGACCTGAAGCAATGCCAGAATAATCAAGATTTCCATAGTGGTGGATTGGACTAAGAATGAGGGAAGAGGAAAGCAATGGTTTTTATAATAGCTGGGGTTCTTCAACAGAACAAGGACAATAGTAACTGTAAGGGCTATAGAGTTGACTGGCTTCCATTAGGGCTTTGAGAAACTCTGAAAACAAAAAAATGGCAGGCTCAAGTCAACCACTTAATAATAGGCTGACCAGACATACCACTTTAAAAGGGACAGAAAACAAAGATACTGTCCTGTTTCAAATGGTACGTAGTCAGCCTACTGACACCTCAAATTTAGCCCAGTCAGTTTAGTCTGACCACATGTACCATTTGAAACAGGACAGTACTGTTGTTTTCTGTCCCATTGACAATGGTGCTCTGGTCAGTCTACTTAATAAGTAAAGACACAGAAAGAGGCCATACATGAGAACTTCCTGATTGTCAGGCTACTGGTAGCTTGCTTATTCGAATCTAAGTTTTCTAGCTGGCCTTCCATTAGCCCAGAGGTTTGTTAAAATGTTAAGATTGCGTGAATAGAAGTATTACAGCAGAAACAATGGATCAGCTCATAGCACTGGCCACCATGTGTTCCTGACATGCACTGGTGGTTCTACCTGGTGGTTCTACTCTTTCCCTGATAGGGTGCACACTCCATGTCACCTGTCTGAGATGGGAACTGCATCTCTGCAGTTCGCTCTGGCACACTGTGTGACATATGGCAGCTGTTCAAATGTTCTCATAAATTCATTGGTGAAAAGTCATAGTTTCGTGCCTCGAAGTAATATTTAAGTAAATAGATTTGAAGATTGGATGAGCCTATTATTATGGGAGCACCTGTTGGTTCAGGTGTTCTTCAACCTGACTGCCATTTGTTAGGCATATTGTATAAAACCACAGTATAGGTGGAGTCAATGCCAGGGTGAAAATGCTACCTCTCAATGTGGGATGATGTTACGCATGGCAGCTCTGAACAGAAAAAATAAAAGGGGACATGTATTTTCTGTTAGTGTTTTCATAGGTTTGTTAACTATTTTTTTAAAACAGAATCAATTTCATTGATCAAAAAGAGATGCAGTCTTAATTTCAGAGTAATAAAAAAAAACAGAGGGGAGGGAGGGAGGGAGGGAGGGAGGGAGAGAGAGAGAGAGAGAGAGAGAGAGAGAGAGAGAGAGAGAGAGAGAACCAGAATAGAACTGCATGAAGACCCATTATCACAGCATTGCTGTCCAGTGAATGGATTTTAGCTAAGTCTTTTCACCTTGTTGAGCCTCAGTTTCCACATCTGTGATTTAAGAGTTTAATGAGATGAAACATAAAGCTCTCTCCAGCTCCAACATGTTCTGGAACACCACGATCCCTCGCCACATGTTCACGTGTCTTTACATGGTATGCACGCATTAGAAGTGGAGTTCTATAGCTTAAACTGCACGACTTGGGGCCCAAACAATTCCTCATAATGGGAAGGCAGCAGTTACCCAATAGGCAATTAGAAGAAAATCCGAGTCCTGGCTCCTACTTGACAGCCTCTTTATTGCTTGCATAGACCTGAACGCTGTCTCATTTCTGTTTTCCCTGAATGCCCCATTCCTCCCACACTCCCTGTTTATAATTCACCTGTAAACACTAATCAACATCTTCTTAGAGAATATTTCATCCAGCCTGGACTGTCATGAGTGGTGCACAATTTTGCTGATGGTCAGTAATGTTAAATGACTCATTCCACCCACTGCCTTTGTGCCAGCTTCCTTGCTGTGGAAGTCATCCCAGCTTGCTGTCCTTTGAATGCCTTTTTGAAGTTTAACTTGCTCTCCTCTTCCTTCTTGCTTACACCAAAGTTCCCCATGCCATTTTGCTTTAAAGGCAATCTTCTGACCTCCATTGGAACTCTTCTGACCTCCCTGCCTCCCCCTGCTCACTGCCTACCTCTCAGCTGGGCCCCCAATGGGGTTCTAATTAATGTCCTATTCAGTGGAGCTCCTTGTCCTCGAGCACACGCTGTCACTCTCTAGCTCTGACCTGGTCAGTTGGGATACTTCTTGCGCTGCACATTGAGTTAAATCTTTAATATCAATGTATTGTGGACTTCACAAGGGAAAACATGTAGCTGTTATAGTGCCCAGGGGTGCCAAGATACTCAGCGTCTCTCCCTTTTCCCAATATATGGTTTTTGCCAAAGTAGAAGCTAAACACTACATAATTCAAAGTGACTAGCATGTTCCTCTGCAAAGGCAAAACGAGTTGGAGGGTGTTTGGTATTCTCTCTAATTAGAGGGTTCTCTCAGTTACTGATGGAGTAGCTAAGAGAGGCACTTCTTACCCTGAAAGCTGGGTCATGCTGTACAGCCTCGGCCTGTCGTGCAACTGCTCTCAGACTTCGAGAAGCCTGCCACAGCTGTGCACAAGGACTGCCTTCTGAGAGCCAGAGACGGTTCTAAAGATCAGACTTGCAAAGCGTGATCATTTCTGGCTTCACACTTACATGTGGCTTGTTTTCTAATCAGTTATGAATGAGGGGACAAAGGCGCTGCTTTCTTTTTAATACAACATGACATTCATATGCATAGATGAAAATAAAGTCTTGATGAAAATAAACAAATAGGTTGCATTTTAGGTCTGGAATTTCACTGTTATCAAACCGGCACCTGAAATTCAATGTTCTGATTTTAGACAAAGGAAAAATGACTAAAATTGGTTTCAGAAATAACTATAAAAGCAGTATTTTAGCTGAAGCCCACTTGAATAGGAATCATATACCAGTGAGAAAGACAGTAAATCCTTACAGCCCTATGTGTATACCAAACACAAATCATCATAATTATCCCCACCCCGGGGACTCAACCCCTTCGGGAAAAGGCCAGGCTTCCATCCTCCTGGTCAAACTAAAATCATTTTGAAATATATTTATCATGTCACCCAGCTCTGTTTAAAAATGTTTGAAGATAGATACTGTTTGTTGTTGTTGATTTTTCTCTCTCTGCATTTTGTTTTCAGTGTTCATAAGGACAATTAAAACCCAGGCTGCAATAAGGCATCTGTTGTAAACAAGTTCAGACAAAGGAAACAATTTCTCTGGCGAGTAGGGGGCATGAGGACTGCATTATAGAAAGCATAGATAATAACAGAAAATAAGCCCCCTTATACCTCCTTGCCACTCCTTCACGTACCATGGGGATCTTGGTGGTCAAAATGATCAGCCTTTTAAGCTGTTTTTGGAATCATTAGACATCAAAAATATTGTTAATCTTCTAAATTTGCATTATTTCTATTCTTACGGGTCCTAGCCACATCCATTCATAGATTTTCTAGTTTCTATCCATTCAACACTAAGAGTAAACAGGCATGTGCCTATAGCATCAACAGAAATATTTCCTGCTGGACTCCCTCACAGTACATGCGCGCGCGCGCGCGCGCACACACACACACACACACACACATGCACAGACATGCTCACACGTGCTCACACAACACACACACATGAATACAGCACACAGTCATGTGCACAGAGATGCACATGTGCACTGACATGCACACACATGCAAAAACATACACAAGCAAATGGCATGATCACAAATATGCGTTGCCCACAGAGACACACTCACACATGTGCAAGCACACTCACATGTGTACACACACACACACGCTTCCCTGGATGGTCACTGAGAGAAGGCCTCTGTGTCCCGTGCCCTGCTTTAGGCTTCGGGGCTTCTGAGCTCACACTCACTTTTATCACTGAAAATAATCCTTAGCCAAACGCTTCTCAGTACCTCAGGGGAGGTTCTTTCCTACTGCTTCCTCCACAACCCCTCCCATATGACACCCCAAAGCCAAACCTTTCCATTTCAAGGGAAAAATCACACTTCCCAAAGGGGGCAGCACCTACAGGAGTATGGAGATGGGTTTGAGGACCCTGCTGTGCATTTCTGTCACTGAGGCGCACAGGAAGTGACACACAGGCCTTAGAGCCTTCCTTTTGAGGAAGCTGCTAAGTGGTAACCTGACCGCTGGGCCCTCACACCCGGAAAGCCAGTGGAGTGGCTGCTGGAACGCTACATTGATTTCTTCACTGCTTGGGGCAGGAATTGTGTCTTACTCGTGGTTGCATCCACAGTACCCAGCACAGTGCCTGTCACAGAAAAGAATCCAGTGAGGACCTGCCAAATGAACAGAACCCCAGCATTCGATCCTTTTCCCTCGGTTTCTCCAGGCTCAGTACACACACTCACAGGAGCACGTACCTGCGTGCCAGGAAGCGTGAGCAGTCACAGCATGAACAGAGCACAGCTTCCTGGAAAGCCCATTTTATTTTTGTTAAGTCAGGTTTAAAGCTGACTTTTCTACTAAAGCAAAAACATTAGATAAGGAGAATCTGTAACTGTCACGTTGGTAGTTACGATAAAGATCTAGGGCTTTGAAGACAGTTGTAAATTCTTTACCCACCATTGATTAGTAATGTGACCTCTAGTTAGTTGTTAAAACTCTTCCAAACATTTTATTCTCAGTTGTAAAATAGAGATAATAATAACTGTTTCATGGAGATTTTGAAATTCAAATAGGAGAAATGCGATTGAAAGTTCATCGTGATATTGGAGGCAGCTGCTAGAGCAGTAAATATGACAGCAGCGGTACAGTCACGTGGGTAGTTGCTACAGCAATGTTGATATTAACAGGGGCAATTGTAACAGCCAGAGAAATAAACGGAGTGAGGAGTGGATGGTGGCGGGGAGGAAGTGACTGAATAAACAAAGGAAGACAAGTTAACCTAACTGTAAGGGAGCCAGACTTTCAGGTCAATAGCCACCACTGTGAATCACTCCACCCTATCGCTCTGTTTTACACTCAAGGAAACTGAGGCTCCGAGAACTTGACCAAGTGACTTGCCCAAGTCCATCACAGTTACTGACAGTGCCAAGTCTAGACCCCATTCACTACTCCAGGTCTAGGGTTTCTAGGCTGCAGTAAATTGCTCATCTCTGAACAGAACCAGCATTCTTGAGGAGTGATAAAAAGACACACACACGCGCACAGCAGTGGCTGATGGGTGGTCACATATCCTGCAGCAGAATGAACCTGGACAACAGGAGTCCTGAGATCAAATTACAGCTCTGACATTTCCTAGCTTTCTAACTGGGGCCAAGTTATTTAATTGATCTGCAAATTGTTGTCTCTGTGTGGAGTGAAGAGGATTATATATCTACCTTGCAGGTTGATGAATGAACCAAAGAAAATGTTTCAGAGTGCCTGGTGGCACATACTAGAAGTCACTAGATGATAACTTTGATATGTATCCATTTTCTTTATCCTATTATCAATTCTTAATAATCCACTAGAAAAAAAAAATGATCATGTCCATAATGTATTCTCAACATGTCAGAAACTAGGGTGATGGATCGATTAGAAATTTGGGGGGTTTGTGGCTTCATCCTCACTGGAATATCAATGACTATAATAATGACAACTGACTCTTCTCTGCCCAACTTCACCACTGCAGGGTATGTAGTGTAAAAGAGAGGGACATTGTAAATGATTTGAAGAGTTTAAAGGCAATGAAACTTTAAAGAGTAAAAGCAAATAGTAACTGCAAACCAGGCAAAGCACGTGAAACAGTCAGATAATATTTTCATTTTGGATGTGTTTTTTTTCTTCTTTTTAAAGCTCTCTCCCTATACTCTGAAGAGCATGTTGTCGTATTTATGTCCTGATCCAGAAATCAAAAGACCTATGTTGTATTCATGGCTAAAAAATGCATTATGGAATTCCATGCAAATCATTTCCCTGTGCTTCAGCTAGTTTAACCCCTATCACCACTACCAAAAAAAAAAAAAAAAAAAAAAAAAAAAAGGAAAAGCGGGCAGTATAATTAGGCAGTATAATCTCCTAATAGAGTTATTTAAATTTAAAAAATGGGGGAATATTCAAAACTTCCTTAGGTGTCCTTTTTTCCCGATTTCCCCTCAGTCTGGTGAGAACCTTGCCATAGAGCAGCACTGGCTGGTTGGAAGAAGTCAGAGGCGAGACTGGACATCTGAAGGCTTCGGCCAGAGCCAGATGGGCCAGCCTCTGTGTGATCCTGAGTTGCTTCTGACCCTGTCTCTCCCGGGCTCAGATAGATTGGACTCCATTTCTAATGACTCTTCCAGCGATTTTATATCCTCTGACTCAGCCCAGGAGGGTGATAAGAATTACGACCATAACTCTTCCTAAGGCAGAGCGCACTGGGGGCATCCCCAGGCCTCCTAGCAATGCTGATAGCAGAACGGGGTGGGGGGTGGGGTCGGGGATTGGGGAGGGGAAGGGGGAGGTGGCGTGAGGGAGGGCGCTGAAAAGAAAACAGCTATTTTGAGATAGCCATACCCTGGCATACACACACCCTTTCCCAAACACTAATTTAGGTGATGTTGTGAAAATATTTTAGAGATGTAATTAAGGACTCATATCTGTCAGTCTTAAGAAAGGGAGATTATCTGGGTGGGAATGGCCTAATCAAGTATAGGAGCCCTTTAAAAATGCAGAAATGGTTTTTCTCTCTCGTATTAGAGAAAGATGTCAGGAAGACATGTTCTGCCTAGCCTGGAAGCAGCAAAAAACATGTTGTGAACTGCCTGTGGGCACCACATACCAAGGAGCTGAGAGTGGCCCCCGGCTGACAGCTAATAGGAAAATGTGGACCTCAGTCATACAACCACAATGAAATGGATCCTGCCAACAACTGCCGAGCTTGGAAACAAGACCCCCACCCCCACCCCCAGAGCCTCCAGAAGAGAACTCACTCCAGTGGGCCTCGATTTCAACCTCGTGATCCTCTGACACAGAACCCAGCTGCACCGTGCTCGAACTGCCGACCTACAGAGCTATGAACTAATAAAGGAGTGCTTTTTAAGCCACTTAGTTTATGGAAATCTGTTACAAGCAATAGAAATCTAATACACTTCCACAATGAGAGAAAATAAGGTAATTTAATAGCCTTTTCTTTTGTCAAAATTGGACTTCTTGAACCATCAAGAAGGCGCTGCTATTCCACAGCATTTCCTACCCCGGGACTGAGCGCTTTGTGCAGATTTGAAGTTTAAATCGGAATGATTTCATCCCAGGACTCCATCCACTAGACCTTGTTTCTCTCTATCTACCCAGCACATTTTATTTTAGGGTGGCCAGGAAGCTGGGTGTGCTGCAAATTCCCCAGTGATTAGTTTAAGGGGACACCGGGGCTCTGGATGGGCACAGAAAGAAACAGGTACAAGAAAGGATTAGGAGTATCTCCGAAACAGCCTCCTATTGTTGAGAATCAGGCAGTTTCCAGTCTTCACTTTTGGGTCCCCTGTGGCTGCAACTAATTGCCATCAAAGTCAAGGGCACCTGGAGGCCTCTAAAACTGGAACCATATGGGGAGGACATAGAGAAAATATTAGATAGACCGTTTTTTTCCTGAGAGCATCGAAAGCTGAGAAGTGGCTGTTTTTGTTTTTGTTTTGTTTTTTACTCCATGTTTTGATCAACCCTTTTCCTAAAAAGAAAACACCAGTGATTTCACTAAAGGCACAACCAGAGTGCCACCATGTGGTGAAGCCTTTACGGACTGATGCGAGCTTACAATAGGTTTGCAGACAGAGAATTTGCAAGAGAAGAAAACCTGTAAGAACAGGTTGACATATTGTGACAGAAACCAGAAAACTTAATGCTAAAGATTAAGTGTCTCTGAAAGCGTGGTGATAGCCTTAATTTTTTTTTAAATCATCATTGTCCTAGAAGGTGTGACAAGGATTATTCAGCATTTCACATTTAACACTAAAAACTTACTGATGTGTTTTTAAAGTGAAGTTATTTTATTTCATTGCCTTGCTTGTTTTCGGAAGGAATGTGGCTAGCACTCGCACCCATCGTGGGACAGAAGGGCATTGGCTCTGGTTCAGGAATAACCACATTTATCCAGGTTCCTCATGCTTATCAGCTAATACCTGAGTGTGGTTGGTGATGGTGGTATTTGTGGACTTTTTGGTTTATTTGCTTGTTGTCAGTTGCAGTTGATCAGATAGAAAAAAAAAAGTCTCTCAACTTCTCAATTAGAATGATCAGTTTCAATTATTTTGTATCCTTATATCACTCTGCTCTATATTTAAATTCTGAAAGAGAGTTGTTTAGCTTTGCTTGATCTTCTGATCAACTTTTATCCAGGGACCTTGATATATAGTCTGATCAGGACTACATGCAATGAGGGGATAGTCCCCCAAAGGAAAACCAGGCTATTAGGATAGTAGCAAGGGAACAGGTAAACAACAACAACAACAATAACAAAAACAACAAAAAAACCAGCAAATGACAGAAACATGCTTTGTGCTGTTTCAAGGACCATTCCATCGCTGGACACTGCCACAAACCAAAGGGGTAGCACGTGCTCCATAACATCCAGTGTCCACTTACAGATCTCACTGCTGAACGATACAGAGTGCCTTCTGATCATCTGAGGTCTTCTGGTTCCCCCACATTCTGCCAGTGTGGGGACCCCAATGACAGTTTCATTGTCAGAGTCATCGTGGTCACCTGCCGTTTGATTATAAGGCTCCCGGAGAACACACAGTATCTAAGAGTCACTTCCGACATGAAGACATTGGTGTTTTGTTTTCAATGCTGCATGTGGACCTATGTCTCAGTTTTCCCCTACTTCAATGGGAAAAACCAGGAAAATACCCAAAAAGGACCGGAGACCCTCTTGACACCTCCATGAAATGACCTTTCCCTTTCTTACAGAGATGAAGGCATCAGTAATACCGAGCTGTTGCTTTTGTGTGAAGTGTGCTAATATCCTGGTACCCTTTCCCAGAAAGAACTTGCTTGTGATGAGAGAGACTCAGGTAGCGCCTGAAGATTCCTGATTAAAAGCTTTTCTTAGATATTGATACCATGTTTAAGTGTTCTTTGCCAAATATACAAAAACAACAACACAACTCCCTTTGAGGATTTATGACGACTTACTCTTAAGATATTACATAGTCTATTTACAGAGAGAAATCCTGTGATGAGTGTCAGTATAAAGTGTCATGTTAGGCCCTTCATTTATCCCCTGGATGAAATTATGAAGGGGGTCAGAACAGTCCTGCCCCCCAGGTGGCCAGCTGTAACTGAACAGGCTCATTCACAGGCCTCCAGCAATCCCTGAAGCTCTGACCTCCATGGCTGAGTTTTTTGGTATTTCATGATCTCTATTTCATTGTAATCAAAAAATTGGTACGTCTGGCCTCAGAGAGACAGCCCAGACTTGCAGGTGCTCAGATGGACTGTTACTTCCATGCTTCTGACTCGCCACAGCTCTCTCCACAACCACATATCTCTCATGTTAGAAAATCATGAAAATAAAGATGATTAAAATCATGGAAATAGAAATTATTAAAATTAAAATTACATGAAAATTATTAACATTAAAGATTGTTGAATTATTTAAATAATGAATATTAAAATATTAAGATTAAAAGGAATATTTGATCATACATATGCTATCAAATATTAAATAGCTTTAAAATCCCTTTACAAACTGTTGCTATTAGGTTCAGCCATTTTCTGGACAGAAAAAGATTCCAAGATTCTCTTAGTACAACGGGCTTTAATAGTTGATTTCTGACTTTTTTTTTCTTGGAGAATTATTTCTAAAACTATTTTCAAGGTAAGTTGTCGTAAAATCTACTAAGATACAGGGGAATTTTTCATCTCTGCAGTTGAGTCATTTTAGCATTTTATGTAAATGCTGTTCTCTTCAGTAGCTTTTTTTCTAATTTCTATAGAAAAGTCATTAGAAAGAGTAATTTTCTCCAAAATGTCCCATTATTTCTGGGTTAACAGCAAAAACAATTTGTTGAAGACAGAATTAGTTGAGGGGATGTATCACTGATATAGTTTATGTTGCCTTTGTCAGATTCTTGGTAATTGCTGTACAGAAAAAAAACTGTACATAATTGAAGAAAAATATTAAAAAAGAGTCCAATAATCCAGCCATTGGTAATGATGAAAAAGGTTAAAAATCAGAATTCTGGGAGTTCCCTGATGGGGTAGTGGCTTAAGGCTTCAGCGCTGGCGCTGTCAGTGCTGCGGCCTGGGTTCGATTCCCAGTCAGGGAGCTACCCACATACCAAAAAGCAAAAAAAAAAATCAGAATTCTTATTCACCTTGTGCTTTTTCTTCCAATAGACTTTTCATCCCTTCCTTCTCACGATGAACAAGCTGATTTATATTAGTTTTACAGGACAGAAGCTCATTCTGTGACTCCCCTCAGGGTAAAATCCAACTCCTTAAACTGACATATGAGGCACTTCATGATAGCCTTAGTCACTCCTACTCAGCTTGTTCCCAGCATTCTTCATTGTGGCTATTTTTATGCTGCTATCACCCAGGGATACACATGCTTTCTTGCTTCTGGCCTTTTATCAAACTGTTCTGTGTACTTAGAATACCTTTACATTACTCATCCCTCATCATCCGGATTAGGGATCAGTAACTATGTCTCATGAATCAAATCTGGTCTGCTGCTCTGTTTTTATAAATAAAGTTTTATTAAAACACAGACATTTGCCTATGGTCTGTAACTGCTTCTACACTAAAACTGTCAAATTAAGTAGTTAGAATAGAGATTGGCCACAAAGGCTAAAATATTTACTCTCTGGCCCTTTATAAAAAAAACTTGCTGACCCCCAACTTACATTAACACCATTTCTTATGGAGTAATCACTCCATCTTAGTCTCTTAATCACTAGATCATTTTTGTAACTCTAGAGCATTCTTGATAAGACATTAAAGAGTACCTACCACTGTTTGCAAATTTATTTATGTGTCTATCCTTCCCAAAGCAATGGTTTCTTCCTTGTAGACAGGGACTATTTTATTTATTGCTATATGACCAGTTCCTAGTGCAGTGCCTGAAGGAGAAAGTGTTCAGGCAAGGCTGGAGGCATAGTAAATAAATTATCTGAAGAACCAACCTAAAACCTATAAAGCAGAAAGTTAGAAAGAAAACAAAATGTTTTCTACTCTGTTTCTTTGAGTATGTTACTCGTTACAGCTTTACAAGGATTAAAGATTTCTTGAGGGGTGGGGTGGGCAATTGTTCCCTAGCTTAGATGGCTTACATAACGTAAAAGCAAATGATGCTACAGTCAACAAAGACCCAAGGCTACACTATGTCCAGGAAGTTCAATGTAAAAGGGTGGCTATAAAATATTATCACTGTCACCATCGAATATATTAACTACATGAACATAATCCCTTTTGAAGAATTCATTGTAGGAGACCATATACTCCTAGAAATTCCATCATTAATTGAAACTTGTTCAAATTATCTATTTGGGAAATTCATTCTCAGTCTATGGCACTTGCATTTAACAGTCTCCAGTGGTGATAAATCCTCTGCTTTGGGGTGAAGGGGTGTGTTTGTTTCTTAAAATGTTCCAAAGTCATCTAGTGACATGTGTTATGAACAAGGTAGCTGATAAAAATTGCAAAATACTCCTTTGACCCAAACAAAGTATTCTTATAAAGCAATGTTTTCTTATACATATTTGTAATTGACTCATTCAACAAATGCAGGCTGAATTCTTATCGTACAGACATTGAGTTCGGAAGGCAAGTCTAAATGGAGTGTTTCAAAAATGCTCTGAGAATGACAGCATCACCAGAATACATGTGAGGCCCTGCAAACATAATGAATATTTCTAAAAGAAACCTAGCCACACAGACTCAGTACGACTGGAGGACTAATGCAAACTCTTACTTCAATATTAGACCAAAATTGGGAAAGGGAGCATCAGCCCTTACCACTGTGTGTGAGGGAGGGTCTTCCTCCTTTTCAGATGTCAGTCACAAGAACACAGACAACACTGGGTTGGTAGGAAGGATCCAGAAATATAGCAGATAAGGTCACAGGGGTCAAAGCTGAGGCAAAGAGCTGACTTACGGGTCCAGTTGGAAAAGTTCAGTAAAGAACTGGATCTCAGGGCTGTGTTAAGGCCAGAAAAGCCATAGGTCAGGAGCTCAAGTGAACACAGAAGCAGGACAGGGGACAAGAGGGAGAATAAATGACGAGGGTCCAAAACTTCACAAATCGTGTGGCTCCTACAGGTCCCTTTTACTGGATGATGACAAAGTGGAAGGTATATGGGTCAGAATGGGCTAAAGGCACAAGGTCAGAACAGAAATTAGACTCGTGTTCAGACTGCAGGAAACAGGTAATAGAAACTATCAAAACAATCACTCCTAATAGCAACTTGCTATTTTTATCTTTTCATGTTGAAAAAGTATTCAGAAATATAAATTTAGGCCACATCTTAGGATATAGTCTTTGAAAACTGGTGAACACAGAATGCTTCTATAAGAAAACTGCTTCTCTGATAATTTCTTCTCTGCTGCCTGCCCTCTTTCCAGCCCTCAGAAAAGCCCTACAAGGCAGATACAGATGAGAAGTCTATTGGGAGGCACTCCCTTTATGACCCACATATTTATAGTTTCAAGTGCTGTAAGACATACAACTCCTCCAATAATCCACAGAAGGATTTATGGTGAGGCCTCTCTCAAAAAGAAAATGCCTTGCAGGCACAAATCATTACCCCGTTTTTATTTTGCGGTACAAATGGAGGTTATGTTCACCTGCAAGTGAAGTACAAAGAACACTGCAATTCAGAATCAGAGATCTGTGCTGGCCAGTTACTTTTTGTACTGACAGGAGCTATAAAAATAGAACTACAATAATGTTTATTTTCCTGGCACTCAAACTGTAATCTTCTTACTGATTGATAGTCAACTGTCTGTAGCATTCTTGAAGACTAAGAGAAAAAAAAAAATGACCACAAAGCAAGAAAAGCATTCTGGACTTTTAAGGGGACACTAAAAGAATCTGTTAACTAAGCATAATGGACTTTCTTAAGCCTGAACTGATTTATACGGTAAGGAGAAATAGGCCGAGTGGGGTCACTGTTACAAGATATGCCAGCTTTATAAACCGGAATTCTTTCCCATTGCCCTCTTCCAGTTTCTCTCTCTCTCTAAGAGACAACTACACTCCATGCCTATCCTAAGCTAATTAATCTTTTAAAAATCAGAGGGAGGAAGGGAACTTGAGAGAACATCTGGAGGTAGATTTCCCAGCTAAGCTAATTATCAGACTCCCCCCATAGCTATGGTAACAAACCTCTGGGTTCCACCCCATGAGAACACGATTCCTAAAGCTGGGATGTGGCTCCTGTTTTTGCACATCCAAGGACTCCTCAGGTGATTCTGAAGGTCAGCTAGGTTTAGAAACCACTGATCCATTCCATTCTCTCCACACAGGAACAGCCACCCCCAAATCACTCTCCCTGACACAAAATTTCCTTTTATAAAGAAGAAATTTACTGGTTTTCAGTGTAAAATATATTTATACTTTAAAGACTACTTAGAAATAACCTATACATATAGATTCTATTTAAATAGTTACATTTAGATGAAGATTTCACTTCTTAAAGTAATTTATTATTAAAATTCTACACTTGTTCTCTCTTTTACTGTTATTTTTACTGTTAGGAATTTTGGAAAGCATAAATAAAATAGCAACATACACAGGTAAGCAGAGTACAAAGGTAAAAACCCATTGTCCCCACACAGACAATGTTGATTTATTTTTATATTTACTTCAGGTTTTTTGTTGTTGTGGTTGTTGTTGTTATCAGTTTGCTTTGAGAAATAAAAATCTGGAGAAATGTTAAGCTTTCTCTATTTCTCTCATTAGTTCTGTCCTACATACTCTCTCTCCTTCTCCAATGAGATGAGACGCAATCACAGATTTTCTATATAAACAGTTTACAACTTTAAACTTTCACCACACATCTGCATCTATTAATAAAACAATGTTGATTATCTTTTAAAATTTACACTAACGATACACTGTATCTAGCGTTCAGAAACTTGCTTTTTATCTTTCAACATTTGCATATACAAAGTGGCCCAAAAGTAGGTATACAGTTGAATCAATGAAATTCATCTCAACAGACCAAAACTTGTGTCCTGTGTGTCACAGTGTACTGAACAGGTTCAAAGAATGTTGCAAGGTTGATGGAAGACATTTTGAGCACTTACAAGATTAAACAGTGTTAAACAAATGTAAATGTAATAAACAATGTAATAAAATGCAAATAAACTATAGTGTATACCTACTTTTGGGCCACCCTGTATGTTGAATCCATTCGTTTTTTGTTTTTTTTAAATAAATTGTGTGAAGAGGAAAGTATTTTATTTTATTTTATTTTTTTTGCTTTTTGGTATGTGGGTAGCTCCCTGACTGGGAATCGAACCCAGGCCGCAGCACCGACAGCACCAGCGCCGAAGCCTTAAGCCACTACACCAACGGGGAACTCCCTGTTCGTTTTAAATACTATATGAACATTCTGTCATATAAAGATACTACCACAATACTCAAAATCTATCCATTCCCTAATTGGTAGATTTTTGAACTTTTAAAAAATTATTCTCTTTACAAAAAAAAACACAAAAAAAAACAAAAAACAAAAGCACTACTGGAGCATTCATCTATTATGCACATGCATAAGAATTTCTCTAAATATATCAGTTATCTGCAAAGTTGTAAGTTACATGCATTTTTCAAATTTATCAGATAGTGTCATATTGTTCACCAAAGTGCTGATTACAATTTAATAAGCAGTATATGGTAGTATTCAGTTTATCACATCTTGGTCAACATTGACAATATCAGTTTCTTACAAATGGTGTGAATCTGATCACATCTTGGTAACGTTTTAATGAACATCCATTAAAACCCCAACTATTGGTGACATTTAGCATATTTTTATAGGTCTTTTGTACATTCAACATTCCTTAACACATTTATCTTCTGGAGAAAACATTCCCTTAAAGAAATGTCTTGAGCAGACATTTTTCTGCATCTCTTCTCAATTATACTACCCATTCACTCCATTGTTAGCGTTGATTATCAACAGTAATGGGTCTATTCATGGTAGCAATTTATCATGGTGAGAGGATTCTTAAAATAACTCAATGAAAATATCAAATCACTCCAGCATATTCTATAAATATTTATTGAGCACCTACTAAATGATAGCCTAGTATCATGGTAAAGTGTGCCATCTTTGGAACTGAACTACTAATACATAGTTTACAGTCCTGGCACCACCATTTCACAGCTGGGTGACCAAGGAAATTTTCTTAACCTCTCAGAGCCACAGCAGCCACAAGAATAATGGAGGTAATCACAGTACCTAAGTGTTGAAAATTATGTTAGATAATAAACATAAAGCATTTAGCACAATGTTCAGCACATAATATTCGAATATTAGTTATTATTGCTGTTGTGAAGATGTCATTAGTGGTAGGAGGATATTAGTGGTGATTGTCATGTGTTGTGTTCCCCAGAAAGTAGACTCTAGGTCAGGGGTACCCAACCTTTTGGCTTCCCTGGGCCACAGTGGAAGAAGAACTGTCTTGGGCCACATATAAAATACATTAACACTAATGATAACTGAAGAGCTAAAAGAAAGGTCACCAAAAAAATCTCATAATGTTTTAAGAATCTGTTGTGGGCTGCATTCAAAACTGTCCCGGGCTGCATGTTGGACATGCCTGCTCTAGATGGAGATGATCATGTAGAAGTTTCATTAGGGAGTGCTCTTGGTATTACCATAAGAAATGGAAGGGAAGAAAGGAGCACTAGTCACACAAATGTGACCACTATTGATGTATTTTTGCAGTGACTCAATATCCATATTTACAACATATCAGCAATATCAAAAGCATTGCCCTTAAACCATAGCAATTATGAAAAGAAGGGGGAGGACAAAGGGGAAAGGAAGAGAAAGAGGCAGAAAACAATAGTCTCAGGAACTACTCTAAATATTTCACATGTGTTAACTAATATAATCCTCACAAAATCCAAACAGACAATCCTGAGTTAACAAATGACAAAAATGAGAGGATTTAAATAACCAGCCCACAATCCCACATCTGGGAAGTAGTATAGCTAGAATTTGAACCCAGGCAATCATGCCCCTACCCACTGGCCAGTATTGCCAAAATGAATGTCCATACCATTGGCAGGCTTTATCAATCTATCATTGTCATTTCTATCATTGCTGTCTACCGACATTTTACTAGGTGTTTTGCTTCCACTATATAATTTAATCTGATTCTTACAATGACTCATGAGGGGCCATATTTTATCCCCATTTATAGCTGAAGAAACTAGGAGATGTTAAGTTACTTCTCCAAAGTCATACAAGTTCATAGTAGAGCTGGGATTTTATTCCATGTTTGTTTTGCTCTGAAATTCAGTGTCCTTTCCTATGATAATGTGGTTTTATTTTTGACAAAAGACTTCTTTTTTTTCATCAAGCTGATGACTGCATCCTACCTCTCTGTCATGTTTCCCTCAGATAAATAACAGCAACTTGTTAACTTCCTTACTGTTTACATTGTCTCATATTGGCATCCTTTGAAAATTCTCCATGTACATGGCAATATTTAATTATAGAATCAGAACTGAGCATGTAGAGGTTTTGACAATTTTGAGTACCTAATGGGAAGGGTGCCAAGTGTTTCCTACATTGTGAATTCTCATTTAACATTTCAATGCCATAATAACCTTTTCCAGAATAGAACTGCTGTACTGACTCATAGTTAATGTACTTTCTGAAGTGACCAATAGACCTCTTTCGATGGTACTCTTAGTTTAGACTCCCGACATGTTCTATTTGCATAATTATTTTAAAAGTATCCTATGAATTTTTACTGCTTATGAAGTCTGTGCAACTATTACCAACTCCTACTTGTCCTATTTTAAAATTAAAGCATTTTACTAACAATAAAAAATTTTCAAAATCTTTCCTTACTAGATTTATCCAAGAAAAATTTTTATATAGATAAGATATAAAATATCTGGGCAAAACATTCCCTTAGAGAAATGTCTTGACCTGACATTTCTCTGTACCTCTTCTCATTTTTACTATCCATTCATCCAGTTGTTTGCATTTATTATCAACAATAATGGGTATATTCATGGTAAGGAAGTTTTACATAAATTCTGATATTATTTACTTATCACTACACAAGGGTACAACTTAAAGG